>JASPKZ010008494.1:0-122151 GCA_030220185.1 Diploptera punctata | reverse complement strand
GACTGACCACCACCACCAGAGACCACCACAACACCAACACAACAAACCACCACCAACACCACCACCACCAACACCCAACACCACCACCACCAAACACCACCACCAACACCACCACCACCAACACCACCAACACCACCACCAACACCACCAACACCACCACCAACACCACCACCAACACCACCACCACCACCACTACCACCACCACCACCACCACCAGAATTACTATGGATTGATGTATACGTATTTAAAAAGTATAGGATAAAATAATGAGACATTGGAGACAACTGTATATCGGTTTGGAGAGAATTGGATAAATATTCTGGTGGAAGTTTCATGCTACATTACTGCATTCATATTTTTCACCATTATCTAAAGTGTTATGTTTGCAAAGAAAAAAGGAAACAATAAAAAAGTCAGAATAAGGCAAGTTTACCCTATGCACTGCATTTGAATAACTAATTATCATCTTAAAGGGACTTACAAGCTATTGCTCGAGAAAGGATTAAAACAACCATTTTTAAAAATTAACTAACTCGCTGGTACTATGCCCGCAGGATTCAATTGCGCGGTCATACACTCTCCATACATCCCAACATTGAATATCGTTTTTAAATCATTCCCTTTGTAATTCACTCCCTTAAATCATGTTTAATGTTATTTTTGCGCGATAGTGCCTATTGTCGTACTCACAGCAATGGCGACCATGATTGAAAGTTTAACTTCTAGATATTGGGGTTTTATATACATTTAATATTTCATGTAACTATACTATAATATTACATATTACAACTCTGGTGTGGGAAGTAAAACCACTGCTCTCTATGTATGCAACGTACAATGTATGTACAAACATTTGTCCAAAAGGCAGTGTTAATATATGTATATATTATATGAAACAAATCACTACATTTTAAATGAACTGAACTTTATTTGAAACTGTATAAAACAATATTTTACTATTTAATGTATACATTAATGCTATCATCAGACACTGGAGATTGACATTTCATGGTAATATTCCTCTCTCAAGACACACAATTTTAGTCATACTCTTATTTGCAGATGATCAGGCTCTTTTCGGCAAAAATGAAGATGAATTACAATATTCCACTTATCATCTTAATATAATAGCCCAACGATTTAACATGGAAATATCAACAACAAAATCTAAAGTTATGGCCTTTCAAGGGAAATTCCCAGTAAGAAGCAAAATTTGTATTCAGAATTCAATATTAGAGCAAGTTAATTCATTTAAATACTTAGGATATAATCTAACTTATAATGAGGAATATGATATATCCTTTAAAATACAGAACTATAATAAAGCTTAAAGAATTATCAACCAAGTTTTTAAAGCATCAAAAGTGCAGAGACACACAACAATGAAAATCTATAAAATTCTCGCTAGACCCATAATCTGTTATGGCAGTGAAGCTTCGACCATCAGAACTCAGGATGATCGTCATATTACAGCCACGGAGATGACATTTCTGCGACGAACTGCAGGTTATAGCCTTCTAGACCACCAAAGATATTCAACAATAGCCAGAGAGTTAAACATCGTACCTATATCTGAATACCTCCAAGAATATAGAAACAATTGGCTAGCCCATATTCAGCGCATGGATCGTCACAGAATACCAAAACAAATTCTTCACTACATTCCTCAAGGCAGAAGATCTGTGGGTCGACCTTTTCGGAGATGGCGGGAGACCGTAACGGGCCACTGGGCCTAATACTTGAAAGGACGATGATGATAAAACAATAGATACGTACACGCCGCTATTTTATATCTTTTTCGTGTCACGGCCTGCTGTATTTTCAACTAATAAACATTGCCCACACTGTTAACGTTAAGTCAGTTATTTATAATGAATGCAAATATTTCCAAAAATATGTTATTATTTTACAATTATTTACTAATAATGTACAATGCACGCTTGTGAAATCTCCGAACATTTTCCACGCTTATGTAAAAACCACTTCCCAACCTCGCATCGTAATGCACTATTATCCCACCTCATTATTGGCCTACCTACTGGACTGTTCCTCTCTGATTTACCTATATGATGTTTCCGACCACCCCCATTCATGGCATATGTTCTGCCCATACAGTCTGCGATATGTAGCTTTTCCTATTATATCTGATTTACCATAAAAATCATCTAGCTTCCTGTTATTTAGTTTTCTGCATTCACGTGTCTGTTTGCCTCTCTTCGGTCCAAACATTTTTCCTAAGAATTTAGTCTCAAATACTCGGAAACCAAATTCTCGGTTATTTTACGAGCCTTAAAATCTTTGACTCTGGATCCACGGTTTGTAGTCCCTCCCGAAAGAATTGTCCCTTGGATTTTTCCAACCTAAATATCCATCGACCGCGGCCTGATTTGAACCCGCAATGTTGTGAGGAGCTTATAAAAAGTACATACAAAGAAGAGGTTATATTAAGTTCAAAATACATACCCATATATATGTATATATATATTATTTGCGGAGGAGCTATACTTTGGATATCTGATGAACGTAATCTATATAAAATATATAGGGTGTATATGAAACTGTTTTTTTTTCAACTATGAATTGTCCTGTGGCCTACTGGTGTCTCGCTCCGGTTTTGATGGATTTTTTGGGCGCAATACTATTGAGCAGGATTTTGTACGGAAATGAAGTAAAATTCTGGGCCTCATGTCGCATATTTATTTCATGTAAATGAGTGTCTACTCTGTGGAAAGAGACTTGTGAGTGTGAGCACAATATGTCGTCCCATTCGCGCCCACATTTGAATTCCGATGCTGCTGGCCTGAACCATTAAAGTTCATGATTACATAATGTACTAACAGTAATAACTAACCTGTGAAATATTAATGTTTTCAATTCCTGATTAAAATAATTTAGAAACAATTTTTCTCAGTTTCACATTCACTGACGTTTCTACGTAACGTGCCAGTTATTACGTCACCATTGTAATTATTGCTATGCAACTAGAAGCATTTTGTCAAGAAAATTTACTTTTGTAATAATAACATGAATTGAACGTAATGGATAAAACCGAATACGTTTTAAATAAAAGTTGTACATCTAGATTTCTCGTAGAATTTCCTGTTTAAGTAAGTTATTCATAAATACAGTTTTATCTTTAAAAAAGTTAGGATAACACGATTTTAAAAATAATTTTACATTAAGCATTTAATATACATTCAATTACAGCATTTGTCTTCTTATTTATCTTCTTTTTATGGGCGCTGCAGTTGATCTTGATGAATTACTAGTTACCATCTGGTCTCTGGTTCCACTATTGCCGCTACCACTACAATAATAAATAATAGTAAAATAATATCTATGTTGGATATATTTTCGTTCATTATAAACAACTGACTAACGTTAACAGTGTGGGCAATATTTATTAGTTGAAACTACAAGAACCCGTGATAACCTTTAGTGATAAAATAGCGGCAAGTATGAATTTATTGTTTTATATTGTTTCAAGTAAAGTTCAGTTTATTTAAAATGCAGTCATTTGTTTTTTTTTTATATTAACACTACCTTTTGGATATTATTTGTATATACATTGTACGTAGTATACATAGAGGGTAGTGGTTTTACTTCCCACACATGATTTGTAATATGTAATATAGATAAAAAATGGAAGTGGGGAGGCCACGTCGCAAGAATACAGGACGACAGGTGGACAATAAAAACAACCATGTGGGA
The DNA here is from genome assembly GCA_030220185.1 of Diploptera punctata. Taxonomy (NCBI): domain Eukaryota; kingdom Metazoa; phylum Arthropoda; class Insecta; order Blattodea; family Blaberidae; genus Diploptera; species Diploptera punctata. The sequence goes on along the minus strand of JASPKZ010008494.1, from coordinate 118,440 downwards.
CCCGTACACAGGCAAGAGACAGCGCGGAAGACCAAGACGACGATGGGCTGACATCTTCAAAGAACGAGCAGGGGCGCAATGGTCCAGAGTCGCCAGATGCAGGAAAAGATAGAGAACGATGGAGAGCCAACTGTGTATTAACTAATCACAGAACAGACAGTGTATACAAACCAAGTGCTACATCCAAGTCAACTTCTCACCACGGAGTAGCTCACCGGGTGACACTCTCAAATAGAGCTTAACCCCTGTACAGGGAGGCCTTTGCCCTAAAGGGACATATCAGGCTTTATTTATTTATTTATTTATAATATAGATAGATAGATCATCGGTTGATTAATGTCTTTGACATCGTCCGATTCCTAATAGCCAATTTTGTCGGCCCATCCAATCTCCTGGTTGTGGATGTTTCTCCTTCATGTATAAATATACTCCCTAACTCCAGCAGGTTTTAGGTCTTCCTCTGCCTCGTCTTCCCACAGGTTTCCATTCCAAAACAGATTTTGGTAGCCGATCCTTTTCCATTCGCTGGACATGTCCGTACCATCTTAATCTTAGAGTCTTAATATAATCTAAAATAATGCCTTCAATCTTCATTTTCTCCCTTATAACTGAGTTACTAATTTTTTTCTCTTCCCGAAATTCTTGCGGCCCTTCGTATAAAATTAATTTCCGTTGCCAAAAGATACTTATTTGTTTTTGTTGTTAATGGCCAAAGTTCTACTCCATACGTAATGATGCTTTTAACAATTGTATTATATATATTCATTTTATTTTTATTACTTATATTTTTATCCCACAATATTCCATTGAGGCAAGCAATTAAAAATTTTCCTTTATTATTTCTATTTCTTATTTCCTCTTCATAACTCCCATTATTATTATTTATTTTAATTCCTAAATATGTGATCTCACTACAAGATTTCATTGTTTCTCCAGTCTCCAAAATTAAGTTTTGTTCTGGTTCACCAATTGATGCAATATTAGAATGTATAGTTATTTAGGTTGGCAACCCCGAAATGTAGGAAGTTGAACTTTCAATTATGGTCACCATTGCTGTAAGCACGACAAAAGGCTCTATCGCGCAAAAAATCATTTACAGTAGCTTTGGATTCTTAGATTCATAACACAAACATTTATTTTTAGGAATTAAATCGCACAAGTTTCCAGGAAATAGCTCTTTATAAATCTTCAGGAAACAGAATTTTAAATTACTTCATCAGCATATCTACAAAATTCAGCAGAAACGAATGGTACAAATAGTTTCTCGACTTAACTACACTAAAAGAAATATTACCCATTCATGAATGAAGGCTGTGTGTTTAAAGAAATGTATTTTCATTATTCATTTCAACCATAATGATCAGTGCTCAAAGTTGTAAATTTTATTCGTAATGAGCAGGACTTTCTTCTAAATAAATCTCAGCTTCTTCGCGGAAAATTACACAGTTCAAGAAACTAAGGAAGAGAAATGAATAATTTCAAGAAGATACGGTAAAATAAAAATAAGTCTTTAAGCTCTAAGATTTCATCTCTTTACCAACTTACCTCGTGTATTAGCTCTTTCTAAAGAAAATATTAAATAAAATTATAAACTCTTCTATATATAAAGTTGTAAGATTTTATCTACTTTCATCTCTTTTCTCTTGCGCTCTTTGTCTTTTGTTTTCTTAAGTCATATGTCCATAGCCTTCAGTTCAACTCGGCGAAAGCCTAAATGATTCACTTATGTAAACCACTTCCCAAAGTTTAGTAAGCCTAATTACTTACTTACTCACTGGCACTATCGAACCCGTAGGTTCATGGCCGCTCGGACATACGCTCTCCATACATCCCTATCCTGAGCTAATGCTTTCCAATCATTCCCTGTATGATCTATTGCCCTCAAATCATAGTTAATATTATTCTCTCACCTCATTCTTGGTCTACCAACTGGGCGTTTTCCCTCTGGCTTTCCTACAAGAAGCTTCCATCCAAATCTTTCATTCCCCATACGTGCCACATGTCCTGCCCATCGCAGTCTACGAGACTTAACTGTTCTTATTATATCTGGCTTCCTATAAAAGCCATGTAGTTCATTGTTATGTAGTCTTCTCCATTCACCTGTTTGTTCATCTCTCTTTGGTCCAAAAATTTTCCTAAGTACTTTATTCTCAAATACTAGTAATCTCCTTTCCTCCCTTAAAGTAAGAGTCCATGTTTCGCACCCATATAATATAACTGGTAGAATAAAAGTTTTATATATTTTCAGTGTAACGTTTTTTGAAAGGAGTTGCATAATAGCACGCGTTTCCAGAATTGAGCCTATGTTTAATTTCTTTATGCATCTCATCCCTATTTGTGATTATTGTTCCTAGGTATTTGAATTCAGCCACTTCCTCAAAATTTCCCTCATTTGTCATTAGCTGTCCATTTCCATTATATAATATATTTCTACGTGTGACCATATATTTATTTTTATTGATATTTACTTCCAGTCCTAATTTCTTAGTGTTACTCAATAGTGTGTGCGTGTTGTCCTTTAGCATCTCCTAGCTATCGGCCAATAATACTACATCATCAGCATAAACTAACAGCTTATTAATACCATTGAGTTCTAAGCCTTCCTCGTTCTCTAAAGATTTAATGGCATGCTCTAGTACAAAATTAAATAGTAGAGGAGATAGTGCATTTCAACCCATTCAACCCATTCTAGATTTCAAAAGTGTCCGAAAACTGTTTGCCTACACGCACCCTACTCTTTGTGCCATTTAGACACATTCTTATAAGTCTAGCTAACTTTTTAGGAATTCCGAACTCCAGCAGGATACTATATAACTTCTCCCTCTTAATTGAATCATATGCTTTTTTGAAGTCTACATATAGTTGATGTACAGTACCACTATATTCCCATTTCTTTTCTAAAAATCTGTGTTATACTAAATTAGTAAGCCTACCTAGATTAATAAAATCACTTATCTACTTAACATGATAATATATTTTCATTTTATTTAATATTATATTGTGGTCGTCCGCGATGCGCTAGTGGTTATGTTCTATGCTTTTAGTACCGAGGGACGCGGATTCAAACCCGGTCATAGTCGATTGATTTTCGTTAGATGGAAACATGCAATGAAAAAAGTCCTTCGGGCGGGACTTTAAGCTGTGGTCTCGAATGTGAAGATTTTCAGGCTCGTAAAAGAATGAAAAGCCTCATTATAAAGACCTCTGTGTAAAATTTAGAAAATGTTCCCATCCTAGTCCTACTTTGGATTCCTAGATGTCACTATAAAATGGAATGCAGACCCGGTGCCATTGAATTCCATCTATCCGATAACAAGTGTAACTAAATTAATGTGATCAATTCATATGGCGTTTACTTGATGAAAATCCATATTTATTTAATTAAATACATGAATGTGGTTGAATTTCTCCCTGTAGGGGGACAACGCATAAGTCTCCTTAAGAAACACGAGGACTTAGTACTACTAATATTGTATTGTAATTTCATGTAATGTAAAAACTTATAACTTGTTTTCAACTGGCTCTTCACTTATAAAGAAACTACCAAAGTTATCATGTCGAAAACCACCTTGAAACTTTTATTACTCCTCCGTTCTGTTTTGAGACGAGAGACAAAGAATTAGCTACGAGCTTGTAAGTAACCTATATCCTGACACAAATTTCTTAAAAAAGAAGTGAAATATATTCATTACAAATATACGGTTCTTGCTCCAAATTGTAGCTAACAACACAGAGCGTGTATAATTGTCTAATTATTTCCGAGATGCTAGGCTTAAAAATATTCCGATCTTGATCTCGGGATCTTGCATAGAAACTCGCAGCTGATTTTTGGTACATAGAAGCCTTACTAGATAACGATTTTATCAACAAAATTTAAAAGTATGTTTCCACATGAGATTTTTGATACTTCCCTTTTTTCTCTAAATTTTCACACTTCAGGAACTGTATCATTCTGGGCGTAATTATCAAAATAAGATTTTTGAAAGAGGTATAATGCTAATGCATTATTTTGACTCTAAGATTCGAAATTAAAATTCCGTTTTTTTTTTAATTGTGCATGCTAGAAATTTAGCAGAGATGATCAATATAATATTTCAATTAGAATATCTGGTATAATTAAAAATTATTTAATTGATGATTCAAGATCCGAAACGTTTAGAAATGCAAAAATAATAAATAAGATTCTATTGCTCATTTTTTTCTGACAATACTACGTTTTAATGCCTTTTTATGCAATGATTAACTTTCTTGGTTAATTTAAAATATTAAACAACATTCTTTGCAAATTAGTATTATATCAAAATAAATATTAAATAAAATAACAAATAGAGAAATTGTAAGTTTTCTCAGTTATTTTGCATTCATATGCTTTGTATATTTTTACAAATATACATGTAATTAATATAAGGAAAAAGTATCCTTTATGTAAAACTGTATTCTCCTTATTAGAAGTAGTCAACTAGCTTTTGTAAATTGTTGATTATTTGAGAGAGAAATTTATTTAAATATTCAGTAATACTATTTATATGATATAAACTATAAGAAAGATTTTAGTTCTTGTTTTCTGAGTAATATTTCCATTTTAAGAGTTGAACAGAAAATACTGTGCGTTATTGCAGATGCACCACGTACACAATATAAGTAATACGCTTCAAGCTCATATTGCAACCAAGATCCTCAATTGTCCAAAGTCATATTAATCACAATTATTATCTTATTGGGAGCTTTGTTGCCAAGAAATATTAACACAGCTTAGCTGATAGTTGATCATGGTGCCTATATTTTTAATTTTCATTTAAATATCGGTTTTCTGATATGTTTTTCTTAAGAAGGATAGTAGGGCACACTTTAAAAGATGATATCCGCAATACAGACATTGGAGAACAATTACAAATATATGAATTAGCAAATATTTTGACAGACAGCAAATTAAATTTGTTTCAAAATATAAATGGAATGGAGACTCTCGTCTATCAAAACAGGCTTTACAATATATTCCAAGAGGTAAACGTTCCGTTGGACGCCCCATGACCAGATGGAGGGATACGCTTTGAGTTGGCACAGGCTTACAGCCTAACCTTGGAATTGAATATATATATATATATATATATATATATATATATATATATATATACACCCATCCATAGTAATTCTGCCCGAGGGCAGGTCTTTCACTGCAATCATAACTTTTCATGCTATGCTTTGCAGCTTTACTAGGGAATTATAGGTGTGGTAGCTTCCCGTTGCTTTCCACACCGGTGAAGGATGATGATGATGGCCGGATGATTTTCGGGGACCGTTGGGCCCTAAGCTTCCTGACGTTTGTCTTACAGGTGAGGAAAAAACTCGAAAAAAACTCCCCAGGAGCCTGTCCCGACCGGGAATCGAACCAGGCCCTGCTGCTACCTCGAGACCATAGCGGTGAACTATATATATATATATATATAGGCGTACCACTATTTCAATTGTTGTTAAGCAGGGTGACGAGGAAATACAAAATATTGTAAACATTTTACAGGTTATTGTAAATACAAAATGGTGTTATATGATGTGGTAAACATGAATACGGAGTTAAAACTTGTAACAACCGACTTGAAAGCAAACTTGCTAGTTTGAGAGGAGTTATACCTGACAAGAATGAAATCTCGGCGCTATGAGAGCAGTTGCCTGACAATCTTGTGAACGAAAACTCCTTGTGGGTATTCTTAAGATAGAATTTAACATTTCCTGCAGTTGGAACAAATTTAATTTCACGAATAGGAGAGCTGTTTGTTACTTAATAACCTACATTTTTTACTCGTGGAGCGAAGCTCTTATCAAATTTTTACATGAACGTATTCTCTACAAATTATTATACCGGTAAATATTCGTAAAGGATTGTTATTTCTTCATGTAGATACACTGTTATCATAAAAAACCTTCACAATGAAATAAAACCTAGCCTGTATATTAATTGGTTAAATACAGTATGAATTAAAAATATTGTAATATAAAAATGGTTATGCTCGTATTTTGCTTTTCTCTGGATTTTCTTTTAGTGTGGCTCATTCCGCGCCGCCGGCTTTCGGACTCTCTGCTTGTCCGGCGTGCGTGGTTTACGATGCCCTACTCTAGTGAGGATAACTCCTCACCTCAATCATATCATGTCGAATCTACAGCTAAACACCAACGCCGTTCAAACGCAAGAGCAAAGTGATTACAACTCCAATCTAGCAAACACCTATGGAATTTGGCTACCAAGGAGCCGCAATTGAGGTTCCAGAGTGTAGCACATTGGGCAATGCAATAAAGCGTTGCTTCCATTAGCAGTACTCTAAAATAATTTTCAGAATTTAGTTATAATGCTCTCCTGTAAAGCAAACATCATTTCTTTCATCAATTGAAATCATATGAACCTCTCTGAACGGTGAGGATTAATAATAATAATAGTAATAATAATAATAATAATAATATTAATATTAATAATAATAAAAATAATAATAATAATAACAATCTTCATCTTCATGGTATAGACCCTTGGCCTGTTCCGCTCTCAAAATTCATCTTCTCATCGTCTTCTAGGACGTTCCACATCTCTGCAGCCTTGAGGCTGGTAAAACAGTGCTTGCTTTGTTAGCCTAGAAGAGTCTATTATTAAAATATGTTAATGCAATTTTTGTTTTTTAGCTTTACATTTTTTCATTTAGGTTAAGAATGTTGAGTTCTTCCCAAATTGTTTCACTAGGAATATGGTCTCTTAGAGTATATTCTGCAACGTATCTAATAATTAATAATAATAACGGCAGCGACATATTTATTTTTAATCGTATACAGATTTTTCAATGTTTTCACATCTTTCTGTGCCTAAAGTTTTATTTTCCTTCTCCACTAGTCCCTATCCATTCACTCCATGTCCTGCAGACTTATTGTTCTCATTCCAATTTTACTTCTTGCATCCATGAGTTTTGATATCTTCTTTCTTCTCACAAGTGGACACCATTCCAATGTTTCTTCTTACATTCGCCATAAATACCCATAACAATTAAATTTGTTATATTATCTACTATTGAATATTTAATGTTCATTATTTCTGGTATGACATCATTTTTTTCCAATTTTTAACATATTGCTGCTCTCTTTAAAAAATCAATTTCCAGCAAAATTACTTTTTTTCAGAGTTTTTCTTTAACTCCATATGTGATAGTATTTCGCATTGTTGAATTATATATTTGTAATCTATTTTTCCTGATTATATATATATGTTCCATAGGATATGATTTAACATTTCCGTTATTGCTCTACCTTTATTTATTCCGTTCTTAATGTCACATTTTTATCTATCCTCTTTATCTACTTTTACCTCCAAATATTCAAATTATTCACATGCTCTAATATACCCATCCTGATCTTCTAATATTAAATCTTCGGTTTCTCCTCCACATCTCATTTTTATTTATTTTAAAATCCCAGTTACTGTATTCGCCCAATGATTTTCTGAACATAAACTCCATGTCTTCATATTATTGCGCAATTAGTATCTGATCATCCATAAATAATAGTGTACTACTCCACTAAGCGGAAAATATGTTAACTAACATGCTGTTCTTCTCTTTCTCTTCCTTAGTATGTTGCCTGTCCTCTGTATATGTTCTTTGTCTGGCATATAGAGAGCTGACAAATACTATTGATTTTAATGGTCTGTCATTCTACGTGGTCATTGCAATATGACTAATTTGACAACGCCGTTACTATTCCGGTTACGTGTAGGAATGGGCTGTCCCTTTTCATTGCATGTTACCACTTGTGATTTATTATAATTTCGGGCATCTAGAAGGTTGCTGCAGTGTTTAGCATCTATAAGAATGCATCGATTTGATTACATGTCATTTTATCTGGGGATCTCCAAGCTATTTTATGAACTATTTTGTGTGGAAATATGGTGCTGCCTAAGACCATATTTAGTGATGTTGCAAAGTTTATTAATCTAATTCCATTATCATCACTCTCTTAACGTAAGGTACCTTCCCCATAATCGATTTTACAGCCATTTTTCATCCAAGTTGAGCATTGACAATTTTCGTATGATGTTTATAAAGTATAATAAAAATCAACATCCTCATAGTCACTTTTTTCATGTTGGTGCATGTAGACATATAATGCTATAGTAATGAAATCTGCCTATAATTCGTATTTTACGCATGCTCATGTCAATTGGTTAAAAGTCAACGACTAGATGCCTCATTTTCTTAGTTACAATAAAGCCAGTGCCAAAATGATGTCCACTATAATACACCGTACAGTATTTCTTTTCTGTTATTCCAGAGCCAGTCATTTTCATTTCTTGAACTGCCAAAATGTCAATTTTATAGGAATTTACAATATCAATTAATTTTTTACATGTCCATCTCCATAACACATTAGGAGTTATTAGGCCAAGTTAATTTAGTTACGCTTATTTCCTAAAGATGTCATGAATGGCATGCGATCAACATACCGACAAAATTAGACATCTAGTAGGCAATTAAGGTATTACTAGGATGAAAAAAGTCTGTAAATTTTACTTAGAAGTCTCTTTATTTAGGCTTAAGTTTTTTTTACGAGCCTGAAAATCTTTAGGCTTGCTATTAATGGCTTTAGTCCCTCCCGGAGGATTTCCTCCTTGTAGTTTTCCATTCTAAAAACATCCATCAACCTCGGCCAGGTTTGAACCTGTGACCCTCGGAACCAGAGGGAAAGAATATAACCACTAGTCTATCGCGGCCGTCAAACTGTCTTAATGTATAATGTAATAGAGAAAACAACAAATACAAAAAAAGAAAAAAGTGATGGAATGTGTTAAAGAAATAAATGTAAGATGTGACATATATCAGTGAATTTAAGAGACTGTTACTGACTGCCGTTATAGAAGAGAAATGAAGTACATCTTAGGTAGATAAATGACCCGTAAACTGATATTGCGGATCGTTAGAGTTACGTGGTAATGAAGATTCCGGTCGCAGAGACTCCGGAAATCAATTCCAATTAAGCAAGCGGCGCTTTGTCAATGCTTTTAACCAGACGTGTATCATCTTACAGTATTCAGGAAATTCTGTACGATTCAAATTACCATATCAGATTTTCAATTAAAATGTTACAGACTGAGTTAATTGCGATCTACTTGAAGACCAAGATGTTTTAAAAACACTTAGGCCTACTGCATGTCTGTTTCTGCTAATCGAAACACTTTACTTCATAAACTCAGTCATGTGGATTGATTTCCACAATAGTAGGTCGGGTGTCATGCAGCTTTAATACAGTGTTACTCTAAATTATCTTTCCGATTATAAACTTGAATAACTATCGTTAGGAGATATTTAGAAACATAATATTGGTAACAAGGGAAAGAGAAACTCAAATATATTTTGTTATGTCGGTGAACTAAAATTGTTACTTACAACAATATAATAGAAGTCCACCGCTGTGGTCTCGGGGTAGCGTGCTGCCGTGTCACGCAGCGGGTTCGATCCCCAGTCGGGACATTTTTTCTGGGTGAGGTTTTTATCGGGGTTTTTCCTCACCTGTAAGACAAAGTCAGGAAAACTTTAAGGCCCAAACGGTCCCCGAAATCATATGGCCATCGCAATCATCATCATTCATATTCATCTTAGGTTAAGCTTAGGATTAGGGACTCTCCTGGCATACCATTATCATCACCCATCATATCATCGGGGCAACGTAACCCCGTCTTCCAGGCGCCCCAACCTCAGAAGTGGGTTTTCAAGTACGCCATGCCAGGAGAGAAACCAGGAATATCGAAAGACAAACCTGGGGCATTTGGGGGGAAAACAATATAATAGAACAAGTTAATAACTTATCTTGGCTGCAATCTTTCCTACGACACATGTAAAGACATAGACATAAAATTGTTCAAATTTCAAAAACTTATAGGAACAATAAAAGGCATTCTTTTCCGAAAAGTACGCCCAGATATAATGTTAAAATTTTATATAAAAGTGGCTCTTCCAACTCTACTTTATGGTTCTGAAACCTGGACTCTTAACTACAGGTAAATTAAATAGGATAGTAGCTGCAGAAATGAAGTTATCAAGACCTTTAGCGGGTTATACGCTTTATGACCACATACGTAATGAAGATATCCGCAAAGCTCTCAACACACCAGCAATAACTGCAACCATTCAAAAATATCAAAATAATTGGCATGAACACCTTCTTAGAATGCCACACACCTCTTCAGCTATTGAACTACAGACCCACAGGGCGAAGAGACCCAGGAAGACCTAAGAAGAGATGGAGGGATCAATTTCTATCCTGAAGTGGAACAGGCCAATGGCCTAATCCATGCCTGCAATTGATGATGGTGATGATGTCGGAGAACCTGTTGCATATTATTTAATTCCGTTGCTAGGAGATGATATAACATAAAAATGGTTGTAAATGAAAACAGAAGGGCATTTAGTGTACTAAATTTTCACATACTCCAGTCTGTTGTCACTCTAAAACGCAATTTTAGAAGAAAATTTGGTGTTGATCCACCCTGCGGACCTAGTCTCCGTAAGTGGGATGCATCTGTAAGCGGAAGTCAACTGGTCGTCCATCAGTAAGTGAGGTAAACGTGGAGCGTGTGAGAGAGAGTGCCCCACGAAGTCCACAGAAATTCACCGTAAAAGCCAGCAGAGAATTAAATATCTCCCAACAAAATGCATGGAAGATTTAACGGAAACATTTGAAGTTCCATCCATACCGCCTGCTATTGTTCGAGGGTCTCTTTCTGTTGACACCAATTTCATGTTTTCCAATTTTTGCTGATTTAAGAGTTACACATGTGATTTAACCGAATGGATAATAAAAAATATTTTATCTTTCCTTTAATACCAATATAATGTTTCTAAGTGTCTGATAGCAATAGTTATTCAACTTTTTAATCGTAAAGATCATTTATAGTATCACTGTATTCGATCCAAAAATAATATATATATATGTGTGTGTGCGAGCGTGCGTGCGTATGTATGTGCGTGTCTGTGTGCGTGCGTGTCTGTGTGCGTGTGTGTCTGTGTGCGTGTGTGTCTGTGTGCGTGCGTGTGTGTCTCTGTGCGTGCGTGTCTCTGTGCGTGCGAGTCTGTGTGCGTGCGTGTCTGTGTGCGTGCGTGTCTGTGTGCGTGCGTGTCTGTGTGCGTGCGTGTCTGTGTGTATGTCTGTCTATGTGTGCGTGTCTGTGTCTGTGTCTGTCTATTGTGCGTGTCTGTGTCTGTGTGTGTGCGTCTGTGAGTGTGCGTGTCTGTGTGTCTCTGTGTATGTGTGTGTGTGTCTGTGTCTGTCTGTGTGTGTGTGCGTCTGTGTGTGTCAGTGTGTGTGTGTCTGTGAGTCTGTGTGTTTGTGTGTGTCTGTGTGTGTGTCTGTGAGTGTCTGTGTGTGAGTGTCTGCGTGAGTGTGTGTGTGTGTGTGTGTGTGTGTCTGTGTGTGTGTGTGTGTTCTGTGTGTGTGTTTTGTTCTGTGTGTGTGATTGTCTGTGTATGTGATTGTCTGTGTATGTGATTGTCTGTGTGTGAGTCTGTGTGTGTCTGTGTGTGTATGTTCCTGTGTGTGTCTGTCTGTCTCTCTGTCTGTCTGTCTGTCTGTCTGTCTCTGTGTGTGTCTGTCTGTCTCTGTGTGTGTCTGTCTGTCTGTCTCTGTGTGTGTCTGTTTTTGTGTGTATGTCTGTCTCTGTGTGTGTGTCTGTTTTTTTGTGTGTATGTATGTCTCTGTGTGTCTCTGTTTGTGCGTGTGTGTCTCTGTGTGTCTGTTTGTGTGTGTGTGTCTGTTTTTGTGTGTGTGTGTGTGTGTGTGTGTGTGTCTCTGTGTGCCTCTGTTTGTGTGTGTGTGTGTCTCTGTTTGTGTGTGTGTCTCTGTTTTTGTGCGTGTGTGTGTGTCTCTGTTTTTGTGCGTGTGTACGTGTCTCTATTTTTGTGCGTGTGTGTGTATCTCTGTGTGTCTCTGTTTGTGTGTGTCTCTCTTAGTGTCTCTGTTTGTGTGTGTGTGTGTCTCTGTTTGTGTGTGTCTCTGTCTGTGTGTGTGTGTCTCTGTGTGTGTCTGTTTTTGTGTGTGTGTCTCTGTTTTTTGTGTGTGTGTGTGTGTCTCTGTTTTTTGTGTGTGTGTGTGTGTGTGTGTGTGTCTCTGTGTGTCTCTGTTTTTTTGTGTGTGTGTGTCTCTTTGTGTATGTGTGTGTGTCTCTTTTTGTCTCTGTTTTTGTGTGTGTCTCTGTTTTTGTGTGTGTGTCTCTTTGTGTCTCTGTTTGTGTGTGTGTGTGTCTTTGTTTGTGTGTGTGTATCTCTCTGTGTGTCTCTGTGTGTGTGTGTCTCTCTGTGTGTCTGTGTTTGTGTGTGTGTCTTTGTGTGTCTGTGCTTGTGTGTGTGTCTGTGTGTCTGTGTTTGTGTGTGTGTCTCTGTTTGTGTGTGTGTGTCTGTCTCTGTTTTTTTGTATGTGTGTGATTGTTTTTGTGTGTGTGTTTGTTTGTGTGTGTTTGTTTTTGTGTTTGTGTGTTTGTTTGTTTTTGTGTGTCTGTTTGTGTGTGTGGTTGTTTGTGTGTTTGTTTTTGTGTGTTTGTTTTTGTGTGCGTGTGTTTGTTTTTGTGTGTGTTTGTTTTTGTGTGTGTTTGTTTGTTCTTGTGTGTGTTTGTTTTTGTATGTGTTTGTTTGTTCTTATATGTGTTTGTTTTGTGTGTGTTTGTTTTTGTTTTTTGTGTGTGTGTTTGTTTGTTTTTGTGTGTGTTTGTTTGTTTTTCTGTGTGTTTGTTTGTTTACTGTGTGTTTTGTGTGTGTTTTGTTTGTGTGTTTGTTTTGTGTGTTTGTTTTTGTGTGGTTTTGTTTTGTGTGTTGTTTGTTGTGTGTATTGTTTTGTGTGTGTAATTTTTGTGTGTGTGTTTTGTGTGTATGTGTTTGTGTGTGTTTTATGTGTGTGTAGTTTGTGTGTGTGTGTTTTTGTGTGTGTTTTGTGTGGTGTTTGTGTGTGTGTTTATTGTGTCTGTGTTTGTTGTATGTTTGTGTTTGTGTTTGCGTTGTGTGTGTGCGTTTGGTGTATGGTGTGTGTTTGTGTTGTGTGTGTTTGTGTGTGGTGTGTGGTTGTGTGTGTGTTTTGTTGTGTGTGTGTTTTGTGGTGTGTGTTTTTGTGTGTGGTTTGGTGTGTTTGTGTGTGTGTGTTTGTGGGTTGTGTGGTTGGTGAGTGTGTGTTGTGTGTGTGTGTTTGTGTGTGTGTGTTGTGTGTGTGTGTTTGTGTGTTATTTTGTTTGTGTGTGTGTTTGTGTGTGTGTGTGTGTTTGTGTGTGTGTATTGTGTGTTTGTGTGTGTTGTATTTGTGTGTGTGTTGTGTGTGTGTGTGTCGTGTGTGTTGTGTGTGTGTCTGTGTGTTCGTGTGTGTGTGTGTTCGTGTGTGTGTGTTTGTGTGTGTGTGTATGTGTTTGTGTGTGTATGTGTTTGTGTGTGTTTGTGTGTGTATGTGTATGTGTGTGTTGTGTGTGTGTTTGTGTGTGTTTGTGTTTGTGTGCGTGCGTGCGCGTGTGCGTGCGTTATGATAAGAAAAATAAATGCCTGGACGGGATTCGAACCCGGAGTATATATATATATTATATCTTAGATCTTAACTCTTTAGATCAGTCACCGGTGGGGTTTGTCTGCTCTTCTAATCGTTGCCTAAGAGTCTCAACGGCTCTTGAGAAAGCCTTACTGAAGACGCAACTAAACACACAGAAGGTCAAATTATTTAATGTGAATGTCTAATAATAGTAAAACAGTATTCCAAATTATTTATTACAACTATTACTATATATTACTATATCACACTTAAAGCACATAATTTTCTCTATATTTATCAATATTAATATAATTATGCACAAGAATGCAACATCACAGATATTGAGACATTTATTATAACAAAGAAAAAAGAGAATGGAATACGCACGTGGACAGAGCTGACATACGAGACTTATTAAAGCAGCGAATAACCTACGTTCTGGAGAAAAAAGAGAAGTGGGCAGACTCTTCAAGCGATGGAATCAGATGAAATTATCATTGCCATGTGTGTGTAAATAAACAGGCATATGCCTATAGAAGAAGAAAGATGAAGAAATAAAACTATTATTTTCTAAGTAGTTTACAAATACGTAATTAGAAGAAATAAAACAATATGCCTACGTGTAATTGATCAACATTTACAAAACAGGAAAAAATATATTTCGCAATACAAAACTGTTGGCCGCGATGGACCAATGGTTATATTTCTTGCATTTGGTCCTGATGGTCGCGGGTTCAAACCCGGCGGAGATCGATGGATTTTTAGGATGGAAAATTCCAAACGACAAGTCCTCCGGAAGGAATTTAAACCGTGGGTCCTTAGTCTGAAGATTTTCGGGCTCTGAAAAGAAGCTCAAGTCTGAATAAAAAGGCCTGAGCAAACTTTTACCGACTCTCATCCATCCAAGTAATACCTTAGTTTCCTTCTATATGTCTCCTCGAGGCGATGTACTAACCACATGTCCCTTGCTGACATCTATATGGAAATAAGCATAACTAAATTAGTCCGGTTAAGAAACTTCCCACTAGAGGAGCACCCATATCTCGAGCGGGACGAACGGGCATCAATCACAATCATCAGAGTATAGAACCCAAGACAGATAATGCAAATAAAACAAAATGAGATATAACTAATAAGAAATAATTATTAGTTAACAGCGCCATGAAGTTCTGTTTCGTTATTTTATAGTGTAAGTGAATGTATGAGACACGTGTACCCCAGTGCCGACACTTACATACTGTTAAAAGCACCGGGGACCTGAAGGTTTAACTCCCCGCCCGTTGGAGAATCACTATGAACAGTACCATATGTACTGCGTAAAGGCTTGGAATACAGAGTGCGGTATAAGTCAGTTAACCACTGCACATGGTTGCAAGGAAAGAAATAAAATAAAATAAAATAATGATCTTGATGAAGATTTTCGGACTGTAGGCCGTGGTCGTGAGGCTTGTAGTTCCCCGACGTTTCGCCAGAGACTGCGTCCGGCATCCTCAAGGGTTGTCTTGAGACTGGAAAATCTGTCCACTGTCTGTCCTATTTATACGTTCACCGCGATGTGTACGTAAGTTATATCTGCCCTCCGATTGGTCAGCGTTAGGGACTTCCATTGCTCCAATGAGATTGCTGTTTGATGGTCTAGTCGGCTGTACGTTATATCTGCCTTACGTACACATCGCGGTGAACGTCTAAATAGGACAGAGAGTGGATAGAATTGCCAGTCTCAAGACAACCCTTGAGGATGCCAGACACAGTCTCTGGCGAAACGTCGGGGAACTACAAGCCTCACGACCACGGCCTACAGCCCGAAAATCTTCATCAAGATCATCATAGCAATTCCGGCCGTGAAATTCTACGTGAATACAAAATAAAATAAATTATAATATACCTTCTTAGGTAAGATCCGTCGTCCTCAACTTATAAAATATGTATTCTTTATGCCTGTAGGCCTTTCAGAACATCCGTTCCATCGTCAGCAGGTCCTTCTTTGCTACAATATCTAATATGATGGTTGATGCTGCTGGTCCTAATGTGGTGTAGTCGTGACAAGCAGCATCAACCATCATATTAGATATTGTAGCGAAGAAGGATCTGCTGAAGATGGAACGGATGTTCTGAAAGGCCTACAGGCATAAATAATGCATATTTTATAAGTTAAGGACGACGGATCTTACCTAAAAAGGTATATCTTAACTTTATTTTATGATCCCTATTAGGTTCGTCTTCCGGGCATATAGGCCGTGTTCCAGTCGTTCTTCTACTCGACGTTTCGTCTACTGCTACGGTAGACATCTTCAGGAGATACTGCGTGCTCTCTGTGAACTCCTCAACAGTCGGCTGCAGACTGGCTGGTCGTTGGAAACTCCCTCCCTATTTATAGGCACGCCCCTGGTGGAGAGGCGGTTTTCTGCGCGGTCCGTGTTGCGTGCTGTTTTGTCCAGGCTGTCGCTAGCAGAAGTCATAGGCTTCGTTGTCGTATTGTGCAGTGCCGGGATCCAGATTTTGTTTATCTTCATGGCCACGCGGATATAGGGATCAAGACGCCGGCCGTGAAAGCCTACAGTTATACATTTATTTTATGACTTTCCACCTCAACGGTTTTAACAATGAATTGTATTAGTATTGAAGGAAAGAAATCAAATTGGTTGAAACTGTAGTTTGAATACGGTACCATCAGAATATAATCTCAAACACTACTGCTCGAGTATATAATACTATTTTTCACTGAGAGTAATTAATAATCACGGTTACAAAGAAATAAACGTTATCTCAGTCAAAACATAAATTTATTAAGTCGACGTTTCAATCTCCTTATGTGAGATCATTTTCAAGACATGGTTGTTTATAAATTTATAATACATAGTTACCATCACCAAGACAATTTTAGTTTTTTTTTCTAATATACAAAATATTATGGAAATGGACAGCTAATGACAAATGAGGGAAATTTTGAGGACGTGACTGAATGCAAATACCTAGGAACAAAAATCACAAATAGGAATGAAATGCACAAAGAAATTAAACATAGTCTCAATTCTGGAAATGCGTGCTATTATGCATTGCAGAGACTCTTGATGTCCCAACTCCTTTCAAAAAACGTTAAACTGAAAATATATAAAACTATTATTCTACCAGTTATATTATATGGGTGCGAAACATGAACCCTTACTTTAAGGGAGGAAAGGAGATTACGAGTATTTGAGAATAAAGTTCTTAGGAAAATTTTTGGACCAAAGAGAGATGAACAGACGGGTGAATGGAGAAGACTACATAACAATGAACTACATGGTCTTCATAGGAAGCCAGATATAATAAGAACAATTAAGTCTCGTAGACTGCGATGGGCAGGACATGTTGCACGTATGGGGAATGAAAGACTTGCATGGAAGCTTCTTGTAGGAAAGTCAGAGTGAAAGCGCCCAGTTGGTAGATCAAGAATGAGTTGGGAAAATAACATTAACTATGATTTGAGGAAGTACATTATACAAGAAATGTTTGGAAAGCATTAGCTGAGGATAGGGATGTATTGAGAGCTTATATCCGCGTGGCCATGAACCTAGGGATTCGATAGTGCCAGTGAGTAAGTAAGTATACAAATTTAAATGAATACATTTAAAATTCCAATTTATAATTAAAATACTTTAGCAAGGAATCATATGTTCCACACCATTAATTTAAATACTTTTGTTTATTTAATACTGTATTGTGTTCTTTTTTATATTGGCCATTTCTGGTATTAATCTTTTTGAAAATTATTTTCTTTGTGTAAAATGTTTGTCATTCCATTTAATTTTATGATTTTCATTAATTATATGTTCACTGATTACTGAAAGTTCTGCACCTGGTGTACTGATATTCTTTTTATATTCGTCGTTTCTTTTTCTTTTATTTATTTATTTTTTTTTTTTTTTTGCCTACATAAGACTTTTCACAATCATCATATTCGATTTTGTATATAAAAAGAACAAAATGCATTATTAAATAAACAAAAAGATTTAAATGAATGGTGTGGAACATATGATTCCTTGCTAAAATATTTTTAATTGTAAATTGGAATTTTAAATTTATTCATTTAAATTTTTATATTAAAAAAAACAAACAAACTAAAATTGTCTTGATGATGGTAACTATGTATAATACATATATAAAAAAACATGTCTTGAAAATGATCTCACATAAGGAGATTGAAACGTAAACTCAATAAATTTATGTTTTCACTGAGATAACGTTTATGTCTTTGTAATTATGATTACTGCTGCTTGAGGTAATTTGCTAACTTTAAACAATTTCGGTATTTGAGAATGATTTCCGGCCTGTTGGTCGCGGTTGAGGCTTGAAGTTCCCCGACGTTCCGCCAGAGACTGTGTTAGGTTTCCTGAAAGGTGTCTTTTTTATAGATTTTTTTTTCTAATGCCACCAGGTTGTCTTTTATGAAATTTCTGGCTTTCTCCCTTAGCATTGGCAGAATTGTAATCCATTTCTTAGGTTGGGGCACCTGGAAGGCGGTGTTACGTTCCGCCGATAGTATAATAATGGGTGATAAATGATAATGAATCGCCAGGAAAGTTCTTAACCTAAACTTAAACTAAATTCCAGACCATGGGCAACCACATGAACAATTCCATTTAAGGAGAAAAATCCTATGCTTTGACCGTGAATCGAACCCGGACCTCATGAACAGTAGTCAGGAACGCTGACCAGTAGCTGATGAGGCTGGTCATGTATAGATATTGTAAGCTACAGAAAATAATATATTTACATTTTCGGTTAAATTACGTATACTGCACTCTGTATAATGCACTACGTGAAATGTTAAGATTGCTATATTTTTCGCTTTAAACTCGTTTTACCCTTATAGTCCAAATAAAAATAATGGTTTAAAAAACTAAAACAACACGCGTTATTAGAAAACCGAACTGAAAAATGAAAAAAAAAATTAATTTCCAACACGCTTGCGATAAAATTAAAGTGGTCAACAAAAAAATCATCTCCAACACATCTAGAATTCTTTTATAGACAACTCTAGTTTTATTCTACATGTGTTTGAGATGATTCTTTGTTGACCACTTTAATTCCCCAAGCGTGTTGCAAATTAAAATTATGTTTCATTTTTTAGTTAGATTTTCTAATAAAGTGTGTTGTTTTAGTATTTTAGCGATTTTTTTTAATTTTTTAGTTTATTTTGTAATAAAGCGTGTTGTTTTAGTTTTTTTAAATCTATTATTTATTATTTTAATTTTTAGTTTAGTTGATTGTCATAAACCGGAATCCCATGAAAATTTACTTTCTTAATACACTTCTAAAAAATCATCCGGGCCGGATTTGAACCAGCGACCTATGGATTACTGAAATTATATACCACTACAGTCCACCGCTCTACCAACTGAGCTCTTATAACTATTGACTGAAAAGTCGGTAAGTCCGCAACCTATTATACCGGTTTTTATTTTTTTTATTTTCTAATGACTTTTGCCAGGATTTTAGAAAACAAATTATGAAATTATTGTATTGTCATGGGTCCTTCATAAGCATACAAAGTTTCAAGTCGATCCAATGTTTTTAAGTGGGTGAAAATCGTGTTCAAAAATTCCGTTACATAGATACAGGTCCGTTACATAGACAGATACAGGTCAAGCTAATATAAAGCGTATAAAAAGGAAAATATTTATTCGTGAATCTGTTGTTAATGTTACTATTGTAAATTTATGAAGTGTACAAATGTAAAACTAAGAGAATCGGAGGATCATCGTGGAGAAACGGAACTCTCACGCTGGGAAATGCTGTATGTGTTGGTAATGTACTTGAACTTAACAATACAATATGTATTCCACGGTTAGTAACCAGGCAGTTCGAGTATGTGTCGAACTATTATTGTTTATTACTGAGAGCCACTTGACTGACTGAGATAAGACTATGTACGCGCGATAAGCCACATGCTACCATACAAATGTGTCTCATTTATCAACGTTTATATACTGAGTACACATTCGCTTTCAATTTCTACGCGACGCTTAACGTATTCAATAGCTTTACTCCCTTGCCAACACCAAGATACTGTTTAGCCTTCTTGTGTTGTAAATAACAAATACAGTAGTGTAAATGTTCAGGATTTGTAACAACACAATATACAGTATATTCAAGAATTCATTATTTGCATACTGATGTAAAACGAAATTAATATACCACTCATTAATTATCATAAGTTTAAAAAACATACAACGGGTGAAAATTGAGATTGATGGAAAAATTATAGAACAAGTGTCAGATTTCTCTTACTTAGGAAGTGTATTTGCAGAGTATAAGAGTGACATTGATTCAAAATTACAAAAATGTAATAAAATGAATGGGGTAATACGAAGACATTTTGGTAAACAGATGAGGACAGAGACAAAACTAAGATTACATAACATCACATTAAAAGCTGCTCGAAAATACGGAAGTGAAATTTGGATTTTAAATAAAAGAAACTCTCATAAACTTCAAGTAAGCCAAATGCGCTTCTTACGATCATTGTTAGGAGTTAATAGACTGGATCACCAAAGGAATACTATTATCAGAGGAAAACTTGGAGTAACAAGTTTAAATGAAGATATACAAAGATACCAACAAGAATGGAAAAATCATCTGAAGAGAATGGCAAGAAATAGACTTCCAAAATTGGCATTCCAATATACCCCAACTGGACATAGGGACCAAGGAAGACCAAAACATCGGTGGAAAGTTCAAGACCATCTTCGCTAGGTTTACCGTACAGGCCACATGACCTAAAACGAATTTGTTCATGATGATGATGATGATGATGATGATGATGATGATGATGAAGTTTAAAATAAAAATAAAAATGCCTTAACAGTTGGCACAGACGATAGCGTTTGAGACTCGTATTTGGGAAGTCCTGAATTAAAATATCGGTATGGATCAAAATTAATGTGAATATTCCTAGTTTTTCTCGGTCCTCAAAGTAAATGCTGTATTTGAATTTCATTATATGAGTTCATTTCATCATAATCATCATTTCATTATTTAAATTAACTATGTTTATTTTGCAGTGCACTTAATTTGAAGTGTTTTTTCTTTCTTTTCCAATTTTAAAATTAACCGCGATTACTGGCACATTGGAATAGGCTTAAATATTTTAAGAAGAATAGCCAGTGGTAAGTTAGATCAGGGTGTTGGATGTTTTTTTTTACAGATTATACCTTGGGACTTAATTTTCTTTTACTGAGAGTAATTTAACATTTTCAAATACTGTTATTTTAACATAGTTCCAATAATAGATCATACTATAATATTATGATATTGTGAAAAGAAAAATTAATGTCTGAACCAGGAATCGTACCCTACCTGGCAGCGGACGAAACGAGAATTATAGATTTGTATATGTGGAAAGAATTGTTAATGTTTGTGTCAGGTCTAGAATGGTGTAGTGGGCTGCACACTAGTATGACGAACTAGAGGTCCACGGTTCTTTTCTTTTCACAATATCATTATAATACTGAGAGTAAGTAAGATAAGGAAGTAGGCATGTTGTATTTAGCGTTTATTCTAGCCTGATTAATAGCGTTACGTAAAATATTTTAAAGGATAAATAATTTTAATTTAATCTTCCGTATAACGCATGAAAATGGCTTCTTCTTATGCATAATTTGTAGAACTTTCATCCTGTTTATTTCTAAAATCACTCCTTGGAGGAAGACGTATTGGATGTGCATTCACTGTCTATCCATCTCTTGGCTGGTCTTCCTCTTGTTCTTTTCCCGTCCATTGGTCTATCTTCTTTAGCTCTTTTTGTAAGTTGGTTGTCTTCTAGTATTCTTTCCATGTGACGTTTATAATATTTTCGTCTATTTACAATAAATTTAGTGGCAACAATGAAAATTATTTAAGAAGATAAATTTATTCGTGTCCAAAATTACTTTAAAAGTTGGCACTAAATTCCATTCTTTAAACAGATTTCATTTTCATAAATTTTAAATTAAAATAGAAAAGAAGTTTCATGAAGTAGGATTTATTTAATGTATTTATTACACTTTTAAGTGCTATAAGTTAATCAATTTATTTTTTTAATTGCTATCTCTCTCTTTTTTATGTTAGTTCAACTTATTTATTTGTGCTTCTTGTTTTCCGAGCTTGACAAGAAATGTCCAACTGAGAGAACATTCCCAAATCTTGTTTACCTACAACATTGTTTCCCAACCCGTGCCGTGGTTGAAAAACCCGAGGGGGTTCGCAAAATATTCAAGGGGTTCGCCAAACTTATTCGTAATGGCGGGTTTCGAGGTTTGGTCTATTATTGTTTTCCATCATTTCTGCAGCATTGTATAATAATAATAATAATAATAATAATAATAATAATAATAATAATAATAATGCCCTTTGTTAAGTATATGTAACTTCGGAAATTTATCACATTATTTCCACAATGTGGAAATCGATATTTACCTGGAATGCCTGATTTACAGTTATGTGACAATGTTAGGAATGCATTTGCTTTCGCTACAACTAGGCTTACACGTTGTGTAACTTTTAAGCCGTAACTACGAATAGAGTAATTTTAGGTTCTAACCATTAAGGGTTAAGTTAATTTAAGGTTTTTAAACCTTTTGCTTGGAATTAAATTTTGTTCATTCTACTGTATGTTTATTTAAAAGTCAACAGTTCACCCAATTCAGATCGTTGTGGGAGAGGTTCGCGAGTCGGACAAATTTGGGAACCGCTGATGTAGAGTATGTTTTTACCTATTTTCTTGTTTCCTGGTTATTACTAAATTATTTTTTCTTTACTCAGTAGAATATGTTTCTCAATACGTATATATATATCACCTTATGTTTTCCTATCTCTCTGACAATAATAATAATAATAATAATAATAATACAGTAATTCCACCGCTATGGTCCCTGTAATACATAATGGCATGCATATTGATAAATCAGTCTGTGATAATTATTTTGTGTATATTATTCTTGTTTGTAATTATTGTTCCTATGTATTTGAATTCAGCAATTTTTTTTTTCAAATATCTCCATTTTTGTCGTTAACTCTCCATTTATTATAATTACTGTTAAACTAGCGGTCGCCATGTTTATTTTCTCGCAAACGAACTCGCTTTCAACATTTTATTAAGAAATATAATATCGAATTTGATATTAAGAGTAGGGGTTCATCTGAAGTGAAAATCTAAAAATAGATCTATCAAAGTGCCATATTTCGATCTTTCGCAACGAAACCTCGATAAATAAGAGGAATGACATATTTTCAAAAAATTACTTAAATCAGACCATAACGAGTGGGAGGTTTATCTAAAAATCGCTCTAGCGGCCGTCGTGTTTGCTTTGTTCGCAAAGATTTAATTAACGAAAGAGAGCTGTATTCCGTAAACCAACAAAATCGAACCATGAATTCGACTTGCTGAGGAATTCACTTTCTTTACGTCATTTCTGCGTGACGGACCTTTGATTGTTTCTGAATTCGTATTTTTGTGAAGATAAGAGTGCGCCCAGTCCCCAAGTTTATTTCTGGACATTTCAAGTATCAAGAAATAAACCGTATTACCCCGTTGATAATGCACATTGGAGGGGTATCCCAACCCGCCGGTTGGTCATTGTCGCTGGTTTTTATCTTCAGCAATATCCGTGTGAAATTTAAGAAAAAAAAATAATGCTAATCACAAATAACATTACCACTTTTAAATTAAGCCGAAATGATTTGAAAATATAAATAAACTGTTAAGATAACAATCTGAACCCCTATTTCAATCCGGGAGCCAAGCCACCCATCCCTCCCGCCCTACTTGGCTATAGCTGCCATATAGGTAAACTACTCCACCTGTGGGGATCCGGGAAATTATCCGTGGCCTAGCAGTGCCCGTTTGCCACTGTTTTCCACGAGCCTCACAGTAAGTTGGGCTGCGCGAACGCGCTGAGATGACCACAAAATCACTGATTGTGTCCTGGGGACTCACTGACCATGTGACAGCTGCCAGATACTCGAACTATCACCTAACGTGTGCTAATCGCCTAACCCCACTCCACGAACGTAAAATAACTTCAGTGGCGAGTTTAACTCCCCTCTGTGGAAGAACGTTTATTCCACTCCATAAAACG
Organism: Diploptera punctata; assembly: GCA_030220185.1. Classification (NCBI taxonomy): domain Eukaryota; kingdom Metazoa; phylum Arthropoda; class Insecta; order Blattodea; family Blaberidae; genus Diploptera; species Diploptera punctata. The sequence goes on along the minus strand of JASPKZ010008494.1, from coordinate 94,819 downwards.
AGACCGCCACGGACAATTCCGCCTACCGTCCCGCTCTGCCGGTTCTCAAGACTCTTTGCAATCAGGCGTTCACCGGAAACTAAATGTTGCTATCTCAACTAAAAAAAGACTACGTACGTTTAGTGCATCCGTCTTCTTTAATCGTCTAGAAATAATTTGTCGTTTTAAAGAAGCACATTTATAATAAACCGTTTCTAGGTTTTGACTTCTTTATTAACTTTCTATTGTTACGAAGAAACAATAATAAGAAAGTAACGAGAATTTGCCTTAACAACTAGAATCCTATTGTGGCAAATTATGCATACGTTTAACATAAATTTTGTTTCTAAGTAACTATTATTATTGTTATTTTATTTTAATTTAATTAATCCTATAATGCTCTTTGTTACATATGTGTAACCTCGGGAATTTATCATAAGTAATGCCACGAGTGATTTCCAATTTATCTAGAGGATTTGGAAATCAAGAGTGGCATTTGTTAGGACTATTTAACGAATAAAATTAAGCTGTTTACTCACAAATCATTATTTAACTATAGTTATTTTAAAATATTTGTATATTTAATGTAAACGGCGATGTTTGAAAACAAATGAGAAACGATCGGTACGCTTCATCCGCTTATTTTGTTTATCGCTTCAACCAGATCATACTATTTATTGCCAAAGGAACGCAATATTGTAAGAATGCTCTCTAGTGGAGAAAAAATGAAACACATCAAACTGTATATTAATTAATGTCTGATGTCGTATGATGTAAATATGACAATTATATTTTTCTGGATTGTTACATGGGAAAAAATACATTTAAGAAAGTGCAAAGAGTGGTTTCTTTTTTTTTGGTGGTATAATCAATTGCTACAAATGTTTTTATATTAACTCCCGCATGCGGCATGTGTTGTCATTCATGCACTATATATACAATCTGGTAGCCGTATTTCTCACAGGCGCAGTCACTGCAAAATAATGGTCAGACCTGTTCAGAATATTAAAAAGGAGGAGCTTTCTTTAATGTGGTAATTATAACGCTGATAAATATTTCGTGAAACACGACTCTGATTGGTTGTAAAACAGAAATCATTGAAATGTGATTGGTCATTGACTGTCATTTGGGGCATGAGTTAAATAGTCACATTATTTCTACAATGTGGAAATTAATATTTACCTGGAATGCCTGATTCACAGTTATGTGACAATGTTAGGAATACATTCGATTCCGCTACAACTAGGCTTACACGTTGTGCAACTTTTAAGCCGTAACTAGAGTAACTTTAGGTTTTAACCACTAAGGGTTAAGTTAAGGCTATTAAACCTTTTGCTTGGAATTAAATGTATACTGTATGTATATTTAAATGTCAGTAGTTCACCCTACTCAGATCGTTGTGGGAGGCGTTCGCAAGTCAAAAAAGATTGGGAACCGCTGACCTAAAATATATACGTTTTGACCACACGTGGATATGGATAGTCTTCTCAGATGAAGAATCCGGCTCCCGGATCAGATAATCTAGAGGTTTTTCTTTGGATTCAAAGTTCGCAGGTTTAAACATAAACGACGATTTTTCCGAGCGTTGAAAACTAAGTATGGCTTCCTTTGGATGGGAAGTAAGGAAATCTCGAGTTTTAGATGTACAGAAAGCCTGAAATAGAGGCTTCAGACCAAAATTTGCCGGTTGTTTACCGTCCAATTCTGTATGGCAGCACTAATTACCTCTGATGTTAAAGACTCCGTTAAATAAAATTTTACCTTCCTTACTACTTAAATTGTGTAATGTATTTAAGGCTTACCATGCAACGTTTGGACATGAGTTACTTCCCTCACAATTCGTTGCTTACTCTTAAATGTGAGTGAGGTTATCTATTTCTTTAAGTACTTCGTATTTTTATGGACCATAGTAGTTATTTTTTAACCAAATCAATAATAAATATAAAAGCAACATTTTACGATGAAGTTGGTGGAGGCCCATCAAGTTCCTTCAAACTGACAGGAGAATGTGTTCAGATGGATGGATAGATGCATAGATACATAGATTAGATATTCAGTCGGATGGATAAACAGGAGAGCGGGCATATGCACGAATACGCAGTACGATATGCACGTACGCTCTCTCCAAACACCCACACAACATCTCAACAGATAAAGTGATCTTCAAGTTGATCCTCTGCTTATATAATATGCGACGATTTTTTTATCGTAAAATAAAATTAAGTCGAGGTGATACAGCTAGAAACTCACAAGAAGGTGAACAGGGCATAAACAGAGGGAGACTGTTATCATAAGTAATGTCTAAAGTAGTCTTGGTGGAAAGGCCCTGCGGCTAGCCAAATTAATGACAAGCGGTGAGCAATTCCTTTTGGTTCTCCTGGATGTCCAGGAAAGGAGAACCCCGGGTTCCTGCTAAAGCATTTGCCCCGGTATGATTTAGAAGAATGATTAGATACCGATGTAATAGAAAATAAGCGAATTACCAACATTCTAACCTTCATGGTAGCAGCTGTGTGGTCCGACTAATGTTTAAGTTGGTGATTATTTGAAAATGGCGCTTGTGGCCGTCAGCCAATCGGAGGCTATTGATTTTTTAATGTGTGAATTATCGAATAATGTTATTAGGATATCGCAATAAAATGATTTCCATGATGTTTTAAGGCTTATTTTAAGCTAATAGGTGTGTATTTATTAATTTAGTTTAATTTAAATATGTTGATGTCGCGAATAATGTGTTAGCCATTCGCGTGGCTGTCTGAGGATGCCACGCCCCTTTTCTTAAGTCGTATTATTTTGTTTAATTAATGACATTTAATTATATTATTTTGGTTTTTAAAGTGTATTGATTGTTACTTGGAACCCATTAAATATGTTTTCGATTGAATTCGATGATTTAGAATGCCTTAAAAGCAGTTGAGTCTCTAAGCCAATCAGATGGCAGTGTGAGATTGCCACGCCTATTTCGTGGACTTGTAAAATGTTTCGTTAGATTATTTAATGTATCTTGTAGCAATATATGAATATTAGCGGCTTAAAGTCGATCCCAGGAAGCTCGCGCTCTATGATGAAGAAAAAACCGAAAAACCAGCACCATGTCGGAAATGAAATCTTTGACTTCCTCTTTACCCGGCTCTGTGAAAATTGGGAGTGCAATTTACTGGTGGGAACTAGGGGACTACTCCGGCATTCGCCATCACGCTAATAAGTTATGTCATCGTGAATTTATCGTTGATTTTTAAACGAGAAGTGGCATTTGTTACGACTATTTAACGAATAAAATTGAGATGTTTACTCAAAAGTCATTATTTGAATGTAGTTACTTGTATTTTAAAGTATTTATATATTTAATGTAAACGGCGATGTTTAAAACAAATCAGAAATGTGAGGTTATGTATATTCACTGCAACTTGATCGTATTTATTTATTGCCAAATAGGATCGCAATATTGTATAAGAATGCACACTAGTGGAGAAGTAATGAGGCACATCAAACTGTATATTATAATCAACACGATAGATTATAAATTTATTTTTTAGTAAATAACTCAGTAAAATCAAGGAAACTGTTCATTTTGTTGAGTTGTTTCTTGAATCACCTCGTACTTGTTAACTCCTCGCAGATCTAGATTTCGTCACTGTATTTGTGACATTCTCAATGCTGTTCACGTTCACAACTGACGTCCAATGGTCTCCTCTCCTGCAGACTGACAGGAGACGAGACCATTGGACGTCAGTTGTGAACGTGAACAGCGTTGAGAATGTCACAAATACAGTGACGAAATCTAGATCTGCGAGGGAGTTAAAAAGTATGAGGTGATCCAAGAAACAACTCAACAAAATTAAAATAAACCTCATAGTGTTATTTTCTACCTGCATAACTTAATCTGTTCATTTTATTGAGTTGTTTCTTGACTCACCTCGTACTTGTTAACTCCTCGCAGATCTAGATTTCGTCACTGTATTTGTGACATTCTCAACGCTGTTCACGTTCGCAACTGACGTCCAATGGTCTCCTCTCCTGCAGACTGACAGGAGAGGAGACCATTGGACGTCAGTTGTGAACGTGTACTGCATTGAGAATGTCATAAATACAGTGAAGAAATCTAGATCTGCGAGGGAGTTAAAAAGTATGAGGTGATCCAAGAAACAACTCAACAAAATTAAAATAAACCTCATAGTGTTATTTTCTACCTGCATAACTTAATCTGTTCATTTTATTGAGTTGTTTCTTGACTCACCTCGTACTTGTTAACTCCTCGCAGATCTAGATTTCGTCACTGTATTTGTGACATTCTCAACGCTGTTCACGTTCGCAACTGACGTCCAATGGTCTCCTCTCCTGCAGACTGACAGGAGAGGAGACCATTGGACGTCAGTTGTGAACGTGTACTGCATTGAGAATGTCATAAATACAGTGACGAAATCTAGATCTGCGAGGGAGTTAAAAAGTATGAGGTGATCCAAGAAACAACTCAACAAAATTAAAATAAACCTCATAGTGTTATTTTCTACCTGCATAACTTAATCTGTTCATTATCTGCTATATTCAATATATTTGTTGGAGGAAAATAATGCTCTGAGCTGTTCAGGATATTAAAAAGGTGGAGTTTTCTTTATCACAAAAGCAGGAGCTCATAAAGAGAAATCGATAAAGAGCGAGTTGAAACACGATTGTCATTGGTTGTAAAACGAAATCATTGAAACGTGATTGATCATTGACTACCATTTGGGGCATGAGTTAATTAGTCAAAGCAATTAGTTACAACATGTCCAAAGAATGGACACATCTCGCTTTCCTAGATTAGCATTGAAGTATTAATCTAAAGGACTTTTGATAGAGGAAGACCAAAATTAAGATGGATTGATCAACCACATCTTGAGATCTCATAAGAACAGGCTTAAACAACCTAAACCTACTTAAGTTCATGATGCTTGTAACATCAATGGTATATCAAAAAGGTTGTAGGTACTTTCGTTTTATTGCGTGTTTATTTTGTGATTTTATAACAAGGCGAGATATTAATTGTATTGTATTCATAACTTGTAATCGTTTATATATATATATTGTAATTTAGATTTAAGACTTTTCTTTTGTATTTTTTTAAACCTGGTAGAGTAGTAGACAAGGCCTTAAGGCCTTAACTCTGCCAGGTAAAATAAAGCTATTATTATTATTATTATTATTATTATTATTATTATTATTATTATTATTATTATTATTATTTTATTATAAGTGGGATTACGTTTTCCATGTATTGTTCGAGGATTGTTACATATGTATTGTCAGTAGTCCCTAGCTGTAGTCGAGCGGTCGAAGACATCATGACTTTGTAGAGATATCGAACTTACACTATCTCGAGTCCCAATTAAAGGAAAATATTTGTTTTTATGTAATTTCGGCCAACATGGGGCCGGTATTCATTTGGCATCGTAATAATGTGGGAAGATGAAGTAAGTACAGGCTCAATATTGAGTTAACCGCCTATAATGGCAGGGGACTCTTCATTCTTATTACATGCTGCCACTCTACTAACTGAATGTTCGCCCATATCTGTAAATTACATATGTTAATGTGAGGCCAGCAGGCGTCTTGTATATCAAGGACTATTTTTAGGACTACTGTGGAGATTCGCCTTACAGATGAGAAAATTACCGAAAAACTTCAACCAGCAAACTTTTCCCACCCGGGGACCGAATCATGAGCCGCTGTGCTTGAATCAATGGTATTTTCCATTGAACAGAACGGTAAACTGTACAATTTTTAGTATAAACCGACACACATTCGTGGAATGAATTAGGATCATATTAGACTTATTGTTAGTTGTATTCATTTTGTTACTTGAGATTTATTTTCTTGTCTCGTGACTGCGAAGGATAGGACATGTGGCACGATTGGGGAATGAAAGGGTGCATGGAAGTTTCGTGTATGAAACCAGAGGGATGCGCCCAGTTGGTAGACTAAGAATGAGGTCGGAGAATAACATTAACAATAATTTGTGGGATGTAGATTATACAGGGAATGATTGGAAAACAATGACTCAGGATAGGGATGTATGGACAGCTTATGTCCGCGCGGTCATAAACCTACGGGTTCGACAGAGTCAATGAGTTAGTTGAGATTTATTTTCTTATTAACATGAGTGGCATTAATAATTCTTCGAAATTATTATTATAAATGAATGTATTATTGAATGGAAGATATTTTCAGATAATTTTAATTGTATTTCAATATTTTTATTTGATTGAATGTCATTAATGTTTAGTGGAAGTGAATTTAAGCTAACTGCAATTTTAAAAATAAAATAAAATAAGAGATAATTTAACATGGACGGCGCGCCGAACCCTGTATAGAATGTGATATGTGATTTATCTGTCCTTTTCTTGCTTCTGAGAAGGTATTGTGTTGTTCCCTGGAGATGTGTAGTTAATACAGACCGAGATGCTGTATTGTAGGTCAAGAGAAAATCAGGTTATCCCAATCGATTATCCACCATCAAAGTAAAAGTAAATACTCTCTCTGCACAAGCAAACAAACATGTGAAAACAGGAAAAATATAACTGAAATAATTTTCATAACCCGATTTACGAATAAGGCATTTTTTATCCGTTATTTAAATGATTTTAAGACTTATGGATATTACATTTTTGTACACAATAAGTATATAATGGAATTCACTCTATAAAATATGTAGATTTATGTACCCAAAATTGATTCTAAAAATAGTAATTTAGGCTTTCAAAAATGTGAAATATAATATTTAATAGCAAATATATGTAATAATAATGAGATCAATAAAACAAATAGAGATAATTGACTGTTGTAAAACTATTTATTGATCATATAGACATTTTCATCATTAAATAATTCCACAAGTGATTTCCAAATTATCGATAAATCCACGACTCAAGAAGTGAGGAATGAATTTATCTAGAGAATTTGGAAATCAAGAGTGGTATTTGTTTGGATTATTTAACGAATAAAATTAAGCTGTTGAGTCACAAATCATTATTTAAATGTAGTTATTTAAAAATATTTATATATTTAGTGTAAACGGCGATGTTTGAAAACAAATGAGAAACGTTTGTTATGTTTCACTTGTTCATCACTGCAACCAGATCATATTATTTATTGCCAAAGGATCGCAATATTGTAAGAATTCACCCTAGAGAAAAAAAAATGAAACAACATTATAGGTTATTAAATTAATATCTAATGCCCTATGATGTAAACTATATTTTCTGGAACGTGAATTCGTGGAAAATAATACGTTTAACAAAGTGCAAACAGTGGTTTCTTTTTCTTGTGGCATAATCAATTGCTACAAATGTTATTATAGTATCTCCCTTAAGCACGATCTGGTTAAATTCGTGCACTGTATATACAATCTGGCAGCCACTTGATAAAATGAAAGTGATAAAATCGAGGTTAAAAACGACTGTGATTGGTTGTAAATCAAAATTCATTGAAATGTGATTGGTCATTGACTGCCATTTGGGGCATGAGTTAAGTTCTGAAGATTTCCGAATTCTTGCAACACTGAACTAGGACATATTATATAAGTTTAAATTTAAAATTACAATTCTATAATCAAAGCACAACATAGACACCTATGGGTAATATTTAAAGTCGGCAATTAAACTATTTCTTACTTACTTACTTACTCACTGGCACTATCGAACCCGTAGGTTCATGGCCGTGCGGACATAAGCTCTCCATACATCCCTATCCTAAGCTAATGCTTTCCAATTATTCCCTGTATAATCTACTTCCCTCAAATCATAGTTAATGTTATTCTCCCATCTCATTCTTGGTCTACCAACTGGGCGTTTCCCTTCTGGCTTTCCTACAATAAGTTTCCATGCACGTCTTTCATTCCCCATACGCGCAACATGTCCTGCCCATCGCAGTCTACGAGACTTAATTGTTCTTATTATATCTGGCTTCCTGTAAAGACCATGTAGTTAATTGTTATGAAGTATTCTCCATTCACCTGTCTGCTCATCTCTCTTTGGTCCAAAAACCTTCCTAAGAACTTTATTCTCAAATACTCGTAATCTTCTTTCCTCCCTTAAAGTAAGAGTCCATGTTTCGCACCCATGTAATATAACTGGTAGAATAATAGTTTTATATATTTTCAGCTTAACGTTTTTGAAAGGAGTTGGGACATCAAAAATCTCTGCAGTGCATAATAGCATGCATTTCCAGAATTGAGCCTATGTTTAATTTCTTTGTGCATCTCATTCCTATTTGTGATTATTGTTCCTTTCAGGTATTATAATCTTTCATGAAATTTGTTTCCATTACATTGGTCTTCGTTTATTCTTACAAGAAAAAGTAGGCATAAAACCTATAATTTGAGGTCTAATACTATGGAATTTAAAATACAGGTTCACATATGTTAATGCCAAAAATATGACATCTGGCACTTTCGGACAAGTCGAACGTCAACCGAAAAACTGCGAAAATGCTAATTATGTTACCACTGGAAACCTCAGGTGATAATGATTTGATATGTGAACCCAGAACGTTCAAAATAAATTATAACATTTCTTTTTTACATATTTAATTAAATAAAAATAAAACTTACTGTTATGTGATTTTTTTATTTATTAAAATATAAATTAGTTACAGCTGTTTCGGTACTTTGTACCTTCTTCAGACATGATAACAAATTAATGAATTTATATTTCAATAAATATGAAAATCACATAAAACTGTAAGTTTTATTTTTATTTAATTAAATAAGTTATGGGATTTCATCAAGTAAACGCCAATTCAATTGCTTTCTTCTATACTGTCAATAGCTAAAAAAAACGGTGTTTGGCAACAAAATACATTTTCTCATAAAAATATAAGATAATTTTTTTTATAGCGGATGTTAACTTTTGGTCCATAATGAAAGATTTCATGTGATTGTAAAGATTTTCTGAGACCTGTTATGTCAGTTTAATAGACGATTTTGACATATACACGACAAATTGTCTAAATGAGTGCAATGAAAGACACATCTGTCAATATTTCTAAAATTCATCGTCATCACAATTGAGGTTAGGTAGTAATTTTTTTAATATTAATATAAATACCTTTTATATCAGTCTTTTTGGCACGCCGTAGCGTAGTGGTTAAGGCACTGCGCTACAAGCCGGAAGGTCGAGGGTTCAAGTCCCTGTGGGGTCTGGATTTTTAAACTGACCCAAACCTTCTGGCGGCACTATGGCCTTGGGGTCGACTCAGCCTCAAACGGAAATGAGTACCAGACGCTTGTTCTTGGTGTAAAGGCGGCCGTCACGCAGGACTGACAACCCGGCTGACATCAAATGCCGATTGTTCAGAAAAAGTGGGTGCCTCAACATCCTACTATCCCAAGGGCCTCCTGAGGCCTGCAGTGGGATCACTTTACTTTACTATATATCAGTTTTTTTAAACAAAAATCAATTTTAAATGTCGGATGGCTGATATAAAAAGACGCTTATATTAATATAAAAAAAAACAAATTTTACTACTTAAGAATTAGTATGGACTTACAATGATCTTATGGTTCCACATTTATAAAAAAAATGTTATACAATCTGATGGTCGAAATGCCACCTGAGAGGCCAGTTAGCCCTACTATTCTTATGTCTTCTTCAGTCATGTAGCAGGATCTCATTTTCAAAACGTTTCTTGTCCACATTGTACCAAAACTGACCATTTGTCTGTCTGTATTCCTCTTAGATTATATTTGCCTTCGTAACAACCTTAACATAACTCAAAATTGTGTTAAAAGTAGCCATTGTAACAAAATTGAATCCTTATTTACTGCAAAATTATGACCATAGATTAATTTCCCAATCATATGATGGAGAAGAGACATTGTACTACTTACTTCCCTTGTTACCTACGTAACTATTATTATAAAACAATAGAAAAACATACTGATTAAGACTTTCACGGCTATCGTTTAGTATATTACGATGCGAGGTTGGGAAGCTGTTTTTACAGAAGCAAGGAAATGTTTAATAACCGAGCATTAGCGAGGTTTTCAATTTCCAAAATTCTGTAAAACATTTAACAAACGTGTGTTGTACATTATTTTTGCGCGATGGTGTTTTCAAAATAATAAATAATAGTAAAATAATATCTTTGTCGGAAATATTTGCGTTCATTATAAATAACTAACTAACGTTAACAGTGTGGTCAATATTTATTAGATGAGACTTCAGCAGGCCGTGACATCAACCAGTCATAAAATGGCGGCAAGTACGAATTTGTTTTATATTGTTTCAAATAAAGTTCAGTTCATTTAAAATGCAGTGATTTGTTTCGTATAATGTTTTTTTTTTTTAAGCCCATGTTTTCCCTTTACAGAGATTTAGGCGTTCTCCCCCTATGGGAAGAATTTGAACCATATTAATTTAGTTACACTTGTTTTCGTATAGATGTCATTTTGAGTGGTCCGTGGTCAGCGTTCCGCCTCATACTGATATCTAGGAAACCAAGGTAGTACTTGGACAGGAAAATTCGGTAAATTTTGCTTAGAGGCCTTTTCATTCAGGTTTAAGGACTTTTTACGAGCCTGAAAATCTTCATACTCGGGACCCACGGCTTAAAGTCCCTCCCGGAGGACTTGCTCCTAGGATTTTTCCGTCCTAAAAAATCCATCGACCCCGGTCGGGTTTGAACCCGCGACCCTCGGGACCAGAGGCAAGGAGCATAACCACTAGTCCACCGCGGCCGATACTTCGTATAATGTATATTAACACTACTTTTGGATTTATTTTTGTATATATATTGTACGTAATATACATAAAGGACAGTGATTTTACTTCCCGCACGTGGTTTTTAATATGTAATATTACAGTATAATTATTGATGTTGGCAACCCCGAAATGTAGGAAGTTGAACTTTCATTCATGGTCGCCATTGTTGTTAGTACGACAAAATGCACTATCGCGCAAAATTTGTATATTATAATACGACGCTGGGAAGTGGTATTTACAGAATCGAGGAAAATGTTTAAAAGCCGAGCGATAGCGAGGTTTTTAATCTCCGAGATTTTGTAAAACACTTCACAAACGTTCGTTGTACATTATTTTTTGCGCGATGGTGTTTTCAAAATAATAAATAATAGTAAAATATTAACATGTTTGTTGGAAATGTTTACGTTCAATATAAACAATTGACTGGCGTTAGCAGTCTGGCCAGTGTACTGCCGAAAATAATTGTTGAGATTACAGCAGGTCTTCATATCAATCTCGCATTAAATGGCTGCGAGTACGAATAATTGTAATCAAAACGACGAAATTGAAGAAGCGTGGGAAGTTGGATGTGCTTCTTTAGTGCCAGAGAAATCTAAATTAAGATATGAAAAAGCATACATTCCACTCAGAAAGTGACTGGAGGAGAAGAATTGTAGTGTAAGTGAAAAAGATATGGTTGCTTATTTCGTGCTTAGGAGTAAAACATTAGAGTCTCCAGCGAGTTTGTGGTCAGAATATTTAATGCTGATGACGATGATAAATTTAAAAGAATGCATCAACATTACAGATTTTGTTACACTAGTTAGCTTCCTCAAAAAGAAGAATATTGGATGTAAAACTAAAAAATCTAAAAGTTGTCAGTAGAATTTTGTCAAATTTCAATATTGTTTCAAATAAAGTTCAGTTAATTTAAAATACAGTGATTTGTTTCATATAATGTATATTAAGACTACCTTTTGGATATATTTTTGTATGTACATAAAGGGCAGTGGTTTTACTTCCCGCACGTGGATTATAATATGGAATATTACAGTATAGTTATTTAGGTTAGCAACCCCGAAATGTAGGAAGTTGAACTTTCAATCATGGCGCCATTACGACAAAACGCACTATCGCGCAAAAAGGTATTTTAAAATAAATAGAAAAACAAATGAGTAGAAATTACCTACATGGAGTTTTACATGATATTGTTTTCTTGTGGCCCGGAACATTTAAATAAGTGACGGGAGAAATTATTGTTTCGCTAATTTAAGATTACGGTCATCTATATCTTCACAAATCATTAAATCCAATAAGACTGATGGTTTTGTTAGAATTGGCACTTACTATCAGCGAGTCCAAATCAGTAAAATTAACATTGCTTCATAACTGATTAATTTATGGGCACATGTTTAATGGAACTAAATAAACATAATAAAATCCAGGAAGAAGAATACAAAATGCTAAGAATTATTATTTTTCAATAAATAGAGTATTTAAATTCAAAATATACTACACGTGAAACAAAATGCATATTGTATAAAACACTAATTAAACCGTTAATTATGTAAGTTTTTTACCCGGTAAGTCAGTCGTCCTCAACTAAGTTATTAAACTTCTTCAAGTTGTTCTAAAATGGAGGACTTTGGAAATCAATGTTTCATCTTCTGCGTTCCAGTTAAAACGCAGAAGATCAAACATTGATTTCGAAATGCCTCCATTTTAGAATAACTTGAAGAGGTTTAATAACTTAGTTGAGGACGACTGACTTACCGGGTAAAAAACTTACATAATTAACATTTTATTACATGATCTCAACGGTGCTTTAACATGAATTTCAAAAGTGTTGACTAACTAAACCAGTGTTAACTTACAGGAGTGAAACCTGGCTTCCGACTGAACATGACAAATCTCAACTGGCTTATTTTGAAAGAAAAATACTCTCAGGAGGATATATGGACTTATTAAGGAAAATGGAGAATGGCGGATAAGATATAACAGAGAAGTATATAAGTTGTATAAATCATCATATATCATTACAAATATTAAAGTTAACAGAATAAAATGGGCAGGGTATATGCAGAAGAGGTAATTAGAAGAGTAATAGTTTGTAATCCAGAAGAAAGATGGAAAATAGAAGACCTAATTTGAGATGAATAGAGTACTACAGATGTCAAATCTTTAAAATTCAAGAATTGGTGAATGGTTACCAGAGATAGAGAAGCCTGGAGAAAAATTCTAAAGGAACCCTTGACCCACCCAGGGTTGCTGTACTAATGATGGTGATACTGATGATTTGCTGCTCATCATATTTTACATCTCATTACTTTATTTCAGACTATCGCATTTCAACATCCATATACCGTTCTTGAAATATAACCGATTCTGCTAAGAGATATCAGACATCCTAAATACTAGGACATTCGATAAGTAATGTTAAAGACAAAAGCAATGACTTTTTTAAAATGGGACGGTTTATGGTAGAGCAGAGGAATGGAAATACAGAGATCAAGTACTTCAAAACGTGAAACATTTTGAATATCTTGGTACGACGTTGAAAATGAACTGAAAGTGGAAAAAACATATTGATATAGCATTATTTAAAGGGAGAGGACAACTTAACAGTGTACTTGGTATTCTGGGTCGAGAGCCTGATATTCCAGTCAGCACATTAGAAAAAATGTATGTAGCGATGGTTAGGCCAGTAATGCACTATGGTAGAAAGATTTGGGCTTTCCGAAGAACGGAAATACTAAATAAGGTATATACGCATTTTCTAAAATATATCACAGGGCTTAGTAAGGCCGTTTCTAACTGTGGAATTTTATATGAATTTGGGTCATTCCAGGACGACATAAACTGCAAAATTCGTGTACTCAAATACTGGTTGGAGTAATCCAAGGTGAAGAAACAATGCTTAGAGGAATTTGTTACGACCACCAATTTAGAAACATAGATGTTATATTTTGGGCAGACGAGGTTAGGAGAGAACTGCAAAAGATTGGGATGGGTTGGATATGGAAAAAAGGAACTGAAAATCGCAAGAACGTGTGGAGAAAAATAAGGAGGAGGTACTTAGATATAAACCAACAAGATATTTTCGCCGAATGTACGGTAAAAAGCTCACTGTGTTTACAAAGAGACCAAAAACACATTTTGAGAAAAGAATCTTATATACTCAATCTAGGATTTAAAGAGAGATCAGGGCTTGCTTGATTTAGGCTAGGGGCATGGAAATTTCTAAAAATTAGCGACGATCACGATATGCGAATATGTCCAATGTGCGGGAATTTTGAAGACGAGATACATATATTAGGAAAATGTGATGATTTAGAATATTGGAGACTTCAGTTTTTACCGAAAAGATTTCTAAATTGAAATCGGGAAAGATTGGTATGCTACGAGTTAATGCTAAATCCAGAAAATTGGATAAATTTGGGTACATTTCTGGACAAAACGCGGAAAATAAAAACAACACTCATTCATGAATAAATACGTGTTACCAAAATGCAATACCGTTAATTCTTAATAATTATACATAACTTAATTAATGTTTCATGCTATTGTATTATTATGTAATTGTAAAATTGTTGCTACTTTTTTCTTTCTTTATAGTATTACCAATTATTACTTTATTGTAACGGACTGTCAACAGCACGTACGGCTTACTGCCCGTGCGACCCATATTTGTAAATAATATTGTAAATATCTTACTTTTTGTCTAATAAAGTCCTACTGCTTACTTACTTACTCACTGGCACTATCGAACCCGTAGGTTCATGGCCGCGCGGACATAAGCTCTCCATACATCCCTATCCTGAGCTAGTGCTTTCCAATCACTCCCTGTATAATCTACTTCCCTCAAATCATAGTTAATGTTATTCTCCCACCTCATTCTTGGTCTACCAACCGGGCGTTTTCCCTCTGGCTTTCCTACAAGAAGCTTCCATGCAAGTCATAAGTGCAGCATGTTCTGCCCATCGCAGTCTACGAGACTTAACTGTTCTTATTATATCTGGCTTCCTATAAAGACCATGTAGTTCATTATTATGTAGTCTTCTCCATTCACCTGTCTGTTCATCTCTCTTTGGTCCAAAAATTTTCCTAAGTACTTTATTCTCAAATACTTGTAATCTCCTTTCCTCCCTTAAAGTAAGAGTCCATGTTTCGCACCCATATAATATAACTGGTAGAATAATAGTTTTATATATTTTCAGTTTAACGTTTTTTGAAAGGAGTTGAGACATCAAGAGTCTCTGCAATGCATAATAGCATGCATTTCCAGAATTAAGCCTATGTTTACTGCTAGTAAAAGTAATGGTAACACTGTTGTAAATCAGCGATCTAGTGGTGACCATTCTAATCTTGTGGTATGTTGTTGAGTAGTCTTTGTTGTATAAACCCGTTATATTGAAAGCTTGAAATAGCAATATTTTGTGAATACATTCACTGTTTCACACATTTAGTAAATAATATCGCCCTAAAAAAGATGTTCAGTAGAATTTGTTTAGAATGTGGATTCGGGAATTACTCAAACGTCCACCAAATTCACCAGAAAGAAGCTCTTGTGACTGTACCTGTGTATGTGACATTTTAACGTGTTCACACATTTTAACCTGGCGTGATGGGAGGTTTCTATGGCGATTTTCAAAATAAGTGCAACTTTTTCGTTATGAATAACATATTTGTACCGCGGAGGTACGATTTTATCTTGGGTGATGGTGGTGTTATTATTATTAAAAGTATTATTACTATTATCATTATCATCATTATCATTATCATCATTATTATTATTATTATCATTATTATTATTATCATTATTATTATTAAAAAACAAAGTTACAAAAAGATGTTAAAGACAAATTAGGAGAAGATCAAAATGGATTCAGACCAGGAAGGTCATGTGTTGACAATATATTTGCAATACAACAGTTAATTGAAAAACGGACTGCAGTTGGAGAAGAAACCCATTTGACAATGATAGATTTAGAGAAAGCTTATGACTCAATTCCGAGGAACAAATTATGGGAAGTATTGGAGAAATACAATATTGACAGAAACCTAATAGAAATTATTAAACAAACCTATAAAGATAACTCCTCTTATGTTAAAATGGGAAATATAATGTCTAATCCTATAAACACCTCAAAGGGATTGAAACAAGGGTGCAGTCTATCACCAATTTTATTTAATATTTATGTAGAATTTATATTAACGAAATGGAAACAAAGCTGCAAAGGTATGGGGATCCCAATAGGCAATAGATTTTTGCTGACATTACAATTTGCCGATGATCAACTGGTTTTAGCGCAAGACAATTTTGATATGGAATTCATGATAAAAAGGTTGAAAAGCACATATGAATCATGGGGTCTCACAGTAAATTTACAAAAAACAGAATATCTGGCAATAAATAGCAATGAAAGAGAAAACTTAGTATTGGAAGATGGAATCCAAATAAAGCAAGTGAAACAAACTAAATATTTGGGAATGATTATGGATAACATCGAAGGTATAGGCAAAGAGAACATAAAACATAGAATTGAATTGAGTAGCAAAATAATATCATCATTAAATTCCATATGGTGGGATAAGCATATTTGGAAAGACACAAAAAAATATATTGGTAAAACATTGGTGGAATCTGTTGCAATGTACGGAAGTGAGGTATGGACAATCAATAAGTACTACAAGAATAGACTAATAGCTCTAGAAATGGATTATTTACGAAGAAGTGCCAGAAAGTCTAAATTAGAACGTGTCACAAATAGGAAATTAGAAACAAAATGGAAGCAGAAGAAAGCATAATTGAAAGAATTGAGGAAAAGGAATTAAAGTGGTTAGGACATGTTTTAAGAATGGAAGATGAGCGATGGCCGAAGCAACTATATGAATGGCATCCTAACAGAAAGAAGAAAAGAGGAAGACCAAGGTTAACATGGAAGGAAAACATGAAGACAGTAATGCAAGCTAGAGGGCTAAGCATCGAAGATGCCCAAGACCGTAGGCTTTGGAGGTTTGGCACGGGAAGACGGCAGCAGCTGTAAAAACCCGAAGATAGATAGAGATAGATTATTATTATTATTATTATTATTATTATCATTATTATTATCATTATTATTATCATTATTATCATCATTATCATTATCATCATTATCATTATCATCATTATCATTATTATTATTATTATTATTATCATTATTATTATCATTATTCTTCTTCTTCCTTTCATGTGATAGACTTAGTGGTCTGTTACGGGCTCAATTCAACATTTGAATGGTGTGCCCAAAGATCTCTTGCCCGATGGCTGGTAATTTAAGATTTGACGTGGTATTCTTGTTCTGCTCGTTCTTCTTTCGTGATTATTATTATCATTATTATTATTATTACTATTATTATTATTATGTGTCCACCGCTGTGGTCTCGAGGTAGCGTGCTGCCTTGTCACGCAGCGGGCCCGGGTTCGATTCCCGGTCGGGGCAGTTTTTCTGGGTGAGGTTTTTATCGGGGTTTTTCCTCACCTGTAAGACAAATGTCAGGAAAACTTTAAGGCCCAAGCGGTCCCCGAAATCATATGGCCATCATCCTTATCATTATCATCCTTACCATTATCATTATCATCATCATCCTTCACCGGTGTGGATAGCAACGGGAAGCTACCACACCTACACAATTCCCTAGTAAATCTGCAAACATAGCATGAAAATGCTATAATTGCAGTGCAGGACCTGCCTTCGGGCAGAATTACTATGGATGGATTATTATTATTATTATTATTATTATTATTATTATTATTATTATTATTATTATTATTATTATTATTATTATTATTATTATTGTTGTTATTCCTCTGAGCTTCCGTGGTCTAGTTTTAGGTAAAGTTTAATTTCAAGGCTCTCCTAGCGCTTTATTATCTTTCATCACCTATCATAATATCATCGGGGTATCGTAACTCCGCCTTCCGAGTCGCCGCAACTTAAGAAGTGGATTTCTATTCAGCTAATGCCAGGACTGGACACCAGAAATGTCATAAAGAAACCTGATGGCACTTATAAAAAATGTATTAGGTCTATTATTGTTATTATTATTATTATTATTATTATTTTATTATTATTATTATTATTATTATTATTATTATTACTTCAAATAACCTGTCTTCTTCTTCTTCTTCTTCCTTTCCAGGATTACGTCAATGCGACCTGTTCCGGTCTCAAGTCCATCGTTTCCTTGGACGTCCCAAAGATCTTTTTCCATGCGGTTTGTAGGTTTTGATCGTTTTGGGTCATCTTGCATTGTCCATTCTATCTAAATGTTCTTTCCATCGGTATTTGTGCTCTTCTAGTTTGTCTAATATTGAAAATATCTCCAGTTCATTTCTTAATGATTCATTATGTAATCTAGCCATGCGTGCCCATCCTTTTACGGATCTTAAAAATGTCATTTCAATAGCTAGAATGTGTGAGATACCTCTTTTGTAAGTACCCAATATTCAGATCAAATAACCTGTAAAAACATTAAGTAAAACAATTTTGTCTTTTCAGCACATAAGTTCTCGTATGGAAGTAATGATAATTGTTGAAAACATCATACATCTCTGATCATACTAATCCACTTTAAAAAGAATTGGGCAACATGTTTTATAGCAGGGTGACCAATTTGTTTCATTTTAACTGAAAGTGTTGTTACAAGTACTAGTATGTCATAAAATTTATGGGAAAGCATACCTTCCTCCGAGATGTGCACAATGGGGATGAAACTTTTCCCAAGGGAGCAACTTGACTCACTTCCCATCTCCTTTTAAGATCTGAGTCGTATAAAGCGTACAAGATGGACACTGCGTTTATTCCAAGAATTGAAATTAACATTTTTATAGTAGAGACCTAACTTGACAAATGTTCCTCGTATTATTATCTTTTCCTTTATTATATTTGCATAAGTCAAGACTTTCGGAGAATTGATCCTAACATCAACTGAATTAATGTATTAGAGACAAGGATTAGATAATTTAGAGACAAGCTTTTTTTTCGAATTCCGAAAGAATGGCGTTTTAAAGTTGTTCTCATGAAAATATTTTTGAAAAAAATTACAGATCTTCACCGATCAATCTAGTAGACACCGAAAATGACACACACACACACACACACACACACACACACACACACACACACACACACACACACACACACACATATATATATATATATATTATAATTAAATTTTTGACATTGAGCAATGCAAGCTTAATATGACATGATAAAAAAATAAATGCTCGGACCTCTGGGTTGGTACCCCAGTGCGCTTCCGATTACGCCACTGAACAAGTCTAGTACAAACTTTCATTTTTCTTTCCCTTTACATATTCTCATTATTACAAGATGTAGTGGGAACTCGGTCTCCACTGCCATCTGGTAGCTCCTATCACAAGTAAGCAAATTAAAGAGAATATTTTTACTTTATAGCAGTGACGCTTTATCGATGTTATAATTATATTTTTGACATTGAGCAATGCAAGCTTAATATGACATGATAAGAAAAATAAATGCTCGAACGGGACTTGAACCCGGACCTCTGGGTTGGTACCCCAGTGCGCTTCCGATTACGCCACTGAACAAGTCTAGTACAAACTTTCGTTTTTCTTTCCCTTTACATATTCTCATTATTACAAGATTATTGTATTGCTCAATGTGCCTTGTCACGCAGCGGCCCCGGGTTCGATCCCCGGTCGGGGCAGTTTTTCTGGGTGAGGTTCTTATCGGGGGTTTTCCCCATCTGTAAGACAAATGTCATGAAAACTTTAAGGCCCAAACGGTCCCCGAAAACATATGGTCATCATCATCATCCTTATCATCACCATCATCCTTATCACCACCATCATCCTTATCACCATCATCCTTATCATCATCATCATCATTATCCTTCACCGGTGTGGAAAGCAGCGGGAAGCTACCACATCTACAATTCCCTAGAAAAGCTGCAAACATAGCATGAAAATGCTATGATTGCAGTGAAGTAACTGCCTTCGGGCAGAATTACTATGGATATATATATATAGCCTATAGCCTTCATTGCCAAATGTCAAAAATATAGTTACAACATCTATATATATATATATATATATATATATATATATATATATTTGTGTGTGTGTGTCTTAATGCTCTAGTAGCCGCAATTTTTATTTTATCGGAACCTAACTTGGCATGTAGTAATAAATTAAAAAGAAGTGAACTTGAGTTCGTTAATCAGCAAAATTGGACCTTTAGGAATAGGAGTTCACCTGAAACAAAAAATTTATATTCGCTCTAGGTATCGAAATTTTAGATTTTTTAAACGAAACTCTAGTACTTACATTAGGCTGCTGCTACTATTATTATTTTTATTATTATTATTATTATTATTATTATTATTATTATTATTATTATTATTATTATTATTATTATTATTATTATTTATTATTAAGTCGGCCGCGGTGGACTAGTGGTTATGCCCCTTGCCTCTGGTCCCAAGGATCGCGGTTTCAAACCCGGCTGGGGTCGATGGATTTTTAGGACGGAAAAATCCAAGGAGCAAGTCCTCCGGGAGGTACTTTAATCCGTGGGTCCCGAGTCTGAAGATTTTTCAGGCTCGTAAAAAATCCTTAAGCCTAAATGAAAAGACCTCTAAGCAAAATTTACCGAATTTTCCCGTCCTAGTACTACCTTGGTTTCCTAGATATCAGTATGAGGCGGAACGCTGACCACGTACCACTCAAAATGACATCTATACGAAAACAAGTGTAACTAAATTAATATGGTTCAAATTATTCCCTGTAGGGGGAGAGCGCCTGAATCTCTGTAAAGGGAAAACATGGGCTTACAATACAATTATTATTATTCAAAATTAATATAAAATTATGGAATATTCACCTGAAAGGTCCGTCTCCTCAACTTAATTAATCATTTAACTGTAGCGCTTTCGGGACTTGTCCCATCATCGGCTGGATTCAAAACTGGTGTTTCACTGAAGATCTGGTAGAGGGGGTTGCATGTATTGGGTTCATTTTCGTTTATCAGGCTGTCGTTGTTGTGAGCTGCTTTTATGATTTCTATCTCTTCGAGTACGTTTATCTTCGCTGGATTATTTTCTCTGTGCATTACTGTTAGGGTGTTTTCAATATTTAACATGCTATGTCCTTCATGGATAATGTGTTTTGCATAGCTTGATTTCCCTTCTGCGTGAATGAAGTCTCGAAAATGTTCTTTGAATCTGATGTTAAAACTCCTGTTTGTCCTACCTATATAAAATTTGTTGCAGTCCTTACATGTCAGTTTATAAACTCCTTTGCTGTTGAAAATGTTATTTTCTTCAATGTTATTGTTTATTATGTTGTTTAATTTGTTATTGGTTCTGTATGCTATTTTTACGTTTTTATCGGCTTTCTTTAGTGCATTGGCTAATTTTGTCGTTTCATTTCCTGTGTGTAAGTGTTATCCATGTTTTCTTGTTGTTGTCGTCAGATTCTTTTTCTAGTTTAGTTATGTTGGTTATGTTGTTCTTCCTTTTTTGTTTTTTTACGAGCTTATCTATGAATTCTTCATTATAGCCATTGATTTTTGCCATATACTTAATGTAGTTGAGTTCTTGGATATAATTGTCTTTGCTTAATGGGAGTTTCAACATTCTACTGACTAAGCTATTAAATGTACTAATTTTCTGTTGAAAAGGGTGTGTAGAATTTTTGTTTATGGCCAGAGCATTGTTTATGGGTTTCCGGTAGATACCGATTTCTAGTTTATTGTTGTGTAGATTTTTGGTTATAGACAAATCTAAGTAGTTTATGCTGTTATTAACTTCTATTTCTTCGGTGAAAGTGATTTTTTCATGCATGTTGTTTAAGTCTTGTAGTATTTCTTTTTCTTTTCTGTTTTCATTGTCATATATTACTAGTACGTCATCGACATATCGTATTATTAGTTTTATATTGAATTTATGTATTAGTTCCTCAAAACGTTTATTTTCCAGTTCTTGTAGGAAGATTTCTATCATTATTCCAGATGTAGGACTCCCCATCGGGATCCCGTCTTCTTGAATAAATAGTTAATTGTTAAATTGGAAGTAATTTTGCTTTATTGGTGTTGTTATTAGTTTGTTTAACTGATTGATATAGTTATCTTCAAGTTTACTCTTTGAATCCTGCCGATGATGGGACAAGTTCCGAAAGCGCTACAGTTAAATGATTAATTAAGTTGAGGAGACGGATCTTTCAGGTGAATATTCCATAATTTTATATTAATTTTGAATAATACCTCAACGGAACACATCATGAATCTTATAAAAGTTGATTATTATTATTATTATTATTGTTATTATTATTATTATTATTATTATTATTATTATTATTATTATTAGGCCTATTATATGCCATTGAAATAAAACCAGGAAGGTATTCTCTGAAAGTCGGCGAAATCGTGCCATTAGAACTCATTCTAATACCCGAAATTAAAAATTAGCTATCAGTCAGCGAGTTTGCTTCGTTGCGTACCATACCACTTAATTAACCTTAAATTGTCAATGTGACATTGGTTTAATTTTATTTAATATTTTAATAAAGCAATGGAGAAATGGATCATAGAAATTATTTAAATTTGTGTAAAATTATAGAACAGTATTCAATAGATAATAACTTACTGTTATGCATGATTTGTTTTCATTTTAGTCAGACACGTTGCAAGTTGGCATAAGAAACTGAGTACACTATTGTGTCAGCTAAATGATAAACATCCTGATCTCTAGTAAATCAGTGCTGCAGGTGCCAGAAATTTAACCATACATTTACAGGATGTATACTGATGCCAAACTGTGTAGCTTGCGCATAAGCAGATAACCATGAAATCGCGGAAGTTGGAGATAAGACGAAATTGAAGTGTCCCAATTGTAGTGCATTAAGTATCCTGCGTCCTATCGCGGCTGTCTCTCATATAGGTTGTAAAGCCGCCTTCCTTTAAAAAAAATCCTAAATCTTCCCTGCTCCTGCAACCCCCCCCCAGCCTAGAATCTCACCTCTAGGAAGGTTAATCCTTTCTTAAATTTCAGCCAAGTACTTATCCTAGCACCTTAACAGCTAACCATACTGGAAAAGTCGCTGCTCGGGTATAGAACAGGTCTGTCCCTCAGTTCCTCCTCTCTGAATATGAATAGAAAACGCTTCAGGATTAAAAATCCCCAGTGAAACGTTTACTGTACTCGTCTAATCTGGTAAATTTATGTTTCTTATTTAATGTGTAGATTCTTATGTAGAAGATATCTCAGTATCACGACATTTAAAGTCAATGATGTATCTGAACAGATTCATGAACTTATTACTATCTTACAGGAGAGAGATGACGATATTCTTCTATTAAATGGTATAGGCTATATTTTAAATCCACTCATAAATTCAAAATTCCGAATTAACACATACATAGAACTGGTCGATTGAACGGTCCTCTTGGAAGTTCTACAATACGCATTAAAAATGCTGTATTCATAAGTGGTAATAATAATTTATTGAAGCCAGCAGCATTATTCTTCCAATCTCCCAACCCTCTCGAAAATATTTTCATATCTTCTATCCACGAATCCCCCATCAGATTTCTTACAAGACACGAGTTAATATTATAACAACATCTGTCTCCAGTAGTTACTTGCTTCCAGGTTACTTTAATTCTAAGCATTTTTCCTGGAACAGCCGTGTTCAAAATGCATCTAGTGGCATACTTCAAAACAATCGTCAGATGTCATAAACATAAGAAATCTCTGCTCCAAGGGAACATATTTTTTCATTTCTGTGTCCACAGCCCTTTAATATTCGCTCTGACATATTATATATAGATCCTCACGACCGAATGTCCGTACCTCTCGCACATATATCCATTGTTATCTGACTCCGCTATATTTTAATCACGCCCCATTACTGTTTAAAATAACATATTTTCTCTTAATGTTTCCTCCGAAATCTAACACGGACCTCGATACGACCTCAAGATTCCTACGCCATGTCTCTTACATAACATTAATGGACAAGAAATATTTAATACAATGCCAAGCAATGCCTAAAATCATATGAGATACTAAAAGCCAGTTATCTTATTATTGGGACGCTATAGGCAGAATGGATGAAGTGTAAGATCAGAGCATTGACAAACATGAAAAAAATAAAGGGCCGTTAAATCAAATGAACGTGCTTGGTCACCCAACTGATCCTGCTTTCCAATACAAAGTTCTCCATCGTCGAAACGCATCAATATTGAAATTTGTTTGGACTACATCATGTTGTAGCCAGAGGCTGCTGCTCCCAGTAAGTAGTGCATTATTAAACAGATTCAGAAATGCTGTGTGCAGAAAAAGTAACTAAGCTGCTCTAGTTAACCTTGTTGACATAATTACAGTTCCAGCAGAAGAAATCAACAATTCCAGTCCAATTCTCTCTGAAATTCTTTGTTGGTGATTTTGAACAGTAATCACATAAGGTTTTGCATAGTCCCGGATGTACCTAACTATTCCAACTGTTAAAATAACCGTTATCCGTAAACTAGGCCTAATATGTGAATAAAACATCTGTGAGGAATGCAGCAGCATCAATACGACTGCATACAAATTGCAATTGCCACATCACGCATGCTGTTTGAAGGTGCCTGTCTATAGCTCTGGACCTTGAATCATTGCTGTTCTGGCATATTCCCTTCCACCGCTAACATGTTCAGTATTAAGGTTTTCCATTTCTCGAAACCGCTGACGAATTCCAGTAAAAGTATTATACAGTGTGATTATAAAGTCCCAGTACATTTTGTGGATAACGTAGCGCAAATTAAACAAAAATTATAAGGTAGTTTGTACTATCAAGTTAGTGTTCAACATAACCTCCATCAATCTCAAAACATGTTTCCCAACGACGCACCGTCGCCCGGAAAACATGCACGAACATATCCTCTGTAATCACTTCACTCGCTTGGCGTATGCGTTCTTTCAGCACTTGCAGATTAGGAAACTTGGTTCTGTACACCTGTTGCTTGATGAACCACCAAGCAAAAAAGTCTAGGGGTGCGAGGTCTGGCGAACGAGGTGCCCAGATACGAGGAGATGCCCTTCCAATCCATCTTTTGGGAAACCTGTCATTGAGATACCTGCGTATAGCCAGAGCAAAGTGTGGTGGTGCTCCATCTTGTTGCATCACCACTGTATCAATGATACCATCTTGCTATAACTGTGGCTGTAAGAAAAGTTGCAACATATCAAGATACACGTCTCCCGTGAGGGTTTCCTTTGGAATCAGTCTCTAACTCCTTCGTACGACTGACCTCTTAAACGCGCAGCAACAATCTCTATCCGCTCTTCAATGGTGAACATATTTGTATCTTTCGAATAGCTGTAACAGAAATGCGATATGTAAGTGATTTCTTTAAAATGTGCTGGGACTTTATAATCACACTGTAGTGTGAATGCCTTATGTTAGGATACCGATTCTTACAAAATTCTCTTCCATTTGTCTTAACCACAACGTAACGCATTATCACTACAATTAATTCAGATAATTCATACTTCATGTTTGATACCCCCACAACAACAAATTGAAGTATCGGTAAGGAAGGGTGAAGCAATAGACGCTGAACATACCAGATAACTAAATATTGATGCATGGCGTAGCGTGCACCTCAGAACTCATAAATTATGTGTTTGTGAGTATATGTTCCTCTAAAAATTGATTATCTGTATATGTCCTACTGTTCCTAAAAATTATCAGCGAGATCCTGTAACATTCTGGATAGCAATATATGAAATTCAGATAGGTAAATTTAGAAAACTACTCTTTGAATTAAGTAAAAATGGAACAAAGGGGATTCTTTTTTACATGTGGCGCGAAAAATGTTCCTAAGTTCCAATCATACTCCATGCGCACGCGTCAACAAACGGAAAGCTGTTTACACTACGGAATCACTAGATACAGGCAACATATACACGATATTTGAAGAACCTGAAAGCTAACCTAACGCAATTTAAGTACTCTAACCTGTGAAAGACCAAACTAAAAGCTAACCTAACGCAATTTAAGTACTCTTACCTGTGAAAGACCAAACTAAAAGCTAACATAACGCAATTTAAGCATTCCAACCTGTGAAAGAATCAATGTCCAGAAATAAATAGTAAGTTCTGAAATTCTGAAGTACATGTGTACAGTTAATTACTACATACACTATGTTGGCTGCACGGGAACACGACTTTGTTTTTGCTTATATTCGTTAAAATCAATATGGCTACCACGTCTTCATGCTTCGTACGTAGTTAAATATCATAGAAAAATATATTCAAATAATCGTTGGAAATAAAAATGTAAAAATAATTGTAAATGGTGGGAAAAATTTTAAAAATGAAACCCATAAGAACAAATGTAACGTGAATTTATGAATTAATTAAGAAGTCACGTCTCATATTGTAAATAATCAGAACAAAGATTAAAAGAACAAATTTAATTAATAAAGTTCGAGAATTCCTCATATTTTTTTAATGCCCCAGGTTGTCTTTCGACATTCCTGGTATTCTCTCCTTGCATGGCGTACTTGTAACCC
Organism: Diploptera punctata; assembly: GCA_030220185.1. Taxonomy (NCBI): domain Eukaryota; kingdom Metazoa; phylum Arthropoda; class Insecta; order Blattodea; family Blaberidae; genus Diploptera; species Diploptera punctata. The sequence goes on along the minus strand of JASPKZ010008494.1, from coordinate 68,541 downwards.
ACTTCCGAGGTTGGGGCGTCTGGAAGGCGGGGTTACGTTTCCCCGATGATATGATAGGTGATGATAATAATGGTGGGCCAGGAAAATCCCTAATCCTAAGCTTAATCTAAGATGAATATTGTTATGAATACATAGAGTATTTTATATAGATATTTAATTATTTTATAGATTATTTAATTTTTAAGCAAAGTCTGTGGAAATAAAGTTTTAGACAGGATATAGTTCAGAACAAAGTTTTGAACTTGGCCTAACTGTAAATCTCTACTTTTAGAGTGGAATGTAACTACTGTTAGGGCTGTGGTATGTAGTACAGTGGAAAGTTCAGTCAAGTTTAGGATATAATATGGGGGAAGTGAGGGTCTCGTGTCTGTTGGTGTGTGACAACCAGAGGTGCTGATGGGTGAGTAAACTAACATTTTTCTTAATATGTGTCCTGGAATTTTGGAAAGGGAATCGATTACCGTAACTATTTTAATACTATATTTTCAAGGGATAGTAGAATTTTAAACAATGTAGATTAGGGTAGATTTATTATCCCACATATCCCGTTCTCAAACCCCAAGGAAGTTAGGTATAAGGTTTCATTATATAAGCTTAGAGTAGTTATTTAGGGCTAGACACTTAGGTTTATTTGTAATCCTTATATTTTAGTAATAAAATAGCTGAAATTAAGAATCCATTTGTTTATTTCAAAACACGTATGCATATATAACTGTACATCCTCATGCTAACGCTCTGCTAGAGAAATCACGCTACCAGATTTTCCAAGTCCCGAAGGTCCTTTAAGCCTAAGAAAACCAGCGGTTCGTAACAAATATGAATGATGATGATGACGATGATTGCAATGGCCATATGATATTCGGGGACCCTTTGGGTCTTGAAGTTTTCCTGACATTTGCCTTACAGGTGAGAGAAAAAGGCCGATAAAAACCTCACCCAGAAAAACTGTCCCGACCGGGATCGAACCCGGGCCCGCTGCGTAACAAGGCACGCTACCTCGAGACCACAGCGGTGGACACCTCAGAAATGTGTAGAATAGTAATTATCTGGCATTAACTCACTGGCACTATCGAATCTGAAGATTCACGGCCGTGCAGACCTAAGTTGACCATGTATCTCCATCCCCAGCTATTGTTTTTTAAATAATTCCCTGTATAATTCATCACTGTTAATATTCCCACATTATATTGGCCTGCTTACAGTACGCTTTATCTCTGGTTTTCCTAGGAGTTTCCATGCACCTCTTTTATTCTCCATTAGTGTCGCATGCCCTGCCCATCGCAGTCTACGAAACTTAATTGTTCTTATTACATCTCATTTCTCACAAAAATCATTTACCTAAATGTCATGTAATTTTCTCCCTTCGGCTGTCTATTCATGTCCATTTCGTATAAATTTTTTCCTAAGCTTTATCCTTAAATATTCTTATTTTTCCTCCCTCTCTTAAAGTAAGACACCATCTTTCGCATCCATATATTACAAACGTAGCTATAATTCTTACAAATCATCTTGTTTACGGATCTCATTTACGTTGCATTCAAGAGGATGAATAACGTAATCTATCCTTAAGAGTACTGTGCGTTCAGATATGAGAGGGTTCGCCAGGAGGGCATTGCATGCTTTGTTCACCTACTCATCATTCCGTCTCGTCGCAAGGACCCACAATACTTGCAGAACCAATAACATATCCAACTAACATATTTACGTTATTATTTATTATTCCAATGCTCACACATATTACCTCATTCAATCCTTTCCACGATGCTCTTCTAATAAATTTAAATTTTACATCCAACGAATTCCAGTCTATATAATATAGAAAGCTATTATGCATTATATTACCAAAAGGAAAAAAATAAATATAAGCTGACTTTTGAAGAGATGGCGTGAATGACTACTTTGAGCCGGAACGGGTTAGAAGGCACAATCCTTGATGCTGCTGATGATTATAACTGGAAGAATCACAGTACTACATGTTTTTTAGTTTAAATAATAATTATCACTCTCTCTAACTTAGTTTAACCCCTCCATTTATAGGCGCTTTTACATCTTTATAAAGGATACGGCCTAACGGAAGAGGATTTGTAACTCTGGATCACGCGCATACATTTATTGATAAAAAATGCATGGAGAACCTCCTAGATTAGTGATCAGTTCAATTCCAGAGCCACCTTCAACACAACACGAACATTTAACAAGGACACCTCCATTCACTCAGTCATACTAAACAAGGCGAATATGATATGCATGATAATTATGATGGTCAGATGATGTTAGGGTTATCTTTTGGGACTCAAAGTCTCGTTTTATGTATAGGGTATTACAATCGCACTCCATGGCGCGACAGGCCTATAAGGTATTTGGCCTATCATCCGACTGCTGACCTCACATCCACATGTGTTAATCACAGAGGTGGACGATCTTGGAGCCAATGTAGGGGAGACATGTGGTCAGTAATGTCAGGTCCTCCAGCCGTTATATCTGGTTTCCTCAACCTGAAGCTGCTACTTATTTCAGCTACCCAAATGCATCAAGATGCTGGGTGGGCACCGGTCCCATGAGAACTGGTCGGAAGTGTCATGGGAAAATGTCTTTCCCCATGGAGACTCGGATCAGCGCAAGTCTGCAGATCTGCGCCAAGGCATTTTACTACAGGTGAGGAAAACCCCGAAAATATCTTCATCCTGGTATTTTACCCTGAGCGGGAAAAACAAAATAAAGGAACGAGGTTACCCGAGAGGGGCGTGGAAACAAATCAAATATATATAAATATTCTGTTGTATTCTAGGAGATTTTATGGCACGACTGCATGTACATAAATTTCGCCTTCTACTAAATTCAATATGTGGTAAAACTACTCAGGCGAAATAGGCCACCGCTGTGGCCTCGAGGTAGCATGCTGCCTTGTCACGAAACGGGCCGGGGTTCGATCCCAGTCGGGACAAGATTCCTGGGTGTTTTTTTCTGGATTTCTCCTCACCTGTAAGACAGATGTTAGGAAACTTTAAGGCCCAAACGGTCCTCAAATATCGTCTGACCATCATTATCATCATTAACATATTCATTAAGTTTAGGATTCGGGGTTCTCCTGGCGCATCATTACCATTAAAAAAGGTAAAGTGATCCCACTACAGGCCTCAGGAGGCCCTTGGGGTAGTAGGAGGTTAGGGCTCCCACTTTTTCTTGACAATCGGCACTTGATGTCAGCCGGGGTGTCAGCCCTGCGTGACGGCCGCCTTTACCCCAGAACAAGCGTCTGGTACTCATTTCAGTTAGAGGCTGAGTCGACCCCAGGGCCATAGTGCCGCCAGAAGGTTTGGGTCAGTTTAAAAATCCTGACCCCACCGGGACTCGAACCCTCGACCCTCCGGCTTGTAGCTCAGTGCCTTAACCACTACGCTACGGCGTGCCCCCTCATTACCATTATAACCTATCATATATCATCTGGACAGCGTAACTCCGCCTTTCAGGCGCCTCAACCTCAGACGTGGGTTAGCTACAATAACTTCATGCCAAGAAAGAATAACAGAATGTCTAAATGACAACGTGGTGACATTGAATTTAAAAAATATATAAAAATAGGTGTAGTAACATCCATCAGGAAGGAAGAGAACCTGATACACAAAAAAAAAAAAACTTTTTTCTGAAACAATAAAAATTTCGGCTCTTCATGCACAATTAAAAATGAAACTATAAGTGAAAAATCTTATTGTTATTATTAATATTATTATTATTACTGTCTGGCAAATTCCTACCAGGGAAATGAAAAGAATTTTAAGTGCAGAAATGGATGTTTTCAGAAGATCAGCTGGAATATCTAGAATGGATAGAATACGAAATAAAGAAATAAGGGAAATTATGGGTGTAGAAGAGGAGCCGGACATCATAGACATTATAGAAAAGAAAAGATTACAGTGGTATGGTCATGTCAAAATAATGCCAGAACAAAGATTGCCTAAAATTGATATGGAATGGATCCCAATGGAATGGAGGAAGAGAGGAAGACTGAAGAAAACTTGGATAGAAGGGGTACAAGCAGCTATGAATATCAGAGGAATGGAGGAAGATCAATGAATGGACAGGGAGGAATGGTTTCCGGAAGACGGCGGCAGCTGCCATGTTACCGGATGATGATAATGATTATTATTACTGTTATTATTATTATTACTATTATTATTATTATTATCATTACTATTATTATTACTATTATTATTATTATAAATATTATTATTACTGTTGTCGATAGTATTACTACTATTATTGTTACTATTATTATTACTATTTTTTAAATTCATGTTAATTACTAAGATTGGTTGGAGAAAACCTTCAATGAAGAGGAAAATTCTCAAAATGAATGAAATGACTGTTACTATTATTATTATTATTATTATTATTATTATTATTATTATTATTATTATTATATTATTATTATTATTATTATTATTATTATTATTATTATTATTATTATTGTTATTGTTATTATTATTATTATTATTATTATTATTATTATTATTATTATTATTATTATTATTATTATTATTATTATTATTATTATTATTATTATTATTATTATTAAAGTAAAAGTAAAGTAAAGTATTCCCACTACAGGCCTCAGGAGGCCCTTGGGGTAGTGGGAGGTTAAGGCTCCCACTTTTTCTTGACAATCGGCACTTGATGTCAGCCGGGTTGTCAGCCCTGCGTGACGGCCGTCTTTACCCCCAGAACAAGCGTCTGGTACTCATTTCCGTCAGAGGCTGAGTCGACCCCAGGGCCATAGTGCCGCCAGAAGGTTTGGGTCAGTTTAAAAATCCTGACCCCACCAGGACTTGAACCTTCGAACTTCCGGCTTGTAGCGTCTTAACCACTACGCTACGGCGTGCCCCTTATTATTATTATTATTACTAGTATTACTATTAATATTCTTATTATTAGTATTATTATTGCTATTATTATTATTATTAATAAAATTATTACAATTATTATTGTTGTTGTCGACGATCTCCAAATCTTTAGAAACACATTTTCGCCCACAAAGTCATGTTAGGGTTGTAACTTACTATAACAATATATATATTATACATTGTAAAACAGAAATATTAACATATTTCAGTGAGTGAAAAAAAAACTTGAAAGTGATAATCACATTAATAAATGGATGAAGAGAAGGAAACAATGGTTGTGTTGTAGCTTGTAGTATATTCTCACATTTTAACGGTAATATTGATGGTCCCACTGTGCAGTGTGGGGTATATTAGCGGGATTATCACCCCTCTTAAAATAAACTGCTAGAAATACAGATGTTACAGTCATTGGGTATCACTGTCATAAAATGTTCACAGTGTAGCAGTTGCAATATTGTTCCCCAATATAATACACAATAACTTTTATTGAAGTTACAAAACAATATTGAATTTTGTATTATACCATAGTCTACCTCGAATAGATCGATACAATAGCATATAATGCGACATAGCGTGTTATTATTTTTCTTATAGTATTCCAATAACACAGGCATATTGAAATAACTGCGCTATAAATATCTTAGAAATGCATCACCAGCGCTAAAAGTTACTCACGTCTGACAAGTATTTGAAAATTTTCCACAGTTTTCAGCGAATTCCGAAAGAATTCAGCTGTTGAAGTTGTTCTCATGAAAATACTTCTGAATTTTTTTTACAGATCATCAGTGATCCTACATGTAGACACCGAAAAATTTCCGCGACAAAAATGTATATATATATGTGTGTGTGTGTGTGTGTGTGTGTTCCGCGCCGTAGCCTAGTGGTTAACCCATTCGCTTCAGGTTTAAATGCTCAGTGAATTTCCCTGGAAACCGGATTTGAGTCACCGTAAATTATATTCTCTATTTTCAGGCATTCAAAACGAACAAAAGATAATGGTACTCCAGATCTCAATAAGGGTGAAAGCCAAAACACATTCCTATACTATTCATAAATGTTAACAAAACTGTACTCTGCCAAGGGATGTACAAAAATTGTAAAATAAATAACAGGCAGAGTACCTCGTCTTGAGTTAAAGGTTATATAACAGCCAGAAGTATACCTCGTCTTATGTGGTGAATGGGTTACGGTAGGATGCCTTGGCGAAGAGCTACGCGACTTGCGTGGGTTGGGGTCTCCGTGGGGAAAGAAATTTTCTCATGGTATTTCGGTCAGTATGGGACCGGTGTCCACCCAATATCGTGAGACATTTGGGTAGCTACACTAAGTAGCTACTCTAGGTTGATAAATCCAGTTATAACAGTTGGGGGTTCCGACGTGCTGACCACATCAACTCTGCACTGGCTAGTTGATCGTCTACCTCTGTGATACACATGACGATGTGAGGCCAGCAGCCGGATGGTATGCCAAGGGCCTTTTAGTCCTCTCGAGCCATGAAGTTGAGTTTATATATATATATATATATATATATATATACTAGAAGTCCCGGCCACGCGTTGCTGTAGCTAAGGTATATGTTAAAAATTTAAATTACGTTGCTGTCTTTCAGCCAGATTACTTAAAACTAATACACACGAAATTAATAATATTGAAAATAAAATAAACACTGTACACACTTAAATTATGAAATAATCAATATTTGTAATTCAATTGAAATTCGCGGTTGCAACAAAAAGCACAGCCATCTAGATCTCTCTTTGTTAAATAATAAATCAATTACCTTACCAAATTACTTTACACCGCCATCTGTTAGATTCGTATGGAACTCAGAGATAATTATAACTCTTTGTTAAATAATAAACAAATAATTTGCAATAAAAAAATAATGCGACTATAAATTTAGTTATAAACTACCCTAAGTCTCAAGTTGGATCAAACAGCACACAGTGTGCAAAATGTTATTAAAATCGGTTCAGTAGTTTAGGATTCCATCGCGGACAAACAACGTGACACGAAATTTGTATATATATATATATATATATATATATATATATATATATATATACACACACACACACATGTGAAGTAGATGTTTAATGCAATACGCTACAAACCGGAAATTGGATAGTTCGAGTCCCAGTGGGGATTTATACTAGAGGTACCATGGCCCTGGGGTCGACTCAGCCTCTAATTTAAATGAGTATCAGAAGCTTGTTCTGGGAAAAAGCCTGTCATCACTCAGGACTGGCAACCCGGATGGAATAAAGTGCACATTTACTACAAAAAGTGAGAACCTTAATATCCTACTACCTCAAGGGTCTCCTATGGCCTGTAGTGGGATCACGTTACCTTTTTTATGTATACAGGCCCTATGTGTGTGTTTGTATGTGTGTGGGGAGGGGGGTCTCTAAACGCTCTAGTAGCTGCAATATGTTATTTTCGCAACGAAAACTTACATGTGACATTGGAATAAAACCAAAGAAAAATAATATTCTCTAAATATCTAAATTATTCTCTAAATTCTATAAATGTCCGACTATTATGAGTGGGGACTTACTTGAAAACCGAAATTTAAAAATCTTTAGCAATTGCTATGATTATTTTCTCGCAATGAAACTATGTATATACAATTGAATTATCATATGAAAGAAGATTATTCTTTAAATATCAAAATTGTGTCATAAATTCAACTAAATGAGAAACTAATTTAGTCAAATTTGTACTAGAGCATGCCATGAAATCTGTAGACGATGGAGAAGGCCTACAACTCAATGGTATTAATAAGCTGTTAGTTTATGCTGATTATGTAATGTTATTAGGCACTAGCGAGGATATACTAAAGACCAGCATGCACACTCTATTGAGTAACGCTAAGAAATTGGAACTGGAAGTAAACATCAATAAAAGTATATATATGATCACACATAGAATATATATTATATAATGGAAATGGACAGTTAATGTCAATTGAGCGAAATTTTGAAGAATAGCTAGAAATCGAATAGGCCTATCTAGGAACAATAATTACAAACACGAATGAGTTGTAATAAAAATTAATCAGCGGCTCAATTTTAGAAATTCACGCTATTATGTATTGCGGATACTCTTGTCCCAACTTCTTTTAAAAAATATAATGTATGTGAAACTTGTTCCCCCAGTTAGGCCTATATTAGGGGATGCGAAACATGTACTCTTACTGTAAGAGAGGGAAAAATATTACGAGTATTAGAGAAAAAAGTTCTTAGGAAAACAATTGGAATAAACAGAGATGATTAGACAGATGAATGGAGAAGTCAGCCTCATCTTTAAAGCAAACCAAATATAATAAGTCTCGTAGACTGCGATGGGCAGTACATGTCGTACGAATGAGGAATGAAAGAAGAGCATTAAGACTTCTTGTAGGAAAACCAGAAGGAAAGCGACCTGTTAGTAGACCAAGAATGAATTATGAGAATAACATTAACTATGATTTTAGGGAAGTATATTATACAGGGGATGATTGCAAAACAAGTAGCACAGGAGAGCTTAAAACGTTCAAACAAGTTGAAAATGATGGCACATATTACATTATTAATTGTGTATAAGTGTATGTTGAAGGTTTACTGTGTGAAATAACAAATATAATAAATAATCAATTAGTATCTACAAGTAGATAGAGATTCCATACCATTCCTGTAACGCAGTTTAACCTCTCGCCTTATAGGCACTTTTACGTGCCATATGCCATTCATGCCTTACAGTAACACGATCTGTGGGGAGAAGGATTTTTCACTGTGAATCACATACATAATTTTAACCACACAAGGACATGGAGGACCTCTCCGAATGAGTGATCAGCTCAGTGGCGGGGCCTCCTCCGAGACAACACAACATTAAGACTAAACACACCATTTACACACACACATTCATACTAAACATGGAGAATATGATAATGATGATTATGATGCCCAGATGATGTCTTGGGACCGTTTGGGCCTTGGTTTTCTGACATTTGTCTTATAAGTGAGGAAAAACGCCTACAAATAGTGTCTAATAAACAATAAAATGTGTGTGTCGTAAGGAAAATAATGCTGCTGAAAACACATTTATAATAATACAGCAGAAGAATACAAATTGGTATTTTTATTATATAATAAATTTCACTAGACTTATTTGCGAATTTTCACTACTTTTAACAGAACTCTTGCAACGCTGGATAGTTACTAATAATTCAAACTGAAATCAATCGATGTATGTATGATGGGTTACCTAGTTACCTGCTCAAAACGCCGTTGTATGTAGCATACGTTCATCGCTCGTATACGAGTAAGAGATTATAAGTAAATATTTTTAGTAGAATATGTGAACAGTATAAACTGTATTTTGGGATAACACAACTTCAGCGTGGAAAAAAAGGAATGTATACTTTAAAGATTTCAATAACAACCTACTATAAACAGGTATTTTATTATATGAGTATCTTCACAGATACTAACATACAGGATGTTCCAAACCCATTCGTTCAAATTAATACAAGAGGTACAGAACATCAAAACAAATATATTTTGATAATGAACATGTAATCTCAGAAGTCAACTTGTAATGTTGGAGAAAATTTTGTTAATGATCTGGTCACGCAGATCATCTGACCTCACGTGTCTAGATGTCTTCCTCTGGAGGCATATGAAACCGTTGTGGGAACGGAAGAATGGTCGCTGTTTGGACCATTGAGGACATGCCAGGAATCTTCGTATGAACACATCACTCAATAGTTAGAAGATGTACTACGTGCATACAGGTCACTAGTCATGCATTCGAGCAATTCCTATGATGCTACTGCTGTATTTAGCATGTTAAACTATCTACTGTGTAAATCGTCCCTAATATTACAAGTTGACTTCATAGACCATATGTTAATTATCAAAATACATATGTTTTAATGTCCTCTACCTCCTGTATTAATTTGAACTATTATTTTCGGAACGCCCTGTATACAGTCCTCGTGCCATATTTTGATACTGTGATATATTCCTCATGCCATATTTTGATAGTGTGATATACTCGTATTACTTAACAACAAATTAGGGAAATTTTGATGAAGTGTCAAAATTTAAATACCGGTAATTAAGAACAATAATTACATAGAGGAAAGAGGTACAGAAATAAATTAAACGCAGGTTCAACTCGGTAAATGCATGTTCTGATAGATCACATTTTCTCAAAAATGTTATTCGTGAATTAAGTGCGTAGGGATTCTTCTCGACCAAAGAGAGGCGAATAGATTGTTGAATGGAGAAAACTATAATCTGTGAGCTACTCTACCTTTATGAGAAATCAGACTTAATAATAAGAACAAAACCTTGTAGACTAAAATAGACAAGACTGTTGGACAAATGTGGAATGAAAGATGGACATGGAAACTTCTTATACGAATCAATAAGGAAAGCGTCCGGTAGGTAGATCAGGAATTAGGCGAGTATAACCTTAAGCAAGTTTTGAAGAAGGTGAATATCATAGGGAGTGATTGGTAAATGTTTGTTCAAGACAGGGATTTATAACTATCTAACTCACTGGCACTATCGAACCCATAGATCCATGGTCGCTCGGACATAAGCTCTCCATATTTTCCTATTCTGAGCTAATTTTTATTCCAACTATTCCCCTGTATAATCCACTTCCCTCCAATTATGGTGAAAATTATTTCCCCACATCTTTCTTAGCCTACCTACTGGGTGCTTTCCCTCTGGATTTCCTACAAAGAGTTCCCTGTTTGATTCCCACATGACCTGTCCATTGCAGTCTACAAGACTTAAGTCTCCTCATTTCTTTTGTCTCACTGTTATATAGTCTTCTACATTCACATGCCTGTTCACCTCTCTTTGGTCTGAAAACGTTCCTAAGAACTTTATTCTCTAACACTTGTAATATTTTTCCTCCCTTAAAGTGAGAGTACAGGTTTCGCAACCATATAATATAAACTTCATTAAATTTCTCTGTTCTCGATTAAACAATTTTATATACACACAAGACATTCTGAAGATGGCAGGATGGAGATTCAGTGTAGGTGGGCAGCCTAATAGTAACGTCCAGCAGTCATCCGGAAAGTTACCACAGCATCTCTTCTTCGTCTATCGGACACTGATGAATTTTCTTCTAATAGATTATTATTGTTATTTTTGTTTCTATTGTTATCATCTTCAAGGTATGGGCCTATTGACACGTTACGCTCCCCTCTGCACAATATGCTACAGGTCGTCCTTCCAACGTCGTTTCGGTCTTCCTACATTTCTTCGGTCTTGTCTTGAGGAGTTCGAATTTATTTAAATTTCCTCGTAATAGGTAACCAAGTAAATCCAATGGTGTGGCTTCACCCCTAAGCATTTGAATATGCTTCCATCCGCTTATTATTATTATTATTATTATTATTATTATTATTATTATTATTATTATTATTATTGGTTTTGTTGTTATTATTATTGGTTTTGTTGTTGTTGCTGTTGTTGTTGCTGCTGTTTTTGTTGCTGTTGTTGTTGGTTTTGTTGTTGTTGGTTTTGTTGTTGTTAGTTTTGTTGTTATTGGTTTTGTTGGTTTTGTTGTTGGTGGTGGTTTTGTTGTTGTTGGTTTTGTTGTTGGTGGTGGTTTTGTTGTTGTTGGTTTTGTTGTTGGTTTTGTTGTTGTTCGTTTTGTTGTTGTTGGTTTTGTTTTTGTTGTTGGTTTTGTTGTTGTTGTTAGTTTTGTTGTTGTTAGTTTTATTGTTGTTGGTTTTGTTGTTCTTGTTGTTGGTTGTTGTTGGTTTTGTTGTTTGTTTTGTTGTTGTTTTTGTTGTTGATTTTGTTGTTGTTTTTGTTTTGTTTGATTTTGTTGTTGTTTTTGTTGTTGATTTTGTTGTTGTTTGTTTTGTTGTTGTTGGTTTTGTTGTTGTTGTTGGTGGTGTGTGGTGGTGGTGGTGGTGGTGGTAGTGGTGGTGTTGGTTTTGTTGTTCGTGGTGGTTTTGTTGTTATTGATGTTGTTGGTTTTGTTGTTGTTGGTATTATTGTTGGTTTTGTTGTTGTTGGTTTTGTTGTTGTTGGTTTTGTTGTTGTTGGTTTTGTTGTTGTTGGTTTTGTTGTTGTTGGTTTTGTTGTTGTTGGTTTTGTTGTTGTTGGTTTTGTTGTTGTTGGTTTTGTTGTTCTTGATTTTTGTTGTTGGTTTTGTTGTTGTTGTTGGTGGTGGTGGTTTTGTTGTTGGTGGTGGTGGTTTTGTTGTTGGTGGTGGTGGTTTTGTTGTTGTTGGTGGTGGTTTTGTTGTTGGTGGTGGTGGTTTTGTTGTTGGTGGTGGTGGTTTTGTTGTTGGTGGTGTTGGTTTTGTTGGTGGTGGTGGTTTTGTTGGTGGTGGTGGTTTTGTTGTTGTTGTTGGTGGTGGTGGTGGTGGTGGTGGTGGTTGTTGTTTTTGTTGGTGGTGGTTTTGTTGCTGTTGTTGGTGATTTTGTTGTTGTGGTTAGCTTTGCTATTGATGTTGGTTTTGCTGTTGCTGTTGGTTTTGCTGGTTTTGCTGTTGTTGTTACTGCTGCTCTTGTTGGTTTTGTTGCTGTTCTGTTGGTTTTGTTGCTGTTCTGTTGGTTTTGTTGCTGTTCTGTTGGTTTTGCTGCTGGTTTTGCTGCTGCTGATGTTTGCTGTAGCTGTTGTTGTTGTTGCTGTTGTTGTTGTTGCTGCTGCTGCTGCTGTTGTTGTTCTTGTATTTTTCGGCCCCATTGAACTAGCCATCAACTTATCCGACTTCTATTCCGAGTTATCTTGTCTAAGCAGTGAAGTAGCTATTCTTAATAAAAATAAAAAACGTACATTCATTAAATTTGTCATATCCTACGCAGTAAGTATCCGGGGAATGATCTCGAATTTTTATGGGCAGTGAATTATTTCATTCTGCTCACCCAGCATCCTTGTATATCGCAGACCTTCAATTAATTGGTGTTTCATCTCACGATCTAGCATTTCGACGAACATGTCCAGAGGATATACTTTTCTAAATTATTTCACGAAAAAGAGAATAGCATTGCAACCCTAAGAACAAATAACAAACAAGATGTTTTATTTTTTATATATTACTCTAACCGAACTAATTTACATAATATCCTGACGAATAAAATGAAGTATAATTAACTAGCGGACCCGTCAGATGTTATCCTGCACGAACGTTTAATCCTCGTGTCATGGCCGGTTGATAAACATATGTTACTTTTTTACCATAAAATTCACTAATTAATAAGTTCGCAAGAAAACTCCTCCCTGTCATCTAATGTAGCTGAAGTAGCGTGCATTACGACGTCACATTGTTGTCGCGCGGAATATGTCGGCAAAGCAGATGACTACATATCAGACATAAAAATCCTATAACCAGATTGCAGAGCCACGTACCGAGCCCAATTGTGAATCTACACCATGCAGGAACTCACTCAAGCACACACAAAAAATTCCAACAAAATCGGTCCAATCGTTTAGAAAGTTTTTAATTTAGGTTTTCAAGTAAACTTCTACTTCTAATTATCTAATTTCGCTCATTTTGTATAATACCTACCTCGGTTTATTTCAATGGGATATACTGAGTTTCGTTGTGAAACATTGAAAATTGTGACCGCTAGAGCGATTTTTTAAATTTCACTATAGGTGAACTCCACACCTAATGGTTTTAGAGGGTCCAATTGTGAATCTAAACTATCGTCGGACCCATTCAAACACAAAAAAAAAAAAATCGAACCAGTCGTTTAGGAGGAGTAGAGTGACAAACGCAAGTACAGAAGAATTATATATATATATATATATATATATATACATATATATAAAGATTTTTTTATAAAATTGGAGTAAATTGAATTTAATCTTACATTATTTTCCGAGAGGAAGATGAGATGTCGGACGTCCTCGGAAGAGATGGTCTTAGATCTATTGTTGAAGACTGAACAGGCAACTAATGCCTGAACCAGGAAGTGATGAAGAAATTGAATTTTAAAATAGGCAAAATGTTTATTCATATGAGGGTTAGAGAAGTGAAATAATAAAGAGGTAGAGAAAGAAGCAAAGAGCGAGAGTTAACTTTGTAACTGTGGAATTTGCCATTCATTGCTAGAATTATTTATTTGAAAGTTGCTGTGGGAACCTCATATTTGCCTATTTATTCTCTTCTTATTTACTCTTAACTCCTCGATCCTAATGACATTCTTTGTCAGCGTGTCAATTGCTTTATTCTGTTTGTAGGAAACATTAAGACAATTATCTTCCTCTCTCTCTACGAATGAGATTTTTACTCCGTTTAACAATGTCTCAGAAATTGGTCGAAACTCGAGATTCTTCTTTTACTGTTTTCTAAATTTTCCGTTTTCCAGATGTTTATTAACACTGTTACGGAATATCACACTTTTCCACTCCTCTTGTCTCTTTTTTATTTTATTTTTTCCAAATGAAGACAGTGGCGTTAAAATAGATTATAAATAGTAAAATTTAATTATATCTCTGTAGCAATAATAATGATTCGGATGAATATATTTATTGGTAAAGCCGCACGATTATTATCCACGTTCAGAAGGTGAAAATGTCTTAAGTATCTTTCATTTTGGGGAATTACTCGTATGTATAGCCTATACATGATGTCCGGCTCCTCTTGTGCACCCATAATTCCCCTCATTTATTTATTTGGTATGCTATCGACATCATAGGCATTATAGAAAAGAAAATATTACAGTGGTATGACCATGTCAAAAGAATAACAGAGCAATGATTGTCTAAAATTGTTATGGAATGGATCCCAATGGAAAGGAGGAACAGAGGAAGCCCGAAGAAACTTGAATAGAAGAGATACAAGCGGCTATGAACATCAGAAGATTGGAGGAAGATCAATGGATGGACAGAGATGAATGGCATTTGGTTTCCGGAAGACGGCGGAAGCTGTCATGATACCGGATGTTTGATGATGATGATATATATATATATATGTATGTATAGCCTATATATATATATATATATATATATATATATATTAATCAAATTCATCCTTTAAGAAATATGAATATCCGTAGCTTCAATAAAATTGATGACCGATAGTTTTTAGCGTAATTGCTGGTCTGTTAATGTCATGTATTAAATGAATTAGTCGTGAAGGAATTGCAATAAAGATTAGAATGATAGCCGGAGCAATTGTTCATGCAATTTCAATTAGTTGATCTTCAAGAAGAAATTATTAAAATCATTTATAATGGCATAACTAATTTTTCTACAGTTGTAATCTAACTCTAGTTACATAGAGTTTGCACATGGAAGGGTTCGAGTGTCCGTTCGTGCTCCATCCTGCTCCAATATTTAAAAAGATAATCTAGTAAAAATGGTAAACATGGCAAATATTATCTCTTTCTTTTACCATTTTCTTTTTCTATATTTTATTCTCTGTGTTCTTTAATTCATATGTGAAGGTGAGTGGAGGTGAAGGGATTGAAAAAGGTGTAAGGGTTATATGCACCAGATTGTCTCATGTTCTTCAAGTTTCTCCAATGTGACTTAGCGCTTCCTCGCCATTATGCTTTCCAATAAAGGCTGAAGATAGAGAATGTGCTAACTGATTACTTGAAAGGATTACTTGTCATTATTCTTGCTCTTCTAATTATCATACGACTAGGCGTTATTATCACCATTATCACCTATTTTATTTTTATTATTTTATTATTATTATTATTATTATTGTTATTATCGACAAAAGAAGCTTTAGGAGAAGCAAATAGAGAAATAAATAAATTCAAATATTTTTGGAATGAGGACTTAGCAAAAGTAATAGCAAACAAAAAAGAAAAATATTTAATGTGGTTGAATACCAAAGATCTGAAAGACAAATAATAAAGAAATAATAAATATAAATATAATAAATAATAAATAAAAAAGCTCCAGCAAGAGTTAGACAGAAAATTACGGAAGCTAAAAATCAGAACTGGAAACAAAATTGTTTAAAAATTCAAACATATATTGGAGGAAAAGAAGTACTGAATCTTGAAGAATTTAAAAAAAATTAAGAAATAAAAGAAGTGGACAAACAAATGTACAAACAATACCTATGACTGAATGGGAAAATTATTTTAAAACATTACTATCAGAAAATAGGGTATTTAATTTAGATAACGTTCAAAATATTCCAGAAATAAATGAAGATGAACATAAACAATTGGACATTAAAATGAATATTCTATCATTAAGAAATAAAAGAGCTAGTTGTCCAGGAGGAATACCAGCAGAACTATTAAAACATGGATCCGACCATTTATTTGAACGACTGAGAAAATTATTTACAAAATTTATGAATGCTGAAAAAGTTCCTGAAGAATGGAAACTAGGATACATTTCGACAATCCATAAAAAAGGAAAAAAAGACCAATGTGAAAATTATAGAGGTATAACAGTAACAAGTACTATACGTAGACTCTATGGACGTATACTAAAATATTATTTGGAAAAAAACTAAAGTGATATGGAATTAGAGGAACAGTCAGGATTTAGAGCAGGTCGTTCCACAACCGACAATTTATTTTGCATTACTCAGGTAATAGAAAAGAAAATGCAATATAGACAACCTTTTGACCTACTATTTGTAGATCTTGAGAAAGCATACGACAATGTACATATAGAGAAACTAGGGATTGCTTTAAGACATATGCGAATTAAGACTATAATAATGAAAGCTATACAAAATTTATATGACAATCGCATCTCTAAAATTAAAATTGGCAGTAAATTGTCTCATGTTTTTACGATAAATAAAGGTCTTCGTCAAGATTGTTGTCTATCACCGACTCTGTTTAAAATATATGTACATGAAATATTAAAGAATTGGAGAAGAAAATGTTCAAGCATGGGAATTCCTATTCCAAACAACAAAACTTTATGCAACTTACATTTTGCAGATGATCAATTGTTAATTGCACAAGATTATGAAGATTTAGAATATATGACTAGAAAATTAATAGAAGAATATGACAAAAGGGGATTAAATTTGAACATGAAAAAAACAAAATATTTATCAATTGGTGAACCAGAACAAAATTTAATTTTGGAGTCTGGAGAAACAATAAAATCTTGTAGTGAGATCACATATTTAGGAATTAAAATAAATACAAATGGGAGTTATGAAGAGGAAATAGGAAAAAGAAATAATAAATGAAAATTGCAATTGCTTGTCTCAATGGAATATTGTGGGATAAAAATATAAGTAATAAAAATAAAATGAATATATATTACACAATTGTTAAAATCATCATTACCTATGGAGCAGAACTTTGGCCATTAACAACAAAAACAAATAAGTATCTTTTGGCAACGGAAATGGATTTTATACGAAGGGCAGCAAGAATTTCAAGAAGAGAAAAAATTAGGAACTCAGTTATAAGGGAGAAAATGAAGATTGAAGACACTATTTTAGATTATATTAAAACTCAGCAATTAAGATGGTACGGACATGTCCAGCGAATGGAAGAGGATTGACTACCAAAATCTGTTTTCGAATGGCAACCTGAGGGAAGACGAGGCAGAGGAAGACCTAAAACCTCCTGGAGTCAGGGAATATGTTTATACATGAAGGAGAAACATCTACAACCAGGAGATTGGATGGACCGACAAAATTGGCTATTAGGAATCGGACGATGTCAAATACATTAATCAACCGACGATCTATCTATTTTGTTGTTGTTGTTGTTATTATTATTATTATTATTATTATTATTATTATTATTAGATTAAGTTTAAGATTAAGGCGTCTCCTGGTGCATCATTACCATTATCATCACCTATAATGCAGTGGCGTGAATTCAACCCCAGCTACCCCAGCACTGCTGGAGTAATTCGTATACTAATAATTTTTAATTTAAAAAAAATTAATATATTTGCCAAATTCCATTCAAATCAATTATGCGTGAACATAAAAATTCAAAATTCTCGCCGCGCCAGCACACATGTATCACTATCGGTTTGACGGAGCCATTTGCGTATTCACATTATCTCCATAGAGAAACACACAGAGTGTTTCTTCTATGTTATCCGCGTCAACACCAGCTATTGTGCTACAGATGAATCCGTGCAAGCCTTGTGCAAGCGAATTACATCACTGCCTGCTACGTTCAGCGATAATTCACTAGTCGAAGCTTGTGTCTTATTCCATTGTTCCATTGACTTTTTATTGAATACTAGCTAGCTGTACCCAGTTAACAGCACAGCTCGAATAACAATACATTTGATGAAAAAGAAACGTGATTGGCTAATTTGGGAAGCGCAAATTCCTCAATAATATAATTTTTCGAAATAACATTCCTTAATTTATAATATTTAATTTATGCTAGTTACATTTTTACAAAATACAAAAAACAAATAAAATTATGCGGTACATTTCGTCAGCTATAGCAACCTGTTAGTTTAAGAAGCTTTATTTATATTGATCTTGAAGAAGATTTTCGGGCTGTAGGCCGTGGTCGTGAGGCTTGTAGTTCCCCGACGTTTCGCCAGAGACTGCGTCTGGCATCCTCAAGGGTTGTCTTGAGACAACTTTATTTATATTGTATAACTGAATAACAGCAATTGGATTATTGCGAACGTGTATATATTGTTCATACCCGTTTATTCCGCAGATATATTTCAATAAATATATGATGGCTATTCTTTACAACCTGTGACACGACTTTTTAATTCCTTCATAAACACCTGTCAAATTTTATTCTTAGGGTTCCATTTTTCAAATGATTTCCCACCATTTACAATGATTTTTACATATTTTTCTAACGATTATTTCAATATTTTTTTCCTATGATATTTAAATCTATACGTATCATGAAGATGTGTCAGCTATATTGATTTTAACGAATATTCTAAGCAAAAACGAAGGCATGTTCCAGTGTAACGAACATAGATTATGTACTAATTAACTGTACACATGCTTCAGAATTTAAGAGCGTAATATTTATTTTTGGGCGTTGCATTCTTTCACAGATTAGAGTGCTTAAATTGCGTTATGTTAGCTTTTAGGTTGGTCTTTCACAGGTTAGAGTACTTAAATTGCGTTAGGTTAGCTTTTGGGTTCATTAAATATCGTGTATATGTTGGCTGAATCCCGTGATTCCATAGTATAAACAGCTTCGCGGTTGTTGGCGCATGCGCATAGTGTATGAATGGAACTTGATAAAACGTTTCGTGTCGCATGTTGTAAAGAATCCCCTATATGATTATATTATTTTGTGAATTTGATATGCATTTATAAAATAGATAATTTGTTGTCTCTGAAAACTGCAATTATCGTTTTTTTAAAATATGAATAAGGAAGTATCTAACTTTTTTATAAAAAATGCCTGTCAAATTCAATGTGGAAATATCAATTAACATAACTAAAATTATGGCATTTCATGGGAATAACCCCATACAAAGTAAAATCTGTCTCCAGAATAGAATTTTAGAGAGATCGAATCAATTTAAATATCTTGGATATTATCTCTCTAATTGGGATGAAAAGGATATCCCTGAAAAACTGACTGGTTATAATAAGAGTTTGGGAATTATTAATCAAGTTATGAAACCATCCCTTGTACAAAAAACACCAAATTACGTTTATATAACACTTTGGCTAGACCACTGTTGACCTATGGTAGTGAAGCTTGGACACTAAAAAGACAACATGAAAGCAGAATAACGGCTTGTGAAATGAGAATCATGCGCAGAACAGTGGGTTATACCAGATGGGATCGCAAAAGGAACACCAATATCTTAAAAGAATTGAAGACTACGCCAATTTTGGAATATATTAAACAGTACCAAGTAAATTGGAAACACCATCTCGAAAGAATGAGTTCAAATCGGATCCGCACAGCTGTTTATAATTATATACCAAGAGGACGAAGATCTCTGGGCTACCCTATGAAACGCTGGAGGGGAAATTTTCTATAGGATCGTAACAGGCCTTGGCCTAATACTTGGAAGGAAGAATAAAAAGAAGGAGACCGACTTAGCTCTCAGGATAATAAAGACTAAAATAATACTCAATATTTTTCCGCTCTTCTATAATGTAAAGTAACAATGTTAGCACGCCGCTGATTTTGAAGCTGGAGAGCGCATATCCAACCTAAGTATAACTTGTACGCACTATCAAAATCAATATCAGATTAAATCCCTCTGCGTTTTATTCTCCTCATTCCAGAGCCTGGCCTTTTCTTTCTCCGACCATAATACTAATTTGCTAATTAGAATGATGAAATACTGTAGTCTTAACTAAACCTCTACCGCTTCGCTTTTGTGGAACTCTGGGAGTTTGTTAATCTGCCCCAATTCTTCTTGAAATCCCTGTTTTTCCATTCTCATCATGCTTATAAAGTCTACTAATGACTGTGGGTTTTCTTTTATCATCGCTTTCCTAATCCTTACACATATCTTGTTTCCTTTCTGTAGCCTTTGATTATAATAGATCAGTGTTTGACTACCTGTGTCTCGCGATCCCATTTAGACAATCTCAAAATTGTACTAATTCCAAAAAAAAAAAAAAAAAAGTTGGCCTGCAACCTGTATTTTTCGTTAATTGAATGAGATAAGATATGTAATGCAAATTTAACAGCCATAATATTCTAAAGGAAATTCTTCTTGTAATCCCATGTTTCCCTTAACATAGATATAGGCGCTCTCCCCCTACAGGGAAGAATTTTAACCATACTAATGTAGTTACACTTGTTTTCGAGTGGTCCGTGGTCAGCGTTTCGCCTCATACTGACATCTAGGAAACCAAGGTAGCACTAGACGGGAAAATTCTGTAAATTTTGCTTAGAGTCCTTTTCATTCAGGCTTAAGGATCTTTTACTAGCCTGAAAATCTTCAGACTC
This sequence comes from Diploptera punctata, assembly GCA_030220185.1. Classification (NCBI taxonomy): domain Eukaryota; kingdom Metazoa; phylum Arthropoda; class Insecta; order Blattodea; family Blaberidae; genus Diploptera; species Diploptera punctata. The sequence continues at coordinate 47,805 of JASPKZ010008494.1, read as the reverse complement.
GGGACCCGCGGCTTAAAGTCCCTCCCGGAAGACTTACTCCTTGGATTTTTCCATCCTAAAAAATCCATCGACCCCGGCCGGGTTTGAACCCGCGACCAAAGGAAATAATTTGTTAATTCCATCGTATTAATTTCCAGTTAGTTTACATTACATTCAAAGATCGCCTTTTAGTAAAATATGTTATTTAATATTAAGAATTTGTATATCATAAGGTTATTGATCAAACTTAACATTAAGTCTTATGTCAAGGTGACTGCACAGTATGAGGGCGAAGTCTTCAAACTCTTCAAGGTGACCCAACCTCCCCACACTTTCCACTAGTGTACTCGAAAAAATAGTCCTTCAAATAACATTTTACCATAAATCCATTGTTTCCGAGTCTTAAGATTCGGTTTTTTAACATTTTATATTTTTTACAATGAGTGAGAAGCAGGCCCTCACATCAACCTGTAATATGTAGGATCGGGTGATCTTCCTCTAGCCTTTGATGAATCAACCTCAAACTATAAGGCAGCAGTACCTGTAATCCTAGGCAGAGGCTCTCATAGGGTACTACCAGCCGAGCATAATGAACTGTTTTTTAACGAGGTTTTTACTCCTCACCCTCATCCTTTTCAACGTGGTTTGGTACAGGCTTCGGCTTTTTATTAAGATTGGTTGGAGAAAAACTTTAATGATGAAGGAAATTCTCAATGAATAAATCATCATCTTCTTCTTCGTGGTTTAGGCTTCTTTACTAGCTTGTTCCGGCTCCAAATTGCTGCTGTTTCCATATTTTCTTTGGTCTTCCCAAACTTCTTCCTCGTGGTGAATAGCTGTATGATGCTTTTGGTATTCTATTCTCCGTCATCCTTACCAAGTTTCCTTTCCAGTTTGTTCTATATTTCACTATTGTATGTTGTTTAATTCCTCTATTTTTAGTTGTGTCAATGAATAAATAAATAAAATAATAAAATTGAAAAATAAATTGGTCATTTACATGAATATATATACAGGTTCATCAATCTGGATGTTGAAGACGGCATAGTATTATTGAGGAACTTCAGTGCATGCTTCAAGTGCTTAGTGACCCTAAAAACCCCGCTATCTATCAATTATCGTGATGAAAACATGGATCAGAACACCTAATTGGAGCAACGCGACAAAGCTAAAATGCTAACAAATTAGGGCCCTACGTAACTAGTGCGTTTCATATCTACATTTGCAAATAAATAAGATGAAGAAAAACATCAGCACGGAAGGCTTTCTGATATTTCAAATGAATAGATTTGATGGACAAAACACTCAACCGAAAACTAAGAAAAAGCGCTGGATACCTGTATCGTCCCATCGCCAGTCAAACTCGGAGTCTGTCAGAAGCTCACCAGAATTCAATTAGAATTTATCAACGAAATTATAGCGCAGTATACTGAGATTTTCTCTAGAGGACAGTATTTTCACAACGGCGTTAAGAATTGTGTCAGGTCGAACGACATAATAGCATATGGAGTAAATAGGGAGGGGGACGCATGGAGCAAGGCCTACGAACAAGTGTCCTCAGATCTCAAGTATATTGGACCCTCACATTGGGAAAAAGGATTGAGTCAGACTGAAAAAGAGACTGAAGAATGTTAGCATCACAGTGTTTACAAAGAAATAGCTATTGTATATTAACTTACCTTACTAAAGAATAACACGCACACACTATTGAGTAACACTAAGAAATTGGGACTGGAAGTAAATATCATTAAAACTATATATATGGTCACACATAGAAATACATTATATAGTGGAAATGGACAGCTAATGAAAAATGAGGGAAATTTTGAGGAAGCGGCTGAACTCAAATACCTAGGAACAATAATCACAAGTAGGAATGAGATTCACAAAGAAATTAAACATACGCTCAATTCTGGAAATGCATGCTATTATGCATTACAGAGACTTTTGATGTCCCAATTCCTTTCAAAAAACGTTAAACTGAAAATATATAAAACTATTATTCTACCAGTTATATTATATGGGTACGAAACATGGACTCTTACTTTAAGGGAGGAAAAGAGATTACGAGTATTTGAGAATAAAGTTCTTAGAAAAATTTTTGGACCGAAGAGAGATGAATAGGCAGGTGAATGGAGAAAACTGCACAACAATGAACTACCTGGCCTTTACAGGAAGTTAGATATAATAAGAACAGTTAAGTCTCGTAGACTGCGATGGGCAGGACATTTAGCACGAATGAGGAATTAAAGACATGCATGGAAACTTCTTGTAGGAAAGCCAGAGGGAAAACGCCAGTTGGTAGACCAAGAATGAGGTGGGAGAATAACATTAACTATGATTTGAGGGAAGTAGATTATACAGGAAATTATTGGAAAACATTAGCTCAATATAGGGATGTATGGAGAGCTTATGTCCGTGCGACCATGAACCTATGGGTTCGACAGTACGAGTGAGTTAGTATTAGCTCACCATGAGATCTTAATGAACTACCCCCTTGAAGTACTTGATTGAACATATAACGGTTTATTCGGCCATTCATTTATGTATTCATTATGGATAGGCTATAAAATAAATTCTCTCACTTTCTCACTCCTCCCTCTCATTACCTTAGTTTAACCTCTCTCTCTCTCTCTCTCTCTCTCCTCCTCCCTCTCCCTCTCTCTCATCTCTCTCTCTCTCTCTCTCTCTCTCTCTCTCTCTCTCTCTCTCTCTCTCTCTCTCTCTCTCTCTCTCTCTGTTGATACATTTACATATCCCACGCCACAGGGGTTTTGCACTTGGGACTTGGGACACGATTTGAAACTCTGAATTACACATATACTTGACCACACAAGAATATGGAGGACTCAACCGGATGAGTGTTCAGCTCAAATCCACGCCACCTCCGAGACAACTCGAACATGTAAGTCAAGACACAACATTCAGTCATACATCCATACTAAACAAAATAAATATGATTTGATAATTTTTATAGCCAGATATTCGGGGAGTCTTAAAGTTTCCTGACATTTATCTTAAAGGCCAGGAAAAAATACAAAAAAGACGTCACCCAGGAAACTTGTCCGAATAGAGGACCGAACTGGATCCCGCTGAGTACGAGATAACGACGTTATCCGGAGACCACATAGTGGATATACTTTCCTAACCTTATTATAACTTACGGTATTAGATTGTTATTTTCGTAATGACCAATATATAAACAGCAAATAAAGAAATAGAGGCTTTTAGAAATAAACAAGGAACAGAATATAGTATTTTAATTTAAAGAAAAAGATAGGTTGAGATGGTTGAATCGTATTGAGCGCGTTACTCGAACGGGATCTGTGTCACATCCTCCAGGCTTAAGAAAGATTGGTTTGACTCCAAGATCCGAAGATGATAGAAATTCGATATGTGTTGAGAAAACATGGATGCAGATACAAATTTGACAGCATAGTTGAATTACCATATGTTTAGTCCCTACATGGGCTATATCCCAGAAAATAATATTAACGTTCAATGATTATAAAACATTATGCACCTATCCGTTGCCCAGAATCGAAGCCTGGACCGTCCAAACCCCCAGAAAAGCGATTTGTGCCCGAGCTCCTGATCCATATACGAAACGTATTTCAGAAAAAAAAATCCAAGGAACTTTTATCCTGGCATCATAATTTGTTTCGTCAGAAATGAACGAAATAAATAACATGAAATAAACATAAATGTTGCTGATATAAATTGCTAGTTAAATTTTCACAAAGCGCGTAGTTTCAAAGCAACATGAAATGGATAATGATCATTTGTATATAGCACAAAGCCAAGCTACAAGGGTGTTTGATCTTTTAGCCATGCAGACAATATTGGAATGGTCTCAGCACTCATAATGAATTGCATAGCCTTTCACATTGTATTAAATGCAACGTTTCCCATAGCGTAAATCCGATCCTAATTCCTATCTCCATCGGGAATATTGCAGACTAAGAGCGAGCATTGTCTCATCGTTGATGGCAGAATGATATTCAATATCTGAGTGTTCAATAAAGCCAGGTACTTCTCTCAGGTGGCAACTACTCCACTGTCAATTGTTCATTATGAATAATTGCTAGTTATTTTGCACGCATACAGTATCTCTCTGGGCCCATCATCGCTATCAGATTTCTCCAACACATTGTTTTAACCAGAACAGTATGCAATTTTCTATATTCCTCTCTTTATGTACAAGGTGATCATTATTATTACTCTTTTCCCATTTCCATCCGATGAACACACTTTAACCTCTCTCCTTATAGGTACTTTTACGTGCCACATCCCACCCGGTGAGTGACATTTTACATAGATACTTTTTTTTACCACACAAGGACATGGAGGGTCTCCCCGAATGAGTGATCAGTTCAATACTTAGGCCTCTTCCGAGACAACACAACATCAAGATCATACCATTCACACACGCGCGCATTCATACCAAACAAACATTACTCTTTCCTTCTTCTTCTTCTTCCTTTCATGTGATAGACCTAGTGGTCTGTTACGGTCTCAATCCAACGTTTGAAGGGTTTGCCCAAAGATCTCTTGCCTGGTGGCTGATAATTTAAGATTTGACGTGGTATTCTTGTTGTGCTCATTCTTCTTACGTGAGATTTCCAGTTGTTTTTGTATTTTTGTACACATTCCATGATTGATTCTGTTTGTAATTCTTTGAGAATCTCAGAATTCCTTTTATGGTCTGTTCTTGAGTAACCTGTATTCTCTACTCTTTCCTTAACACAGTCTTTTTTTTTTTTTTTTTGTATCCGCATACAAACCATTTTTAATATTGTCTATCATCTGATGTATTTTTCTGCATGTAACTTCCTTTCCGTTGACCATTCCTTCTAGGGCATCTGTTGGCAGGCAGTTTCGTCTTAGCCAGTAGCCATTCCAATTTATTTTCCTCTTCTTTATTAGTTCCATTATTGTTATTCCTTCACACACTCTGTCTATCACATCTTTTTTTTTATTTTGCCTGTCCATTTTATACGCACTATTCTTCTCTATCAATACTAGTAAAATTCATATCAAATTCTGTTGAGGTGGAGTTATATGATGAAAGTTAAAAATTAAATTGTACCTGTTGGTAGGTGCCGTCGTCCTCAACTTTGTTAAACAAAGTTTGTGAACAACGTTGAGGACGACTGCACCTACCAACAGGTACAATTTAATTTTTAACCTTCATCGTATTCTTCTCTATATCCACATATCAAAAACTTCCAGTCGCATTTCCTCATAATGTCCTAATCTCTGCACCATACAATGCTACACTCCACACAAAGCACTTCACTTCCCTCTTCCCTAATTATTTTGCCAAAGGTCCGCAGAAAATCTTTCTCTTCCTGTTAAAAGCTTATTTTGCCATTGCTATCCTCTGGTTTACTCCTTGGCAGCATTTCATGTTACTACTGATAAAATGTTGGATTAGTGAAGTGAAAAAGGACTTAAATTGGCAGGAATTACTCAAGAAGATACCATAAACAGAGATATCTTTAAAATTATGGTACACAAGTGGCAGATTGACCAAGAGGGTAAACCGAAGAAAAAACTGGAACAACATGGACAGAAGAGAGAAAGAAAGCCCATAGCCAAAAAATGAAGGAAATATTGAGTCAAAGGAAACGCCTCTAAGTACTTTGCGTAGTCCTACATGGGTATATTCGCAATAAAAAATAATGATGTATAAAAGCATATTAACCTATCTTCAAATATGTTTTAAAAATGGCCCGAAAACTATGTTTTAAAAAAAACATATGCCGTGATAAAAACCGTTCAAGCGCTATATCACGCAGTATTCGCACAAATATTTTCCTGTTTACAAAACAGGTGATGTGTAACGCTGGTATGACAGGAAGATCAAACCTCTCATCGCTGATACAAAGAAGGGGGGGGGGTATATAATATTATAGTTAAGTTCTAAAACTGCCGTATATTTGTGTAAATTAAATCTGAATATTTCATACGTATTAAATACTGTGAAAGCAAAAATAACATAGGTTTATTCGTTTTTCTACGTAAATTATTTAGAAAATTTAATCGCAGCCTATGAAAAATAAAAATACCCAACAAAAATTTAGTGGATTGTAACGCAAATAACTTCTTCCTTTACAGGATTTGGTCAATTCGACTTGTTCCGATCTCAAGTCCATCGTTTACTTGGCCGTCCCAAAGACCTTTTTTCATGCGGTTTGTAGGTGTGGATCGATTTGGGTATCGGTATTTGTGCTCTTCTAGTTAATCGAGTATTGAAAATATATCCAGTCATTTCTTATTGATTCATTATGTAATCTATCCATGCGTGTATATCCTTTTACGGATCTTAAAAAATTCATTTTAGTGGATTGAATGTGTGAGATACCTTTTTTGAAAGTACCCAAGATTCAGATCATATAAAGAATAGGAAGAGTCATAATTTTATAAACCTGAGCCGAGTTTCTCTTTGAGTCTTTCGGAGGGTTCTTCTTATGGTGCTGCACATCATTTGATATCGGTTTAATTTGCGTTAAACTGAAAATATATAAAACTATTATTCTACCAGTTATATTATATGGGTACGAAACATGGACTCTTACTTTAAGGATTGAAAGGAGATTACAAGTATTTGAGAATAAAGTACTTAGGAAAATTTTTGGACCAAAGAGAGATGAACAGACAGGTGAATGGAGAAGACTGCATAACAATGAACTACATGGTCTTTATAGGAAGCCAGATATAATAAGAACAGTTAAGTCTCGTAGACTGCGATGGGCAGGACATGTTGCACGTATGGGGAATGAAAGACTTGCATGGAAGCTTCTTGTAGGAAAGCCAGAGGGAAAACGCCCAGTTGGTAGACCAAGAATGAGGTGGGAGAATAACATTAACTACGATTTGAGGGAAGTAGATTATACAGGGAATGATTGGAAAGCATTAGCTCAGGATAGGGATGTATGGAGAGCTTATGTCCGCGCGTCCATGAACCTACGGGTTCGATAGTGCCAGTGAGTGAGTGTGAGTGAGTTAGTATATCCCAATCATAGGCTATATGTTTTATCGAACCAAGATAGTTAAAAGTGTGCTGTCTGTTCTGTTATTTCATTATTGATTACTATTTTTGCTCTGGCTGGCAGTTTGCCCAGAAAAGCCATAATTTTAGTTTTTGCAGTTGAGACTTTAAGATTATAATAGAGTCCGCAAATAACTCAGAAGTCTCACGTGCAAATAACAGTTTATCATAAATTAAAAATAAGCTGCAAAAAGCGGACGAATTGCCGTTGTAAATTACTTTTGTGAGGATTAAGTTGTATATGGTTTTCGATCAGAAACAAGACGAGAGAAGTTAATTAGAAACGTAAATAGAAATACTAGTAGCCTGAAAGATCAGATGATCATGCTGGTTACACTGGCTCATTCGCTAACGTAATCGTCTTGAATTCCACCGGAGCACATACGGAAAAATGCATGATCTAGCTGGACAAAATTTTAATGACATGGCTCCTATTAGACATCTTTTCACGAAAATTCACACAGTTGTTAACCATTCCATTTTATATATGTATAGAAACTCCCATTACTTTTGTTTGAAAAGAACCATCCCTTATAAAAGAGTGATATTTTATAAAATATACAATTGCTCTCCTATTAGATATATTTTCACGAAATTTCACACATTTCTTAACCATTACATTTTCTGCATGTATAAAAACTCTCATTACTTTTGTTTGAAGAAACTACCCCTTACAGGAGGCTGAAATTTTATGAAATTTACAATTACTCTCCTATTAGATATAATTTCATGAAACTTCACAAATTTGTATAACATGCATTTTCTGTACCGGTATGTATAGAAACTCTCATTACTTTTGTTTGATTAAGAAACTACCCCTTACAGGAGGGTGAGATTTTATAACATTTACAATTGCTCTCCTATTAGACATATTTTCACCAAACTTCACACTTTTGTTAACAATGCATTTTCTGCATGTATAGAAACTCTCATGACTTTGTTCAAATAAACCACTCATTACAGGAGGGTGAAATTTTATAACATTTACAATTGCTCTCCTATTAGACATATTTTCACCAAACTTCACACATTTGTTAACAATGCATTTTCTGCATGTATAGAAACTCTCATGACTTTGTTCAAATAAACCACTCATTACAGGAGGGTGAAATTTTATAACATTTACAATTGCTCTCCTATTAGACATATTTTCACCAAACTTCACACATTTGTTAACAATGCATTTTCTGCATGTATAGAAACTCTCATGACTTTGTTCAAATAAACCACTCATTACAGGAGGGTGAAATTTTATAACATTTACAATTGCTCTCCTATTAGACATATTTTCACCAAACTTCACACATTTGTTAACAAAGCATTTTCTGCATGTATAGAAACTCTCATGACTTTGTTTAAATAAACCACTCATTACAGGAGGGTGAAATTTTATAACATTTACAATTGCTCTCCTATCAGACATAATTTCACGAACCTTTACAAATTTGTATAAATAATGCATTTTCTGCATGTGGCCTATAGAAACTCTCATTTCTTTTGTTTGATTAAGATAACACCCTTACACGAGGGTGAAATTTTATAAAATTTACAATTGATCTCCTATTAGACATAATTTCACGAAACTTCATAAATTTGTTAATTACAGCATTTTCTACATGCATAGAAACTCTCATTACTTTTGTTTCAATAAACCACCCCTTACAGGAGGGTGAGATTTTATAAAATTTACAACTGCTCTCCTATTAGACATATTTTCACGAAAATTCAACATTTGTTAACCATTGTATTTTCTGTGTGTATAGAAACTCTCACTACTTTTGTATGAAAAATATCACCCATTACAGGAGGGTGAAATTTCATAAAATTCACAATTGCTCTCCTATTAGACATATTTTTCCCGAAACTTCACACAATTGTTAACCAATGCATTTTCTGCACGTATAGAAACTCTCTTTACTTTTGTTTGAAAAAACATCCCTTACAGGAGGGTGAAATTTTATAAAATTGACAATGTTCTCTTATTAGACATATTTTCACGAAATTTCACACATTTGTTAACCATGCATTTTCTGCATTTATAGAGACTCTCATGGCTTTGTTTAAATAAACTACCCCTTACAGGAGGGTGAAATTTTATAAAAGTTACATTTGCTCTCCTATTATACATATTTTCACGAAACTAGAATGTTTTCCCATTTATAAATGATATTAATGTAACTTAAGTCACCTGGAATACGTTCTAATACCTCATCTTGTAAAAAACACTAATCGTTGCACTGTATGATCTAAAATATCTTGTAGTGAAACCCCACCATCACTCTCTGTTATCATTATAACACTGTTGTTTTACTTGTCAAATTATATTATATGGTGGGTATGGGTAGGTTAGCTCCTCTTACCTTTGTTGTACCCTGAATGTGAGTATAATCATATTTTCCCGACCGTAAATCAACAATAAGTGTCATAGCTTCTTCTACGTACAGGGATTTAAAGTCTGGATAGAGGACGGCTCAATTGCTCTCTTCATCTTTTTTAATCTTCGTGCTGATATATTTATGGAGAGCTTCACTATTTCAGCAGATGTCATTTTTCCACTCTTCCTTAGACACTATTGAGTAGTAATTTTATCTGGAGATATGTCTGACAGTAGTGAAGATACAGTCCTTGTCTTCGTTCTCTCCGAACTTTCACTAAGAATTTTTCTTGGTCTTCGTCGTGTTTTCTTAATGCTGTCTATTAATATCTATATGTTTATATCTTTGTAACACTGATAGTTTTTCTTTGCAAATTTCTCATTTATTTATCTACTTTCCTTCCACTTCGCAATTAGGATTGATGTAAACGCAATCACAGTAAGTTTTAAACATGTTTCTATCTCAGAACGGCACTTACTTACTCTACATGTCTCTAAAATATAATAGAAAATCTCTTGAGAACACGTGGTAGTGAATCATTTAAAATAGTCGTCTTTAAGTAGTAAAAATAATTCATATTTTGTGATTTTCATACTGTCCTCTGAATCACTAGTATGAGTGCAAGAACGACTACCTGTAAAGAAAAGGCTCTATTTAAGAAAGTGATTCAAAGTGATGTCTATTTTTTTGTATAATAATCTAAATGAGTTTAGAAAACATCCTAACATAGAAAGAAAAGATGGACCTGGATAGATTTTTTTATAATCCCAGCCAAATCTTATTCTTTGATTATAATTTTATGTAATTGCACTACTTTGTAAAATGCTTCATAAATGAATAAAAATTAATACAATTAAACGTAATTCGTGTATTATGATATAGCATATTCCCCACTACAGAATATATGCAAAGAAGTCACTCACACGACGAAATACCACGAATACTGGGAGGAAATAACCAGGGGTAAATGTTATCTTTCGAGGACTCTGCGCACATGGTGTTCTGAGCGATAACTTTCGTTGGCTGTAGTGAGGATACCATTGACATCATAATCAAAACAAGCATACTGTTGAAAATTTTATTCATAAGTGTATGTTTCACTACCTTTTTCATATTTCGTAGTAAGTTCAAAAAATAATTAAGTCCAGCTAGATCGTGCATTTTTCCGTATGTGCGGTGCAGAGAATTCAGCTGTCGCACAGTGAGATAGATGCTCATAAAATCTGGTAGAGATTCTAAAACTGAAAATTCATTAGACCTAACACTCGGGTTGCGCCAAATACGGAAAAAGCTGAATCAACATGTTCTAACTCATCGCGTTGCCGGGGAAGCTCCTCTCCGTTTCAGATCTTTCATTTCACGTCGTACTATAGTCTAATCACAATTTCTGGCATTTGTATATAAATTTAAAATACCATCAAATGAAACTTGTAAATGTGGAGAAGATATTCAAATAGTCACACATGTTATATTCAATTGCTCATTGTTGTGGTTTGGACTTTACAATCTTGAAACATATTTGAATTTTAATGAAACAGATTATTCCAGTCCTCATTATCATATTCTTAATGACAAGAAATGTTATTTTTTTTCTTTTGTAAATAGTGTTTATTCTCAACTGTAATTTAATTTTACTCATTCATCTTTGTTATAATATTGTTATGTAATTTTCTTTTGTTCTTCTGTTTTATGTTAATTTACTTCTTAATGTTAAATAATTATAACCCTTATATACCTTAAGGTAAAAAAAGGTTTCCTATATTGGATGTAATAAAAAAAAGTCTAGTACAGAGTTTACTATTGTCATTCAACTCTTATGTTTGTGTCTTGCCTAAACATTAATTATCAAACTTGCTAACTAATTCAGTGGCACTATCGAATCCGTAGGTTCATGTTCCGCGACATAAGCTCCCCATACATCCCAATCCTGAGCTATTGTTTTCAAATCATCCCCTGTATAATTCATCTCCCTCAAATCATGGATAGTTCTTCTCCCACCTCTTTCTTGGCCTATCTACCGGACGATTTCCTTCTGTTTTCCTACAAGGAGCTTCCATGCCTCTCTTCCATTATCCGTTCATGCTACGTGTCCTGCTTATCCCATTCTACGATACTTAAATGATCTTATAAAACTTGGTTTCTCACAAAGACCATGTAGCTCTCTATAGTCTTGTTAATTCACCTGTTCATCTCTCATTGGTCCAAAAATGTTCTTAAGAACTTTATTCTCAAATAATCTAAATATTTTCTCCTCCCTTAAATCGGATGACTTTTATATAAAAGGAATCAAGTGCCATATTTAACATTTTTTAGATATAACCATATATCAACTATTATTACACACAGAATGTTATATTTAAATAGAACCGAGTTATATCTGTACTGTAGTGGCATCTGTGAATGCTTGAACCAACTGCTAAGTAAAATGTTCATCTGTTTTGATTTATATAGAAATAAGTGAGTTTTGGCAGTTGGATCTTGTTACATAAAACATAGCTCCTACCAAGAATCCCAAAAAACGAATTTCTTACAAGAGGCAAATGTAGGTATATAATACAGGTATCTACTGTGGGGGGAAAAAAAAGTTTATTTTATGTTTCGGTAGAAGGAACTGCAGGACGAGGTGCTCATGAAATGGGTTCTTGCTTGCAAAAGCAACATATTTTCTCATGTTGGAAAGAATGTGATATATCTAATTTTAAGGTCTGACTCATGTGGAGGGCACAACTGAAACATAAAAAATGTACCTATGATGAATAGATTATCTGAATTATGCGACGTTAAAGTACATTACTTCAGGACACAGTTAACTCCTAAACAATTCCGATTTCGGAGATGTAGAATCTGCGCTCAAAAACCAAAACGACTCTAAACTTTGGAGGATTACATTAATGTGATGGAAGGAAGTCAAAAAAGAAGAAAATTTGTCATGATACAAATGCAGAAGCAAAATCAACAGGCTCACAGTTTGTCCCATTAAACTTGAGAGGACCATACCGTTTGTTCTGCAAATGAAAACTAACCATTCGCAAGAAAATTTCATTCAAATAGATATTAAGAGCAAAAAAACGAGGAAGAAGATCAGACAGCTTTTATTCGGCTACGTTGAACTCCCTATGCAAGGAAAAGCTCATATTGAAGTGAACCATATTTGAAAACATTGAAAGAATAATCCCATATATAACATTTTACATATCTGTAAGTCCTTATTAATCTCTTCTATTTCGATCCTCTCCACAGTGTCATCACTTCTCAGAATATTATAAAAAGAGGCTTCATTCATGGTACAAACGGCAAGAGGTGCTGTAAATCATGGAATTTTGCTCCTTTTATTGCACGTTCATTGGGGTATTTAACTGCGAACATACATTCCTTAGGAGATGGAGGACGGCCAGGGGACTTTTGCAAACTTAATTTGGAAGGTTTCTCAGATAAATCATGGCAATATTTGATGTAAACAGAGTGTTTTACATTTACTAGCCTAAAACCATTGTTTTTCTGATTTCAGCAGGCTTCTTATCTACAGTCACATTTTGCTTTACAAGATTGTTCTTTTTTATTATATACAACTTTCCTCATTCGAGGTTTGCCTCAAGGACAAGGTGATACGGACAATTATTTTTTTGAATTTAAGAAATACATTTTGTAAATACATTAAAAAAACTTCAATTGTAGGCCTAATTCAAGTTTACATACTACAAAGTAGAAATTTTGTCAAAATGGTTTCTTAAAATTGATCCTCTAATGGCAGCGATATGGAAATAAATTCTTCTTTTTTTTCATTTCTACAACTACAAAATATTTTTTCTTACTTTTCAGCCCATTTTGAAGGAGTATACACTGTTTCGGTCTTTCTCTTCAATGTTTTGACTATTCCAAAAGTTCAATGGCATGGCATGAATGTATGCCCAAAATCTTTGTTCAATTTCATCAGAACACTTTTTCTCTAATACGTATAACCAAACACCTAGAATGAAAAAGTTCTTATTCTGTCCAACACATGAATTGAATACACAATCAGCTTTCGGTGACGTTCTTTTTCACTTTCTCTAGAGCCTTTAGATCACAGCTTGCTACTTCATCAGTTCCCCTTGATGCTACATTTCCTGATCATACACACATCACTGCTTTACCATCAGTACAACGATGAACACAAACGTTATCCGTCCGTAACTCTCTTTTATAAAATACTGTTTCTGTTGAGATGAACGGAGTGGACAGTGCCTGCTGCAGGTCCATAGTGTCACATTCATCCTCGTATGCTTCATTTATTGTATTGTTGTGACTGTGGTATGCATCCTGAGATTTCTGCAGATGTAGTAAATGTTCTGGCAATTCAGTTTTACCAGCAACCTTAGCAGAATCACACACCTTACATGGGTCAGTCAATGGCAGTTTAAATCCAATGTTAAATTCTTTGTTAAAAATAGTTTCATATACATGCTGCTTAAGAGGGATGTTACCAGTACTTTTAAGTTCATCATAATACAGTCAATAATCTCTGCTATTGAATGCGCAGAGGTTATATATGTCTTATTTGGATTATTTATTCTGCTATAATATGAAGTGTACCTGGGAAACATTAAAACATGGTTTCGAATCTTGTCGTTTTCGTCAGCTCCAATAGCATGGGGCCTATTGCCATGCTTGTCTCTTCAATCTTCAGTGGGTGTATGGAAACGAATTTCTGATGTTGATTGACCCTCTTCTTCATCATCAGAAACTTCCTTAACACATTCTTCACTTTTCCGAACAGGTTCAAACTTTTTATTGATATTCCGTGGACTGCTAGAAATGCACTTCTACAGACTTCAAGTTCACTAATATTAGTTATACGAACATAGCATCTGAATGAAACCTTCCTTTGACTTAAGTTTGCATTTTTTCACTTCTTTGCATAACCTCTCTTACACTCATAAGGTCGCACCTGTCCAAGTAAATACGCATTTTGTTTATTGTAGTTCCCAAGCAGATAGAATTTTTTTTTAATGTTTCTTTTTGAACTTCACTAATCATTAGTGATGCAAAATTACATGATGGCAGTTTGCAACACGGAATTTCACTATTTACAAACTCCTTTGCTGGCACAATCTTCTTATTTCACTTTTCATATTGTTTTCCAGTATTTCTCAGATTTCTCTTTCCTTTCACTCATTTTCATGACGAGTCCTTCTTTTACTATTAACTTGTCTTTTTTCTTCAGGAAACGCATAATCCTCAACATCTATGTCAGACATACCGGTATTGGAAATGTAAGCTATTTGAGAACTATAGCTGCCGTCTGCATCTCTAATATTAAAATATAGATTCAGACGGCAGTGGAACTACATTTCTGATTGGTTAGTTTCATTCCTGCCTACCTATCAGGAACATTGACTGTAACCACTTGAGTTAAAAGAGAAAGATGGTGACATGTGCCTTTGTTTCCATTAGCTATTTCTAGCACTCAGAATTTTGAAGTTTTATTACGCTCCTTGTTAAAGAATAGACACATGCCACCTATAGTTACTGAAATCGATCCAAGATGGGGGGGGAGATACTTAACCATAACAAAAAGTCACAATCAGTAGATTTGTGGCATGTGTCTCTTTTCTACTGAGCAATTCAATTATAACGCATGTGTTTTTGCAGCTAATATTTGTTATTCCCTTCGCTAGAGCGTGGATTTATAAATACAGTTAACGAAAATAAAAATTAATCAGTCCCTTCAAACTGAATATATCGAACAACACGTTTGTTAATGATATAAGGGTTTGGTGGCTCTTCAGGCCACAGTTCGTACAACTAAGCAGTTCATTTTCAAATAAGCAGTCCACATATAGATTATATAACGTTCTAATCTAATTTAAGGTAACTTCCGTTTCGTAACGTAAATAATATTATGAATCTTAATTGCTGAAATGTGTTCCAAAAACCACATCCTTAGTGATGAAGGTTGTAGTATCGAATGCTCTCTATTGATGTGGCATTAGAACAGAAAACATATTGGCAGCATGAGGTGTAATGGAAGATAATCGATATACTCGTTGTTTGTAACCTGTGTCCCGTTATAACATGAACATTCAGTCATTTGCGCTACAATTACCAGAATATATTTCATTATTAGAGTAAATTTACAATTCTGAATATGTTCCAGTGCATTTGTATTATTCGAAGCATCTGGAAATGTCAGAGCCTAAAGTACATATTAACATTTATTGGGTTTCTAATATTTATATTAGAAACATCTCAAGCACTTTATATATATGTGATAAGTGCAGTTAACCGTTAAATTCGTAATGTATCATTTTGGATACATCAGTTGGTTCAATTAATTTAACATTTTAAATAAATCCGAAGAAAACGAACAAAAATAAACCACTTAAATGTGAGTCTAATTATACAATATACCTAATAATAACAGTTACACAAGATTCTGCGGTCCGCCACATTTAAATAATTAACAGAAGAAAGTTGTGTTTTGCCAATCTAAGGGTTAAGACACATGATACGATGAGCAAGATAAGTGGCTTGAATTGGGTGATGAAAAAGGAGAATGGAAACTTTTAGGAAATTCAGAGGAAAACGCCTAATAGGTAGGCCTAGAATGAGGTGGGAGAATAACATTAATCATGATTTTTTTAAAAAATCCCTGGTTCTGGCCTCACAGCCACATGTGTTAATCACAGAGGTGGACCGTCATCTGGCCAGTATAGCGCGACATAGTCGGATCCCCGACGTTAAAATTTTAGATGTTTTTCAAGATCTGAAGGGAGATGAATTACACAGGGAATGATTGGAATATATTAGCACAGGATAGGGATTTATGCAGAGCTCATGTTCGCGACATGAACCTCTGGGTTTTAAGGTGACGATGAGTTATAACTAAATATATAAAAATAAGGTGAATAAATTTCCTTCTAAAATGTTCCAGAAATATTGAAAATGTTCATCCAGACTTACTCCCTATATTGATGACGTAATAGATGATCATCAATGTGGATTCAGCAGAAACGTTTCTACAATAGATCAGAATTTTAGTATAAGACAGAGTTTAGTAAGTAAATTGGAAAATAATGGCACTATTCATCAACTATAAGTTAGAACCTTTAAAAGGCATACGACTCAAATGAGAGAGAGAAGTTGTATAGTGTCCTACTGGACTTAGGAATTCCTAAAAAATTAGACTTATTCGAATAAACAGAAGGTGTGGGTATGCAAACAGTTTTCGGATGCTTTTGAAATTCACAATGGGTTAAAGCAAAGAGCAGCCCAGGCCCCTCTATTATTCAACTTTGTCCTAGGAGCATGTCATCAAATATTTAGAGGATAAAGAAAATGTACAACTCAATAGTATTAATAAACTGTTAGTATATGTTGATTATGTACATTAGGCGTTAGCGAAGAGATATTAAACGCTAACGCGTGAATTCTACTGATTAACACTAAGAAATTAGGCCTGGACGTAAGCGTCAAAAACACTAAATATATGATCACACATAGAAATTAATAATTATTAATGAAAATGGATAATTAATGATAATTGAGATAAATTTTAAAGAAGTGGCTAAATTTAAATACCTGGGAACAATAATTATAAACAGGAATGATGTGCATAACGAAATCAAATATAGACTCATACGTAGAAATGTATGTTGTTACGATTTACAGGGATTATTTTCGTCCCATCTTCTCCCAGAAAAACGTTAAACAGAAAGCGTATAAAACTGTTATTCCCTTTATAACGGGCTTCCAATATAAACCCGGACCGGCCTCACGGGGTTTCACTCGTCAGGCAGCGCTCTCTCCTCGTCCGCATTTTTTCACTCTGCCAGCCGCTCGTCCTTGAACTAGTCAGTTTACTATCGTTCGACAAAATGAGACGTCAGCTGACATTAGAGCAGCGCATTCATGTGTGTAAATGTTAATATAAATACGAATCAGCTCGTCGCGTTTGCGAGGAATTATTCGGAACTTCCCTGGACCATTACCTCCTTCTAGATCAACAATCCACGATCTTGTGACTAAATTTGAGATCTGGTTCAGTACAAAATAAGAAACACACGCGAAGGCGTACGGTTCTCACCGAAGAAAAATTAGACGAAATTGGCGAAAATTTGGAACGTTCACCATAAAAATCATTACCGAAATTAGCACAACAAGTTGGGATTTCAGTATATTCTGCACATACAGCAACAAAATTGTTAAAACTCAAACCGCACATATTGGAAAACTGAAGAACAACATAAGAAATGAAATCAGAAACTTGACAGTGCCCGAACTACAGCTCGTCAATCTAAATGTGTTTACTTGGTATAATGCCTGTTTAACTTCGGGAGGACAACATTTCCAGCATTTTCTATAAGGTAAGAAACAGTTCAAGGACGGGTGGCAGGCAGGGTGAATTGCGGGAGGAAGAGACAGCACTGCGTGCCGGGTGAAACTCCGTAAGGCCGGTCCGGTTTTATATTGTATTATATGGATGCGAATCATAGACACTTACTTTAAGGGACGAAATATTTTACGAGTATTTTAGAACGAAGTTCTTAGGGGAAAAAATTGAACCAAAAAGAGAGACGAACAGACAGATGAATGGAGAAAACAATAAGCTACACGACCTTTATAGGAAGCCAGATAAAATAGAACGATCAAGTCTCGTAGACTGCGTGGGCTGGACATGTGGAAATAAGGAAATGAATATGGACTTGGAAATTCCTTGTAGAATAAATAATATTTAAAAAAACTAGAACAACACGCTTTATTAAAAAACCAAACTAAAAAATAAGAAAATAATATTATTGATTTCGTACATCTCAAAAAAAAATAGTTTTAAAAAACTAAAACAACACGCTTTATTAGAAAACCGAACTAAAAATGAAAATAAATTTTAATTTCCAACGCGCTTGGGATAAAATTAAAGTGGTCAACAAAAAAATCATCTCCAACACATATAGGTTAAACTAGAGTTATCTACAAAAAAAATAATTTAGCCATCAAAAACGTGGGATGCTTTATATCAATTAATATACTTGATAATAAACAGATAATGGTAAAAGTAAAGTTTCTAAGAAGAAAACGTAAAAACCATAAAAAGCACCCCACGCTTTTGATGGTAAAATTGTTTTTTGTAGATAATTCAAGTTTTATTCTAGATGTGTTGGCGATGATTTTTTTTGTTGGCCACTTTAATTTTATCCCAAGCGAGTTAGAAATTAAAATTATTTTTCATTTTTAGTTCGGTTTTCTAATAAAGCGTCTCGTTTTAGTTTTTTAAACTATTAGTTGTTATTTTATTTTTTAGTTTGGTTTTCTAATACAGCGTGTTATCTATTTTTTTAAAACTATTATTATTTTTTTATTTTTAGTTTAATTGATTTCATAAACCGGAATCCCATAAAAATGTAATTGCTTTATACTCTTCTAAAAAATCCTCCGGACCGGATTTTAACCAGCGACCTATGGATTACTGAAATTATATACCACTACAGCCCACCGCTCTACCAACTGAGCTCTTATAACGATTGACTAAAAAGTCGATAAGTCCGCAACCTATTATACCGGTTTTTATTTTTTGATTTTCTGATGATTCTGGCCAGGATTTTAGAAAATAATTATGAAATCATTGTATTGTAATTGGCCCTTTACAAGTGTACAAAGTTTCAAGTCGATCCATTTTTTTAAGTGGGTAAAAATCGTGTTCAAAGGTTGCGTTACATAGATAGGACAGATACAGGTCAAGCTAATATAAAGCGTGTAATAACCAGATGGGAAGCGCCCAGCTGGAGGCAAAGAATGAGATGGGAGTATATATATTAACCATGATTTGAGGTAGGTAAAATATATACGATATGATTGGAAAACATTAGCTCAGAATGGAGACATTTTGTTCGCACACCCATACATTTTCGGATTCAATAATGCCACTGAGTTAGTTTGATATAATTTTTGTAACAGACATGAGAGAAAATTTTATCACAACTTTGATTAAAGTGATTATAATTTCTTTACTGTTCATGGCAAAATAACGTCAAGGGAATAAACGAATTAGAGATTTTTTACATCTAATTGACCGTTTTGTTGTTTGTATAACATTTCAGTATAAATTGAACTTACGAATAATAATTGTAAGTTATTTGTTATACTGCGCTCTTTGCTCAGCAATTTTTGCTGACCAACTGCTTTTAGCCCGTGCTAATAATTGCTGACTCTTTTTTAGCAGTGTCTGGATCAAATCCAGAACCAACTTATCTTGATCGAGATATTTAATGAATTACAATTAAAGTTGAAAGGATAGCAACAAGTTGGAATTAACTTCCTTCATTTGACGTCGTGGAAATGAAACTGTCATCAAGCCAAGAAAGAAAATGTGGTATCTTATTCTCAGCAATCCAATATTTTTAAGTAATTGGCGAAAATAAAATATTTTATTCAGTGTATATATTTATTTTTACGTGATATACAGTGTGTTATAATAGTATTTTAGTGTATGAAAAGGACGTTGTACGCAACACAGCAAGAAAAAACCAAATAAACATGGATCCAGAAATGACTACGTTCTATTACCATATGGTTAATTAATTGTCAGGATATATATATATATATATATATATCCTCAGATTCCAATATAGAAAAAAAACTGTTTCCCATCCATCTAATGTACTATAATCTGAGTGAATAGCGTGTTTACTGAAATTAGATGGACTTACTGTTTACTAACTGACTAGCTCACTGGCACAAAATAGTAAGAAATGTAATTAGAAGTTAAAGGTAATGTCTGTTCCTTTCAAAACAACTTGATTGCAACTATTGAACCCCTGGGCTCCATGGTCGCGCGGACATAAGCTTTCCATACATCCGTATCCTCAGCAAATGTTTTCCAATTATCCTCAGCATAATCTAGTTTCCTCAAATTGTGGTTAATATTATTCTCTCACCTCATTCTTAGTCTATCAACTGAGCGTTTTCCCTCTCGTTTTTCCTAAAAGAAGTTTCCGTGCCCCTCTTTCATAACCCATTCGTTCCACATGTCCTGCCCATCGCAGTCTACTAGACTTAATTGTTCATGTTATGTCTGATTTCCATATAAAGATCGTGTAGCTCACTGTTAGGTGGTCTTCTCCATTCACTTGTCTGTTCATCTCTCTTTGATCCGGAACTTTATTCTCAAATACTTGTAATATTTTCTCTCCTCACTTATATAAATGCCATCACGATATATAACATCACATTTGGTGATAAAACAATCATGCCAAATGTTTTTCAAAAATTCCTATGGCACTCTAAAAAATAATCAGTTTTGTCCAATGATACTTTAAAGCAGGTGTGTCCAACCCGCGGCCCTCGATCCCATCGCATGCGGCCCGGAATTATATTTACTCTATCACATCGGATTCGGCCCGCAGTGATAATTGCAAGTTACAGTCTAATATAATTTATGAAATAAGTAATTCTATTTGGAATAAGATAAACTTGAAAGAATAGACTTTTTTCTGTTTCCAACACATGTGTTTGCGAAAGTTTATCCTACTCATCCTCTTACTCAAATAATGGAGAAATCACACCCGTTTTAAGAAACACCCAGCCCAGATTTTATTTGTGATCCTACCTACCGCGCATTGCTTTGAAATCTCTATACATTGTTCACCGCGCAGTAACTATTTTCAAAGACGAGTGTGTGCCAGATATTATATTATCGTTACATTTTGTACATTTCAAGTTTGCTCACATTGTAGTGTCAGTATGTTAATAGTTAATATTTTAATAAAATTTTAATGATTTATATTTTAATAAAAATAACATAATATATTATCTATTTTATATTTAAATTAATTGGTTCATCTTAGATCCTATTTAATACGGTAAAAAAATCTGATCATGTGGCCCGCAAACCAATTCACCTTAACGACAGTGGGCCTTTTCCAAAAAAAGGTTGGACAATCTTGCTTTAAAGTTTTGACATTACTAATTTAAACATCAAATATAAGGTATTTGATCTTTATTTTATAAACTCAACACTTGTAGATTGAAGTAAATTAATTTACATTTTCTGCAGGAATGTATGATTTGTATAAATTATTAAAAATAACGAGAAATTATTAAAATATAAACTAATGTATTTGTCTTTAAATATTTAACAGATCTAACTCACTGGCTCTGTCGAACCCTTAGGTTCGTGGCCGCACGGTCATAAGCTTTCCATATATCCCTGCCATGAGTTAATGTTTTCAAACCATCCCCTCAAATCATGGATAACGTTATTCTTCCGCCTCATTCTTGGTCTACCAACTGAACGTGTTCCCTCTGGTTTTCCTAGAAGCAGCTTCTATGCACCACTTTCATTTCCCATTCGTGCCACATGACCTGCCCATTGCAGTCTACAGGACTTAACTCTTCTCATTATATGCGGCTTCCTATAGCTACCATGTAGCTCACTATTCACATGTTTGTCCACATTTTTGCCAAAATAATGTTCCTAAAAACTTTATTCCCAAAGCTACTCTTCGATATTCTGCGTTATCTCCTCCAGGTCCTTTGATATTCCATTTATACTGGAACTCACTTCCCAAAGAAACCTATCGGAATGGTCCCCTATAACCTCAAAATACATTATGGGAATACATCAACTCATTGAGAGGGAATACAAATTGATGGAAACGGAAGTAATTTTGTGAAATTTAATAACCAGTTGGTATAGTGCTAATGTATTACACTATTATAAAGTACCTCGACAGAGTTCTATGGACATTAAATGGCTAGACTTCCTTCTTCAGTATCAATTTTTGCTTAAACGAGAATGCATGAATATTATGAAAAATAAAATCAGCATCATCAATTACAGTCAGGGATTAGGCCATTGACCTGTTCCGCTTTAGGATAGAAATTGATCCCTCTATCGCTTTGTAGGTCGTCCTGGGTCTCTTCGCCCTGTGGGTCTGCAGTTGAATATATTCAGAAGTATTCTATTTTTTGGCTTTCTAAGGAGGTAATCATGCCAATTATTTTGGTATATTTCGATTGTTTCAGTTATTAATAAAGTAACACTCTTTATTAATTTCAAATTTTTGTCCAATTTGATCATGATTTGAAATGCCTATATATCCATCCATCCATAGTAATTCTGCCCGAGGGCAGGTCCTTCACTGCAATCATAGCATGTTTCATGCTATTCTTGCAGCTTTACTAGGGAATTGTAGGTGTGGTAGCTTCCCGTTGTTTTCCACACCGGTGAAGGATGATGATGCTGATGATAATTATAAGGATGAGGACGAGGATGATGATGATTATGATGGCCATATGATTTCGGGGACTGTTTGGGCCTTAACGTTTTCCTGACATTTGTCTTACAGGTGAGGAAAAACCCCGATAAAAACCTAACTCAGAAAAACTGCCCCGACCGGAGATCGAACCCGGGCCCGCTGCGTAACAAGGCAGCACGCTACCTCGAGACCACAGCGGTGGACATGCCTATACATATATATTTTTTTTTGTCCAATGCCACCAGGTTGTCTTTTATGACATTTCTGGCTATCTCACCTGGAGTTTGCGGGATTGTAATCAATTTCTTATGTTGGGGCTACAGGAAGGCGGAGTTAGGTTACCCCCATCGTATGGATGATAAATGATAATGCCAGGAGATGTCGTTAATATGGAAGCATAAAACATTATAAATAAAATACAATTTCAGACTTGCACACTTCTGCAATTCTAGAAATAAGGTTACAGTTAATACGTTCATTGTGATCTGTTTGGTCCAACTTGAAGATTCGCCGTGAAACGGGAAATGCAGTATCTATCCAGCAATTTGTTGGACTATTGAATGGCTGAACTAAAGGGGAAGTGTTGATGAAAATAGAATTTGGAAACAATGCATAGCTTTACCAGATCAACAGTCATGTTTATTGGGATAGTAAAAAAGTCAAATCCAATAAATCGATATATACAATAAAGGAAACAGGATGGATATCAGAATTTAAAGAAATGACGCCGTTTTGTGTAGCGGCAGCTGCGCCATATGAAGGCAATTTTGCATTGCATTGCTCTTAATCACATTCATTGTTATCGGAATTGTAGTAAACCGCTGGCGCTCAGCGCAATAACTAGATTCGCGTATTGCGCGACCAAACACATGCGAGAAGAAGGAAATTGATCATGACACAACTATTGCAGTTCGCGTAATTTGATTTTGGAGCCACTAATTTAATTTTAATAACGCAGGTTCAATCACAAGGAATGAAATTGGCAACAGTTACAACTGAATCCAAATACAAACTGTGTTTGCATAAATACTTAATGCTTATATCAACTACTTTTTCTAGATCCCTTGTTTATGTATATAGGCTATGTATAATATATATAGGGATATATATATATATTATTAGTAAAGTTATAGAGGTCCCGGTTCAGGCATTTTTTTTCTTTTTCATGACATATTTGGTTTTCATTGCTTAATGTCAAAATTTAATTATAGCATCAAAATAAAATAGTCACTGCTTTAAAGTAAAAATGTACTAATTAAAATGGTTTCTTTTTATAGAAGGTGTTAAGGTGGCAGTGCGGACGCTTCCCGCTCCCTCTTACGATTTGAGAATTTTATATATAAGGAGGGAAGAGAATTGTTTTCACTGGGATGCCTGAATAGCGTGAACGGTAACGCACTAATGTAGAGTTAGAGGTCCCGGGTTTATGTTTAATTTTTCTCACACACACATTCACACACACACAAATATATATATATATATATATATATATATATACATATATTCAGAGTAAACTAAAACAATTTATGTAGTTTCTTGAAAATCTTAATAATACTTACGATTGAACAAGGTTCTTAATTCAAAATAAATTAATCCTTAAGAACCTTAAGAGCACAAAACACGTCGTTGTATTTCGCCATTATCATTAATGTGTAATTAGCTTAAAAAATAAACTGTTTATATAAATATGTCGGTTCGCTATGAGAACGTTATAAGAGATATAATAACGTATACCATTGTCTAATATTTTCAGTGTTATTAAATGTAGGATTTTGATATGGGGTTGTCATGTAGCTTCAATGTATAACTGTAGAAATGCTACATTTTATTGAAAACTTTAGAAGATTATTAAGAAGGCCTAGGCCTTTTAGGAAACTGGATACCTCGATATTAAATGAATTCAACTGACTTATTCTTGTATTTTCTGAGTAAGTTATTACAGTAATGTATAAGATATAATTGTAACCTATTCTGTTAAGCTCTTCTCTCATAATGATCAGTTAATTTCAGAATTTGGTTGGTTGGTTGGTTGGTGTCAAATGTGTTGCATCTAACACTGAAATCATTAGCAGTCTTGCTCTCCAGTACTTTGTAGTTTTGGAAGTTGCCTATTTGACGGGTGTACGGTTGTTGAGGTGTTCGTCGTCCGTTTCTTCCTCAGGTTGATTGCATAGAATGCATCTTGGTATAGACAATTTATTAATATTGTGCAAGTGTTTAGCAAGGTAATCGTAACCGTAGTTAATCTGAATTGTGCAACTACTGTATTTCGTGAAAGTTCAGGTATGGAGTTGGTGTTGTGAAGGAGGCATTCCCATGTCATGTATTTTGTGGATGATTGAAGTCTGCTGTCATTAATATCATTGGTTTTTTATTTTGTGTGTCTTTTAGCCGACATATAAGATATAGGTTTAGGTTTTGGTGATTGTGTTATCAAGGGAACCTTTCTTCGCAAGGAGATCAGCTGTTTCATTGTCCAAGATTCCACAATATGATGGAATCCACTGTTGGATGACTTCTTTACTGTAGTTATGGAGTAGTAACATCATGTCATTACATTGTTTGCAGTTATGTATACTTGGGTGACAGATTGATTGAAGAGCTGCTTTTGAGTCTGATAGGAGAACTTATATGGAGAAGTTATCTGATTTTGTTTTCAAGTGATTTTTATAGCACGTATCTTACCGTCGAAATTTGTTGTTCTTTTTCCAGCATGGTAATGAGAAGAGTGGGCATGTTCCTCCTGCACCAACGTGATTTTCAAGATCTGATAGTAAGCCGTCCGTATATACATGGAGGCAGTCATTTTTAGTGTGAGTAGTCTGCATGGCTTTATTTTTCAGGAGAGTGTTGTTGCATTCTCTCTTTTTATCGATTTTTACGCTTAGAACTAAGTTGCATTAGATTTTTTTTAAATGTGCTGGATTAATTTTTGATGAAATTATTTCTCGGGTTTGTTGAAACATTAAATGTCTATTTCAACCCGGATCTCCGGGTTGCGGCATCTATAGGAAACATTTCTTAGCTCTCCAGTTCTCAGGATTTAGAACTTCTAATTTCGTCTTAAGAATACAAACACTTAGGTTTGTTTTATAGAAAGTTCAGCTGTATCACTTTGAAACGCATAACTATAGATATGCATGTTGAGTCAAAGCAAAACATATACATATGTCAGAGGACAGGTGAAACTAATATGTTTATACATAAAACCAATGGTCGGTAATGCCTATTTCAGGCGCCACTTGATCTTCAACTTATGAGAGAAAGGATATATCAAACCATTAAAATCTGACCAGAGTGCTAAACAAATCACTGTTCGCATAACAGACATTGACGAGAAGGAGTTGATACTTGGGCCATCAGTCAACATGTCCACGAAATGTTTGCTTCATTGATGATGTTAATTAGGGAGCAGAAATTGCCATATAATCAACTGCTAAAGTTTGAAGCACGATTTTCTCCGCACCATCAAATTTCTTAACAAAAATTAAATTTATAAAAAAATGTTGGTATAAATATTTTTTTAAAAGTTAATTTAGAATAAATTATAATAGTATTGTCGATTTTAGACCCAAGTTAAATTAAATTAATTTAATTTAATTACAAATATGAATATATAATAAAATAAGAGAAAAAATTAGGAACTCAGTTATAAGGGAGAAAATGATTGAAGATACACTTTTAGATTATATTAAAACTCAGCAATTAAGATGGTACGGACATGTCCAGCGAATGGAAGAGGATCGGCTACCAAAATCTGTTTTGGAATGTAAACCTGAGGGAAGACGAGGCAGAGGAAGGCCTAAAACATCCTGGAGTCAGAGAATGTGTTTATACATGAAGGAGAAACATCTATAACCACGAGATTGGATGGACCGACAAAATTGCTCCTAGGAATCGGACGATGTCAGAGACATTAATCAACCGATTATCTATCTACAAATATGAATCGCCTTAGTCAAAAACCTACGTCACCGATTCAATCGTGGGTCCTTGAAATGGGGGTGTGATTTGGATTATCGTCTATCAAAAGGGATAGTCTATTATAGAGGCTTCTAACATGCTAACCTGTGCATTCCATTGAATAAAATAACATTTGGCCCCACAAGAAAATAAATATTTATTATAAGATTCCGATATTGTAAGGTGACCTAATATAATCTGAGAACATGTATAAATCCCTCTAAATCATCATTCAACAGTCAGCGTTAGAACATCGACAGTAGTCCGATACTTCGGTTCTTAAAGGTCCAAAAAGGTTACAAAAATACTCTAAGTCCAAACATTAGTCCGCCTAATGTAGGAAAGTAGCCTAAAAAAATACATAAATTAATGGAATTAAAAATTGACGAGTGTTAAACTCGCACACAGATTAAGATAACAAAGTTAACAAACATTCTACTTTAGTTCTGTATATTTAGTGCTAATTATGCGTATCTCGTCATATATATTATCGTCATTGTTTTTCTGTAATTATTATAGTATATTACACATCAGTTAAATAAATATCAGCATCATTTATTATAAAATCTGTTTGTCAATTCACCAAGTTCCTGTAGATAGTCATCCACATCCAATTTAAACTCCAATCGAAAAATCCACTTTAAATTAAGATCTCATAGCTCACCCAGCCTTGATACAGGTTACAAACATAGAGTTCACATTCTTTTCAGTACAGTTCTGTCAGTGATTATCCAGCGCTGTGCCCAGTACACTAATTTCCTAATGCGTGCATTACACGGCAAACAGTAAATCAAATATTTCGTTGCAAAAGAATTAAAATTTGGTTCCGAGTCTCTAAACACTGCATCATCTTCATAATTTTTATTCTAAATGTTAAAGGCATCTGTTTGGTTTTAGGTCTTGCAATATTAAATAGACATGATAATAGATTTAGGATTAAAAAATACATGTATATATTTTACCAAAATCAATTGTGGTATCTGGCCGATATGGAACCCAGATATTATAGAAAGTTCCACAGTTTGAGGCATATGAAGACGGGCTACGTTGAAGCTGTTTCTTCAGGAAACAGCCTCTTTAATGGATTTTTGTACCCTTTACACGCCATAAATCACCCCACTGACGATGTCTGATAAAGAATGCAAGAAATTTATTAAAATGCCTTTTTTTCTTGAAGAAATAGCTTCAACATTACCCATCTCCATGTGCCTTCAACCGTGGCACTCACTATAATAGCAACAATCAAGTGTTACATAAGAAATGCAATGATTAAATTACAAATTTCGGTAGGTATACAGGCCATTACATAATGCATTATATTACAGGACCTCACAGACAAACGCTTAGCAATGATAAAGTCGTACAGACAGTAATTTTTTGTTATGGAACACACGCTCCCAAACCCGTCGTTTATGATTTCAGCGCTTCAGTCAACATGCACGCTATCCCACATAACCAAGTCGATGTTAGTTCTTATTATGCGTCGTAAGCCTGCACTCTGTCTTACCAGTACTTCAGCTTGTCGTTGCAAAGGATCGAACTAACAGGACCTATTGCAGGGCCGGCATGTTCACTTGATTTAACGCCCTTTTTGCGAGCATAACAAAAGTATGATGTACGAAATTACGAAATTCAAGTTGTCATCAAATTTTAGCTGATGATTGCCCGAATCAATTATGCGCTTCATCACATCAAATAAAATAATACCACGCTGGCTAGAGTTAGACGTCCGTTTTAGTTAAGATATCAAGAACAAGGAAAAATTTTGAACAGACAATGTAAAATGTCAGAACATCCCTTATAATAAAATGTGTTTTGTTGCACATTAGTTTTTATTCATGTCAAAACCATGTGGTTGATCATTTCAGTAAATACACAGAATGCATACATCATGTAGGGGCCTATCTAGAACATTATGTTCCTTAACAAAAAATTACCCTGTATGACATATCCTCCTAAACTTTTGTCGCTGAATTCCTGTAACATCCTGTATTTAAGTTAGTATCTAATATAAAATAATACTGATACTTCGCTCTGCCACAGAATGGCTTACTGCAAACTAGTTATGAAATTGGAGTATCAATGCAATGTGAAATTGAATGAGAGAGCAAATATAATTTACACTTTTTTATTATTCTTGTCATCCTGTGATTTGATATATAAATCTTGTTTCAAATTAAAACATAATTTAATTTCCTGAATTACAGTTTTCCGAAAAGTACATCGAGTAAGTATATATTGATTTCCACGCTCGGATTGTATAAATTAGTAAAGCTTAAATTACTCTTAGAATGTAATATTTTTTGTCGTTTTCATTAGCAATAAATAATATGTTACTCTGTTAGAAAAATCTCATGGGAATGAAATAAAAATCCAGAAGTTTTATTACGTACAACTTTTTCAACACTGCTATTTGCAGCACCCGGTGTTAAGAAACTTTCCAAACTTTTTCGACATGTCAATAAACTTCGGACATTGTGGTAGACTCTCATTTTTCCCTCCTACTTCAAACTCCTATAAAGATATGCTTGAAAGTTGTTCGGTGCACAGGAGTTAAATGTGATGGAGAGCCAAACACTTCAGCAACAAAATAGCATGAGATGTGAGATAAAAAAAATCAAATCTCTATTTCTCTTTACTTTTACAAGTCCATTGATTTTCTTTCAAGTAATCTTGTATCTCTTTCTTCAGAATACCAAGTTTTACACATCAGCAAGCGATGAAGATAAATAGAGGGGTGCTCCACAATTGGCTATGTTTTGTTCGAAGGCGGAACATTCAAGTCTTAGTGAAAGTTTCTTTAGTACTTTAGAGAAAAGACATATATACGAAAAGGAGAGTGTTTCAAACAAAAGATAATTTATTGAATTTAGAAGATTGATATTGGTGGTCAAGATGTATATTTTACATATCAAATATTTTGTAATTGCGACATTTTCCTGTTATAAATCGAGTTTTTATTTCCACGAATATCGATTTCACATGCTTCAATTATTAGGATGTTGAAACTTATAGTCATTGATTTGGGGCGGTTTTTATGGGATGTTACGGTTTGCTCAACAACCAATTAAAAACAACATATTTTTTCCGTATTCCTTCCAACCATAGTAATTCTGCCCGAGGGCAGATCTTTCACTGCAATCATAGCATTTTCATGCTGTGATTAGCAGCTATACTAGGGAATTATAGGTGTTGTAGCTTCCCGTTACTTTCCACACCGGTGAAGGATGATGATGATGATAATGATAAGGACGATGATGATGATGGCCGGATGATTTTCGGGGACTGTTGGGCCATAAGCTTTCTAACATTTGTCTTACAGGTGAGGAAAGACCCCGAAAATTCCTCATCCAGGAGCATGTCCCGTCCGGGAATCCTGGGCCCGCTGCGTGACAAGGCAGCACGCTACCTTGAGACCACAGTAGTGGACGTTTCCGTATTAAGATTTAAAAAATAGTATGATCTTAATCTAAACGAGCTCTTAACATGTTTTCAACATACAGCGTGTCATGAAATAGCAAAACATAGCACGAGGATTACAAATCTCTATCAACATGGACAGTACAAATGTTCGTTGTTTCTTTCTCCGTCCTCTTCCATTCTCCTCTTCATAAAATCTGGCTCCTAGGAGCGATCTGCATTGTAGTCACCCTGCAAACACTGAATTGTTGAGACCTGTGTGGAGTGTATTACTGTTTCCTCTAAGATTTTAAATAAATGAGTACAGTAACAGTCTTCAATATAAGCACCTTTGATTATTTTCTATCGATGAGAAATTGGATATAAAAATCCTAGGAGGATCCAAACCAGATATGAATATAAAACAAATAATTGAATCCATACACCAGACAATTCACACGAATTTACAAGCGGTACTTGTACCGATATGAAAAACACAACCGAATGAATGGTTCTGAAGTGGCAAGTGCACTCTGTTATTTCCCTTTCATTTTATTACTAGAGTAAATTTGTGGACATACTTTGGAGTGAAATATTTATATAATAAGTAAATATCCTCAACTCGTGTCCAACTCAGGGTCGGGTCGAGGCATGAGACCAGATAAAGCCCCTATATTTTGAGGTCTGTGAATGAAAGGTACCAGCCGACCACGCCTGACGCACCATCACGGGGCAGATAAACGAAATGAAACGGAATGGATGAGATGAGAATGGAGAAATCGCGGAATGAAATTGTGGCAGGGGAAGACGGGATAAAACCCCGAGGAAAACCTGCCCAAGCCCAGTTTCGTCCACCACGAAACCCACATGGAGTGACGAAGACTCGATCACGGGACCCCAGCGGTGAGAGGCGAGCGTCTAACCGCTTGCGCCACGGAGCCACCGAAATAGTTAAATAATCTGGAATATAAAACAAAAATGCACGAAACTTCAAAAGAATATGTCCTAAAAGTTTTTAATCTTGCATTCTTGTGTAGGCCTATTATGAATTTAGCTCAACAATTTGACTGAAAGTATTGTATAATGTTTACAAATAATAGTATATTACGATGCGAAGTTTGGAAGTGGTTTTTACAGGAAAATGTTTAAAAACCGAGCGATATCGAGATTTTAATTTCCGAGATTCTGTAAAACACTTCACAAACGTGCGTTGTACATTATTTTTTGCGGGATGGTGTTTTCAAAATAATAGTAAAATAATATTTTTGTTGGAAATATTTGCGTTCATTATAAACAATTGACTAACATTAACAATGTGGGCAATGTTTATTAGTTGAAACTACAGAAGGCCGTGAGACCATATTAGTGATAAAATAGCTGCAAGTACGTATTTATTGTTTTATATTGTTTCAAGTAAAAATCAGTTCATTTAAAATGCAGTAATTTGTTTCGTGTAATGTATATTAACACTACCTTTAGGATATTTTTTGTACATACATTGTATGTAGTGTACATAGAGGACACTGGTTTTACTTCCCACACGCGTGTTTGTAATATGCAATATAACAGTATAGTTATTTTATTACAGTTTTTTAGTTATTTTTATTTAGGTCCACCGCTGTGGTCTCGAGGTAGCGTGCTGCCTTGTCACGCAGCGGGCCCGGGTTCGATCCCCGGTCGGGGCAGTTTTTCTGGGTGAGGTTTTTATCGGGGTTTTTCCTCACCTGTAAGACAAATGTCAGGAAAACTTTAAGGCCCAAACGGTCCCCGAAATCATATGGTCATCATCATCATCCTTATCATTATCATCATCACCATCATCATAATCCTTCACCGGTGTGGAAAGCAACGGGAAGCTACCACACCTACAATTCCCTAGTAAAGCTGCAAGCATAGCATGAAAGTGCTATGATTGCAGTGAAGGACCTGCCTTCGGGCAGAATTACTATGGATGGATGGATAGTTACTTAGGTTTGGCAAACCCGAAAGTGTAGGAAGTTGGACATCCAATTATGGTCGCTATTGCGGTAAGTACAACAAAACTCACTATCAACTCACTATCGCGCAAAAAAAAAAAACTTATTTTGAACATGTAGAATTTAATGATAAACATTGTAATAGGTCATACTTTGTGTCTACAACTATCTCATTTCTCGAGCCGCCACTGTATTGATCTAATTACAAGAACGTGCATCTCCATACAACTGGCCGTCTGTATGTTCATATGTTAGAGGCTCTGGAGATGACCGTTCAAGAATTGGAATACAAACAACGAGATTTGAAAAAATGACAAGAAACTTGAAAAACAGCCATTATAGTCCCAATACATAAAAAAGGTCCCTCTGCAGGAAGCGGGTAAATTAAGCGAATTCTTTAGCAAGTCAAAGTTGTTATCACATTTTGCTGCTATACGAAATATATATTTATTTTGTTAATCCTTAAACTGGAAAAACTGAATTTCATACGCCAACTTATTTAAACATGTCGGACTGCAGTGAAAACAAACCACAAAGTTTGTTGTTTAATGTGACATAAATTTAAATAATTTCTGATTAATTTTTGCACTTCTTTATTTAAAAAATGTAATGCGTAAATGATACTAATGCATATTATACGATACACTGCCAATTTAAGGGCTAATTAAATTGTGCCGTATAAATATTGAAACAAATAAAATATCACGGCTGCTACAGAGAACTTTTAATTTTAGGTTTCAGGTAAACCTCCACTTCTAATGGAAAGATTTTAGAATATCCTAGTTTTTTTTTCAATATGCTATAATGAGTTTCGTTGCGAAAAATCTAAATTTACGATACCTACAGCCATTTTTAAATTTCCATATAAGGTAAATCCCTATTCCTAATGCTCCGCTGTTGCTCGTTAATTAAATCGACCTTATATTTTTTTAATTAATCGCTATATGCAACTGAAGAGAAAAAATCCTGCATAAACCGTGATTTTAAATCCAATAAAGTATATCCAGCTTTAAGCCAACTAAACCATTGTGCTACTTAGGCAATCCAGAAAGAGAGACAAATCTTTCTCTCGTTCAAATTACTCTGTACCCCTATTAGTGAACTTCTATTCACATAACAATAGAATTGCTCCTACTAAGAAGACAATTACAATGAGATTAAACCACATGTCAAACTTGGTTTCGATTAAACAAAAATTGCGGCTGCTAGAGCGTAAACAGACTCATACACACACACACACACACACATATATATAACTATTTTCGAAAGAAGCTGTTGAGGTTGTTCTCTAGAAAATATATTTGAAAAAATATAAATCTTCGCCGACGCTATCTAGTAGACACTGAAAGTGGCCAATATATATATATATATATATATATATAAAACTCCAACCGCGACAGCCCTAGAAGGCCCTTGGCCTACCAGCCGGCTGCTGGCTTCACATGTGTTAATCACAGACGCCGACGAACATCTAGCCAGTGTAGGGGTGACATTTGGTTAGCATTTCGGGTCCACCAGTCGTTATAGCTGGCATTTTCAACCTGGAGCCGCTACTTGTTGTAGATACCCAAATACCTCACGATGCTGGGTGTGCACCGGTCTCATACTGGCCAAAATTCCATGTGAAAATTTATTTGCCATTGGAACTCGAACCAGCGCAAGTCCCGTAGCTCTGAGCCAAGACTTCTTGCTTTATATATATAAGAAAAATAAGTGCCCGAGTCGGGATTTGATCCCGAAATCACTAAATCTATACGTTAGCGCTCTAACCAACTGTTCTACTCAGGAATCCGAACTCAAACATGTATTTCTCTTACATTATATATATATCCTATATATAATTCTCAACTGCCTGTCATCTAGTGGCTACTGTAAAAAATGAACAATTTAAGCATGGAGTTAGAGATCTCGGGTTCAAATCCCGACTCAGGCATTTATTTTAATTTGAATATATATATATATATATATATATATATATATATATATATATGAAGAATGAAAATGAAAATGTATTTTAAAAAATTACAGATCTTCACCAGTTTTATCTAGTAGACACCCAAAATTCTATGTATATATATATATATATATATATATATATATATATATATATATATATAATACAGATCTTTACCGATCATATCTAATAGACACCGAAAATTATTAATATTTTCGGTGTCTACTGGACAGGATCGGTGAATATCTGTAAATCTTTTAATGTATTTTCATGATGACAACCTCAACAGCTCTATTCTTTTGGAATTCGCTAAAAGGGTATATGTACAGTCTTTGAAATAATTGTTGGCGCACAGGTAATATTCAAGTCCCAGGACGAAGCCACTGCTCAGGACCATAGGTCAGTTGTTTGGTGCACAAGTATACTACTATTTGAGAAGCTAAAATCCTTTCTATTTCGTTGTGTGTCGTGCAATGGAAAATAATTTCGCGTTAATATGTAGTGCGGTAGATGCTGTAAATAAAACAAAGCAAAAAAGTAAAACAAAACAAAGAAAATTATTTGATATAAGGACGAGACAGAAAAAAAAAAGCATGACAGCGGGATCGAACACGCGACCTCCTGCATGGGAAATAGAAGCTCCTTCCAGTAGACCACAACCGTTCCCTGCTAAAAACTGTCTGTATGAAGCGATGCAATACCCCAGGACTTACTTGTATAATCAAATTATATATTAACTTGTCTTAATTTAAATTAATCAAACGCATTTTACATTATTAGTGGAAATAAACAATCTTGTTATGCCTTGTGTTTTTTAAACAAATTAACAGATTTCACAATCGTTATCCATTTTATATATATATATATATGTGTGTGTATGAACTGTTTCCTTTAATTAATTATTTAATCAATTGTCATATATATATATATATATATATATATATATATATATAACATAGCCTGGTAACGTATGGGGATTATAAAAAATAACGACGTTATTAAAAAAAATCCTGACCAGAATCAAACCTGGGCCTGCGCCGTCGCAAGAAAGCATCTTACCGACTGATCTACTGAAGTGAACGATACAAATACTGCATCAGAAGTAAGCGCTAATTTGCTATTATTGGTTTAAGAGACCATTACCTGCTTTCAGTCATCTGATAACTCTCTTAACTTAGAAATTCAGTTAATAAATTTATTTGTTGAAATTATTTCAATAACGATTGGTATATATGTTTGCTTTAGAGGTATTAAACATTACAAACTTTTGTCTCACATCATTCTTCACAGAATCATACCACACATCGCAGAATATATTGGAGATCATCAAGTAGGTTTTATTCAAGGAAAATCAATGATTGATCAGATTTTCACTCTCAAACAAATACTGTCCAAATATGGGAATTTGGGAAAGATGTCAATTTACGATTTTTTTACTTTGGTAAAGCACATGACAGTTTTAGAAGTGAGACTCTATGGTTGACTTTAGTTGAGACTGAAATATGCCACAAGTTAATAAATTTAAGTAAATCGCGCATAAAGTATCTAAAAACAGAATTAAAATGTGTAGCCAATTGTCCGACTGCGTTTATATACATATTGGAGTTAAACAATGTGAGGGTTATCTCCAGTTCTGTTTCGTTTTATCGAAAAAGCTTAATCTAGTTGAAGGAAAGATAATGGTGTTTTTTCTTGAATGATCAGAAATTTAGCTTACATGTTTACGCTGATGATGTTTCATTGATGGTGGAAATTTGAAGATATTCACCACCTGATTGTTAAATGGGTAAAATAAACTATTCTATGAGTAAATTCCACAAAATCTAAATGAAATGTATGCATATTTCAATATGTTCTAGTGGCAAGAACTATTTAAAAATAGAAAGGCTAATTGGAAATTTTATAATATTGAACAATTTAATTATTAGGGAACCGTATTTATTGAAAAACAATGTGCATGATAATGTCTTCACCGCTTATCCAGTGCCAATAAAAGTTATAATTGTCTGAATAATGATTTAATATGTAAGCTCTTAAATAGAACAACAAAGCTTAATTGTTACAAAAGCTTAATTTGTCTATGATTGTTGTATTCACCTTAAACCTGGGCTATCATAAAAAAAAGTCTGAAAGACCTTTATTACTTTTTAAAATGAAATCTTAATAAAAATGTTAGTACTGTTAAAGAAAGCGAGGAGTGCACAATAAGAAAAAAAAAACAGAGAATTATGAATGTGGTAGCAAACATTAAGAGTAGAAGACTAGCATAGCTTGTTAATTATATAATTTTTTACCTGGTAAGTCAATCGTCCTCAACTAAGTTTTTAAACTTCAAGTTATTCTAATATGGAGGCATTTGGAAAACATTGTTACCTAAAGGCCTCCATATTAGGATAACTTGATGAAGTTTAATAACTTAGTTGAGGACGACTGATTTACCAGGTGAAAAATTATATAATTAACATCATATTACATAACCTCAACGGTTCTTTAATATGAATTTCAAAAGTGTTGATAGCATAGCTTGGTCACATTTTACGTCAAGAGAACACAAAGCTAACAATAATAACTATGGACAACTATACATGAGATAAAAGATGATTAGGCAGACCAGAATTACACTGTAAAGTCCAGATGCATCATGATCTCATTCGAGTAGATGACCATTTGGATGAGAACAGGAAATTGTGGAGGAATAAAAGAAAACATTTCGGTTTGAAATAACACAAAATTTTATCTAATTGATTCATTATTAGATCGATCGATTGATTGATTTGATTGATTGATTGATTGATTGATTGATTGATTGATTGATTGATTGATTGATTGATTGATTGATTGATTGATTGATTGATTGATTGATTGATTGATTGATTGATTGATTGATTGATTGATTGATTGATTTTACGATCGATCAGCCGTTCGATTGGCCGATTCACTGATTGACTGATCGATAGACGGTGATTTCATGAACAAGGTGTTTCATCTCGTCTTTACGAACGAATCTAATAGTGTGAAATCAGGAGATCGAAATAGTCAAGGTGTAAAACCCCTACTGCCAATTCCAGGGTTATAGAAAGTATTATCGAAGAAATCCCTGGCATTGGTATCAAAATGTAGATAATGACTGTCGCAGTAGAGAATGATGATTTTATAATCCTAATGTTCTCTCTTTCTCTTATTCTGCATTTAAGGATTATGTAAATATGTCTGTTCCATCTTCAAAACACATCCGATCTTTTTCCATGGTCTCTCCAGATATCGTCTTCCATTAATGTTATTGGAGATTAATTTTCTTGGGATATTCGGTGATGGTTTCTGTCTATATCTATCCATGTGGCTTTCGTTTGTTTCTATCTTTTTCAGAGAAATACAGTGTTTTCAGCTCCTCTTATATTATTTTGGATTGTATGTAATAGAGTGGATTCTTTCATGGATCATTAAAATCTCATTCCGTTGGCTTGTATATTATTAATCAGCTATATTCAGTGCCCATATCTCGGGTCCATAAAAGAAAAGCAAGCACCGCCACTACTTATGAAACCAAATTTGAGTTTCCTCCTGACTTCAGTATTCGGTATTCATTGTATCGAAAATATGCTGAAACATAGGTAGTTTATTGTTAAAATAATTGTCAAATGTATACCTAATACGGGTTCATACTGTAGATATTTCAAACTTGTATTAATATCTCCTCTCTTGGAGGCTTTTCTTTAAGAATCTGACTAAAATTGATGAAACTGTAATCATGCTTGTGGTGTGAAACATGGTCCCTTACATTAAGGAGATGAAACAGGCTAGAATATTAGAAAATCGAATCCTAATGTGAAAAATGATTCACTAATGGTTGAGAACAGAAAATGATGAAATCTTCACAATTATATATATCGTCATACCATAAGGGTTATTTGGTCTAAGAGACTGATACGGACCGGTTATGCACTCGAATGGGGTTAAAATACAAGTGCTTTCAGCTTTTTGATAGGAAAATTTTGGGAAAATGCCATTAAGAAGGACTAAACGTAAGTGGGATGAGAATATTCGATCCGATGTTACTAAAGTTGCGCAGACTGCAAAATAAGTAGCTATGTAACGTATGTTTGCTCTTATAACACTAATGTTTATGTTAAAACAGTAAATAGAAAATACATGAAGAGGAAAAAGTCTAGAAGAAAATACACTGTAATAGAGATCATGTAATGAGAAGCGACAAGCGTTGAATAAGAGATAAAGTATTTTACCGAGTAAAGTCTGGCAATATTTTTATATCCTGCTATAGTGCCGATAAAAAGGGTGCAGAGGCTCTTTGAAAGATGCATTACCTGGATCCTAATCCCTTCATCCTACTTTTTAAGTACATTGTATAGGATTTTTTTATACTTTCGTACTTTACAACAAGCATCGTAATTTGTTCTTTTAAGCTGGTAAGCTTAATTTAAAATTAATGTTTAACAAAACTCATTGCACAGAACCACTTATTTAATAGATTACTTTGTTTATGTAATAATAAATAACGATTCTTTTTCACTTTAGAGAGGGAAACATTAAATTTTGCTATATTATAACTAACTCATTGGCACTATCGAACCCATAGGTTCATGGCCGCGCGGACATAAGCTTTCCATGTATCTATATCCTGATGTTTTCTAACCATTCCCAGTATAATCTACTCCCCTGAAATATGTTAATGTTATTCTCCCACCTCATTATTTGGTCTATCAACAAGGCTTTTATTTCTGGTTTTCGTACAAGAAGTTTTCATGCCCACTTTCATTCCCCATTCATGCAACATGCCGTGCTCATCGTAGTCAAGAGACTTAACCATTATTATATCTAGTTTCCTGTGAAGATCATATAGCTCACTGTTACGTAGTAATTTCCATTCGCCTGTCTGTTCATCTCTCTTTGTTCCAAAAACTTTACGCTCAAATACTCTTTTCCCCCCCCACTCTTAAAATAATCTATTTTTGGTTTATTATATCAATATTAATGATATTATTATCATTATTATTATCATTATTATTATCATTATTATTATTATCATTATTATTATTATTATCATTATTATTATTATTATTATTATTATTATTATTATTATTATTATTAAAGTCCACCGCTGTGGTCTCGAGGTAGCGTGCTACCTTGTCACGCAGCGGGCCCGGGTTCGATCCCCGGTCGGGGCAGTTTTCCTGGGTGAGGTTTTTATCGGGTTTTTTCCTCACCTGTAAGACAAATGTCAGGAATACTTTAAGGTCCAAACGATCCCCGATATCATATGGCTATCATCATCAACGTCATTATCATCCTTCACCGGTGTGGAAAGCAACGGGAAGCAACCACACCTACAATTCCCTAGTAAAGCTGCAAGCATAGCCTGAAAATACTATGATTGCAGTGAAGGACATGCTTTCGGGCAGAATTACTATGGATTATTATTATTATTATTATTATTATTATTATTATTATTATTAATATAATAAAGGTATAAGACAAGGATGTTGTTTATCACCCATCTTATTCAAAATATATCTACGAAACGCCTTAACATAGTATAAAAACAAATTTTCACCTATGAGAATAAAGGAAAAATAAGATGTGATTTATTCGTTGCTATTTGCTGATGGTCGGCTACTGATGGCATAATATTACGAAGACTTAGAGTACATGACAAGAGAACTGAAAGAAGAATATTAAATA
The DNA here is from genome assembly GCA_030220185.1 of Diploptera punctata. NCBI lineage: Eukaryota > Metazoa > Arthropoda > Insecta > Blattodea > Blaberidae > Diploptera > Diploptera punctata. The sequence goes on along the minus strand of JASPKZ010008494.1, from coordinate 8,173 downwards.
TGGTGATTAAAGATAAAAATGATCAAAACGATGTATATGGTAAGAGGAGATATATCAAAAGTTCTTATTTTAGAAGATGGATAATAGAAACATAAAAGTATGTAACGAATACATGTACTTTGAGGGCAAAAATTAGTGCAGAAGGAAGTCATGATGGTTAAATTAATGAAAGGATAAATAAGGGCAAATCTGCAATATCAAAATTAAATGGTGTTTTATGGGATCAACATGAAAGTTCTAAAACAAAAACAAACATTTTTAATACAATAATAAGGGGTACAATAACACAAGGTGCAGAAACATGGGAATTGAAATCTAGGAAAATAAGTTAATTAATTTCTTTAGAAATGCATTTTTGGAAGCGTTCAGCTGGAATTTCTAGAAGATAGAAAATATGAAACAGTGTAATTAAACAAAATATGAAAGTTCAAACTTCAATTGTGGATTTCATAAAAGCAAACAATTAAAATAATATGACCCTGTAAAAAAGAATAACAGAAGATTAATTCCCAAGAAGAATACTAGAATCGGTGCCACTTCGTAGAAAAAAGATGACGGACAAAAATAACGTGGATTGGTGGTGTATTGAGCAGCATGAGGGGAAAAGGATTGGACGATGGAGATTGGAATTACAAAAAGATGTGGAGGAGAATGACAGTAGATTAATGGGTGCTGGAAGATGTGAAACATTGTGAAACCTGCTAAATTAATTAAAAACGTAAGAATTGTAGAGAATCGGCTGCGGTGGACTAATGGTTATGCACAATGCCTCTGGTCCCGAGGGTCGCGGGTTCAAACCCGGCCGGGGTCGATGGATTTTTTTAGGATGGAAGAATCCAAGGAGCAAGTCCTCCGGGAGGGACTTTAAGCCGTGATCCCGAGTCTGAAGATTTTCAGGCTCGTAAAAATCCCTAAGCCTGAATGAAAAGGCCTCTAAGCAAAATTTACCGAATTATCCCGTCCTAGTACTACCTTGATTTCCTAGATGTCAGTATGAGGCGGAACGCTATCCTCGGACCACTCAAAATGACATCTATACGAAAACAAGTGTAACTAAATTAGTATGGTTCAAATTCTTCCCTGTAGGGGGAGAGCGCCTAAATCCTGTTAAGGGAAGCATGGGCTTACAAGATTACAAGAGGAATTGTAGAGCTCATGAAAATAAATATTTTGGAGATAATTAAAGAACTGAATTTGAAATGGTTCCACCATATCAAAAGGATGCAGAAAAGAAGAATTATGAAATGATCATTGAATGGAATGCCAAAGGCAAAGGAGAAGTGGAAAACAACAAGAGAAACTGCGGATGGAGTCAGAAGAGAATAAATATGATGAACTCAAGCTCAAGTTAGATGTTTTCGGGGGAGTAAAATTACCTTGGGTAAAAGGAAAACTTCTGTACTCTAGTAATGCCTTAAATAAAAAATATATATTATCGGTTATTGATCATTTACATTGTTTTCACAATACATGGGATCAACTTCCTTTGACCAATATTCATTGTTTTACTATTCTCCTCCAACACTTCCTATGTTTCCCGATCCTAATTTTTAGTCCTTTTTTAATGTTTTCTTTACGCTCTGAAACTAGAGATAAATAATTTCAAAGTTCAATCTTGGTAACTTTTCATCATCAATTCTATTACGTTACAACATTTTACTAATTTCTGCATTTTACAAAATCAAGAATTCAATTTTCTTTATTTTTATTTGTCTGCATATGTTCTAAATCAAACGGTAAAAATATAAATTGTAGTATTTTATAATACCTATGTATATTGCACGTTTCTTTTTTTTAACATAGGGCCTATTCATTAATTCTGATGAATACAATATAAATCTGCGGGCCCACTATAAATTTTATAAACTTATGCACTAAACTAAGGGAATATTTTTATAAAATGATTCATGCAGGTAATCCAACCTACCACTTGGTGACCAAAGAAAACTGTAAAATAAATAAGTTTGCTATTCCTGGAATTTCAATCACTTGACTCCCGAATTTGTCTAAAATTCGAACTTCGTACAAAGTTCTAACAAATATATTCGTAAGCAGACTTACTCCCTATATTGATGACATTCTAGGAGATCATCAATGTGCATTTAGAAGAAACAGGTCTACAACAGATCAGATTTTTAGTATAAGACAGATTTTAGAAAAGAAATGGGAATATAATGGCACAGTACATCAACTGTATGTAGACTTCAAAAAAGCATATGATTCAATTAAGAGGGAGAAGTTATATAGTATCCTGCTGGAGTTCAGAATTCCTAAAAAGTTAGACTTATACGAATGTGTCTAAATGGCACAAAGAGTAGGGTGCTTGTAGGCAAACAGTTTTCAGACACTTTTGAAATCCAGAATGGGTTGAAGCAAGGAGATGCACTATCTCCTCTACTATTTAATTTTGTACTAGAGCATGCCATTAAATCTTTAGAGAATGAGGAAGGCTTACAACTCAATGGTATTAATTAGCTGTTAGTTTATGCTGATGATGTAGTACTATTGGCCGACAGCGAGGGGATACTAAAGGCCAACACGCAGGCACTATTGAGTAACACTAAGAAATTAGGACTGGAAGTAAATATCAATAAAACTGAATATATGGTCACACGTAGAAATTCATTAAATAATGGAAATGGACATCTAATGACAAATGAGGGAAATTTTGAGGAAGTGGCTGAATTCAAATACCTAGGAACAATAATCACAAATAGGAATGAGATGCACAAAGAAATTAAACATAGGCTCAATTCTGGAAATGCGTGCTATTATGCATTGCAGAGACTCTTGATGTCCCAACTCCTTTCAAAAAACGTTAAACTGAAAATATATAAAACTATTATTCTACCAGTTATATTATATGGGTGCGAAACATGGACTCTTACTTTAAGGGAGGAAAGGAGATTACAAGTATTTGAGAATAAAGTACTTAGGAAAATGTTTGGACCAAAGAGAGATGAAGAGACAGGTGAATGGAGAAGACTACATAACAATGAACTACATGGTCTTTACAGGAAGCCAGATAATAAGAACAGTTAAGTCTCGTAGACTGCGATGGGCAGGACATGTTGCACGTATGGGGAATGAAAGACTTGCATGGAAGCTTCTTGTAGGAAAGCCAGAGGGAAAACGACCAGTTGGTAGACCAAGAATGAGGTGGGAGAATAACATTAACTATGATTTGAGGGAAGTAGATTATACAGGGAATGATTGGAAAGCATTAGCTCAGGATAGGGATGTATGGAGAGCTTATGTCCATGCGGTCATGAGCCTATGGGTTCGATAGTGCCAGTGAGTAAGTAAGTATATATAAAAAAGAAAACTTTAAATGATGATATTGTTATTACACGAGCAGATAAAGGAAAAACGTTAATAGCTTTAAATAAGGAAGATTATATCTCTAAAACTGTATATTTTCTAAATTCAGATAATTTTCAAATTATTGATAAAGACCCAACAAGGAAATATCAAAAATAAATTATAAATATTTATAAAAGTAGTATAATTTTTAATAACTTTTTTGAATACTCTATAATACAAATGAATCCCCAACCATCCAAACTGTACTAGTTAAATTACATAAGGAAAATTATCCTATTAGACCAGTAGTATCCTTCATAAGTTCTCCATCATACAAAATGTCTAAAAGCTAATAAATATAATTTCATCTAATACTAAGTTCAATCCAATTTACAGGATAAAAAAACTCTCTTGAATTAATTGACAATATAAAGAACATTTATTTGCCTAATAACTTAATTTTAGTTTCTTTTGATGTAAAGAATCTGTTTCCCAGTATACCTACTGTTGATGTGATGGAGATTATTAATAGAATGTTACTAACTAATAAAGTGAATGGTTTTGTAGTTGAAGAAATATTACACACCTTTAAAACATGCTTACATGAAAATTATTTTGAATTTAATAACAAATTGTACATAGCTAAAGACGGTTTGATTGTGGGTGATCCGTTGAGCCCTCTTTTGGCAGAGATTTTTATGGATGACTTAGAACAAACCATGCATAAGGATGTATTAGCTAGAAATGTTCTATTTTGGTATCGTTATGAATATGATGTTATAGCAGGCTTCATAGGAACTAAAAGACAATTGAATTCCTTTTTAAATTTTATTAATAACATTCACTGAAGTATTAATTTCACAATGGAATTAGAAACAAATAATAGTATAAATTTCTTGGATTTATCAATAAAACACATTTATAATAAGTTTGAGTTTGGTATCTTTCACAAACCATCTCATACTGATCCACTATCCACAGTTCTTCTCTTCACCCATATACTCATAAGATGGCATCCTTTAATAGTTACATTCATAGACTTTTAAATATCCCTCTTTCACCATTGGAATATATTAATGAATTGAATATTATTAAACTATTAGCTATTAATAATAACTACGACCCTAAAATTATAGAATATTTAATTAAGAAAATTTATTACAAAAAAATTAACAAAGTTTTTCCTTTACCCAAAGAAAACATAAAGAAATGTGTCATAATGGCATACATAGGCCCACTTTCAAATAAAATATCTAAACACTTTAAAAAGTTGAACATTAATGTGGCATTTAAAACTAATAAAACTTTACAAAATCTAATAAAAAAACAATAAAACCAAAATAAAAAAATTAAAATTATCAGGTGTATATAAATTGAAGTGTGGCACATGTGACAATGTCTATTAGGATAAACTGGTAGACCTTTTATCTCTCGTATAAAGGAACACATGAGAGCATATAACAGAAATTTAGAATATTCAAAATATGCTAACCACCTATTCCAATTTAATCATTGTTTCGATCCAAATTTTGAAATGTTACATGTTTGTGATAAGGACAAGAAGTTGGGCCTTTTGGAGGCTGTAGAAATAAATAAATTGAAAAGTAGTAATAAACTGTTAAATTCTCAACTTGATTTGAATGAATCGCCTTTGTTAAATTTAAAAATTTAAATAAATTATTGTTGTATTGTTGCTTAGATCAGTTGATATGTACTATAATAACACAGTTCATAATTTAACATGTCTGAAGAAGGTACAGTGTACCGAAATAGCTGTCACTGAATTATATCTTAATAAATATGGAAATCAAATAAAACTAAGTTTTATTTTTATTTAATTAATAAATATGGATTTTCATCAAGTGAACACCAAGTCAATTGATTGTTTAAAAATATATTGATTGAGCCCACTCGCTGAATACATCGCTACTCTATCTGATTTAAATTTATTTTGAATTGTCTTATGGTTTCCTTATTTTCTGCCCAAAAATGCAAAATACTTGCAGATACAGCTGTGAAATTCTAATCTCAGAAACATTTAATGTGTTTATTTACTCGATTTCAGCTAAGATATAAAATTTCTAAGCAAATGCTTGCGTATTAATTTCGGTTTTAATCTCAAGAGATTTAATTTGAAAGTTAAGACACAGTTGAGCCGTACTGTTTATCCATATTTCTAATGTCCCTTTTAAAAACAAACATCAAAATGTTAATTTTCAGTACAGCTCCGAGAAGGCGTTTAGAAATTGTTTGTGCCAGAAGTTTAACCGTCTGAGGAAATGGATTCCATTGAATTCAATTTACCAAACTTGGATGAGGGGAGTATTTCTTTGAAGTGTAGGAAACTAGTGCGGTTCTCTTACAATGGACTTCTCGTTCTCTTAAGCTTAGGAACTGTGATTACATTTTGCGGAAACGTCAGAATGATTTCATGTGGATGAAATTGAAGAACTTATCTCAATAAACGCAAATTAAACGAATAATATACATTTAAAAAAAGTTTTATTTCCTTTCACTTTTGTTTCTTTCAATATAATTTTGTAAATATTGTATCATATATTTGTCTATGTGAGTGGTATATGCTACTCGTATATGACAAGATACAGGATGTAACAAAAAGGTATGGCCAAACTTTCAGGTAACATTACTCACACACACACAGGAGGAAAATATGTTATGTGGACATGTGTCCTAAAACGCTTGATTTCCGTGTTAGAGCTTATTTTATTACTTATCTTCATAATCACATTAATCGTGGGAAACACACACAACCAGAACGTACCAGCATTATATAAAACACTTTCTTAAATGAAATGTTTAAAATGCCTTCCGTTAGCAAGGATACATGCATCAACCCGTCGTCGTATTGAGTCACTGATGTGCTGATGTATCCCTGGACAATTGCATATTGTTTCAAAGCCTTCCACAATACAGGCACGAGGAATCTCTACATCTGGTATCGGGGCGCGTAGACAAGAGCTTTCAAATGCCCCCACAAATAAAAGTCAAGTGGGGTTAGGTCGAGAGAGCGTGGAGGCCAAGGAATTGGTCCACCTCTACCAGTCTGTCAACTCTGCATTTGAAAATACCATTGCACTATACCGGAACCCAGTTAGTGATGTATACTAAGGGCCAGTTTCACCAACAGAGGTAACTGTATTACGCCAGTTTAAGCTATACATTATACATGGGAAAAACTGGCATAATACAGTTACCTCTGTTGGTGGAACTGACCCTAAACCGTTAATGCTACGTGCTTGATGCAAGTAGTGTAGAGCAATGAAGTTAGTAGCATGTCAACACAACCAATGAAGCCAACTTTATCATCGTTCAATTGGAACATAAAGATACTGGCGGTGAACCTAGAAACTACAGTACATTCTAATGAAACATCTTATATGGTATTTTGAACATTTAATGTAAGAAATGTTAATGATAAAATACGATTTATGAAGAGAAGGAATAAAATGAGCTCTAACATAGAAATCAAGCGTTTTCTGACACATATCCATATAACATATTTTCTTCCTGTGTGTGTGAGGAATGTTTTCTGAAAGTTTGGCCTACCTTTTTGTTACACTCTATATAGATCTAGATTTTTTTTCAAATGCCCCAGGTTTGTCTTTCGACATTCCTGGTTTCTCTCCTGGCATGGCGTACTTAAAAACTCACTTCTGAGGTTGGGGCGCCTGGAAGGCGGGGTTACGTTGCCCCGATGATATGATGGGTGATGATGATGATGATAATGGTGTGCCAGGAGAGTCCCTAATCTTAAGCTTAACCTAGGATGAATATGAATTATGATGATTGCGATGGCCGTATGATTTCGGGGACCGTTTGGGCCTTAAAGTTTCCTGGCATTTGTCTTACAGGTGAGGAAAAACCCCGATAAAAACCTCACCCAGAAAAACTGTCCCAACCGGGAATCTAACCCGGGCCCGCTGCGTGACAAGGCAGCACGCTACCACGAGACCACAGCGGTGGACATATCTAGATTTAGTTGCATCTAATTTTCTGCTTAGACATATGGGAATGCACTTGCCACTTTCAATTAAAACTTTAACTGTGATATTACATTACATTCTGGTACATTTTAACCATAATGTCTAGATTAATACAATTAATTTTTATTTAATTATATTCTTTTGTCGCTATTACTCGCCCAACTTAAGTCTGCACGGCTAGAGGGGAAGTGTGTTAGCGCCAGTGTTGCCAAATTATTTCTGTACGAAAGGGAGAATTCCTAAACGCATGTGAAATATCATTACATGGTTGTCAAATTAGTCATTTAATCTACGACTGCTGAAGGTTTCAGATCATTTAAAATCACAGTGTTTGTTACCTCTCTATTTATCAGCCTCAAAAGAGAACATAAGGACAATAATTGGGAACATGTAATGAGGAAGGCAAAGGAGGGACTGCTTATTCCCCAGTAATAACATGGTTGCCGGATAATTAATTTGGTCAACGACTACTGCATGTTACGGATCATTTAAAAAGTACAGTATTTGTCAGGGGTCCCCTTCCAGTCAAATAACACAATACAGGAGACAGGAATTGGCAACATACTAAGAGAATAAAGAGAATCTACAGCAGCTTCCTAGCATATTTTCCGCGTGCAGTTTTAACTTCGGTAAGTTGGCCATAGCGATATCTTCACGTCATTTTGTCGTAATTAATCACACAGATCGTAGTGCAATATATCACAATAACTTTATTCAATTCCACAAACTACCATTTAAAGTTCACTCACAATTTATAGTAAAAATTATTCTTGTTTTAATGTTTATCTCACACACATTTATTTTACAGTCTCCAATGAGTCCACTCGCCGCAGCTCTCTCTCTCTTTCTCTCTGTTTCTCGCTCTC
>JASPKZ010008493.1:80000-204669 GCA_030220185.1 Diploptera punctata | reverse complement strand
TTCTTTCTCCTCTTTCTCTCTTCTCTCTTTCTTCTCTCTTTCTCTCTCTCTCTCTCTCTCTCTTCTTCCAAGTCTTTGGGGAATACTACTCTGCTAAAGGTTTCTGGTGGTTTCCTTAGCGTTAAAGCAAATGCCAGAGTAGTCCCATAGTTCTCACCAGTAAATATATTTTCCCAATTCTCATCGAGCCGGTAAAGTGGATTGAGAAGATTTCATTTCTGACTTGGAGCTGGTTTTGCGGTTTTTCTCTCCGTACGCGTGCGAACTTCAAAGGGTCCAAACACACACATTTTAATTAATATTTTACAAACACTTTCATTAAAACACAAGTAAATAATGTTCAAAGTCCACGAAATAGGCGTGGCATCACCCATACTTCCATACGATTGGCCGACCTAACATTGCGTATTTTATACATTTATTTAATCAAAAGTCAATAAAAACACATTGTTGCACTAATTTAAACATTAACAATAATCATAAAACAAATTAACATCATAATATATACATAATTAATGAAAAATACACATGACAAAAAATACTCGTCTCTCATTGGCTGATGGCTGGAAAACACTAGCTGCATCTAAGACACTATAAAAATAAGACCGAGTAGCTTAAACTTAACTCCTCGTCAACCGTAGGAGAAAATGGCTGCAGAAAAGAATTCTTCAAACCATGCTTTGAATAAAGCGACACCAACTACAAAAACACCAAAGATAACAACTTGAAGAAGGGGTCAAGACCCTTACAAAGTGGTCGGTACCGAAAACAGACTCTAGATACTACGGCCAATCACACACGGCTCCTACCATGCTGGTTAAATTGATTTTAATTCGATATTTTATATATCAACCGGTTTTATTAAACTTTATATAAATCACAGGGGGGCAAATGCTTTAGCAGGAACCTGGGGTTCTCCCATTCTGAACTTCCAGGAGAATCGAAAGGATCTGCTCACCGTTAGTCATTAACTTGGCTAGACTGGAAGTAAATATCAGTAAAACTAAATATATGGTCACACGTAGAAATTTCAGTATGTAATGGAAATGGACAGCTAATGACAAATGAGGGAAATTTTGAGGAAGTGGCTGAATTCAAATACCTAGGAACAATAATCACAAATGGGAATGAGATGCACAAAGAAATTAAACATAGGCTCAATTCTGGAAATGCGTGCTATTATGCATTGCAGAGACTTTTGATGTCCTAACTCCTTTCAAAAAACGTTAAGCTGAAAATAAAAAAAACTATTATTCTACCAGTTATATTATATGGGTGCGAAACATGGACTCTTACTTTAAGGGAGGAAAGGAGATTACGAGTATTTGAGAATAAAGTTCTTAGGAAAATTTTTGGACCAAAGAGAGATGAACAGACAGGTGAATGGAGAAGACTACATAACAATGAACTACATGGTCTTTATAGGAAGCCAGATATAATAAGAACAGTTAAGTCTCGTAGACTGCGATGGGCAGGACATGTTGCACGTATGGGGAATGAAAGACGTGCATGGAAGCTTCTTGTAGGAAAGCCAGAGGGAAAACGCCCAGTTGGTAGGCCAAGAATGAGATGGGAGAACAACATTAACTATGATTTGAGGGAAGTAGATTATACAGGGAATGATTGGAAAGCATTAGCTCAGGATAGGGATGTATGGAGAGCTTATGTCCGCGCGGCCATGAACCTTCGGGTTCGATAGTGCCAGTGAGTAAGTAAGTAATTAAGTAAGCCGCAGGGCATTCCATCCAAGATACTAGTCCACGTTTTGTTTCGACAATTTAAGTGTTAATAGTACGATATCAATAAATTACGTCCCACTGCAACATCAAAACTCATTGTACAAAATCGGAGTTTGGCTGTGAATTTGGTGATGTTATTAGCACACCCGGTATAAGCGTAAAAGTTAAAAAGGAATTAATAAATTTGAAGAAGGTAATGTCACGATGTAAAAATGGAGCACGTCTGGAGACATCAGAGCACGTTCTCTGGGAAATAACTCATGTTTCCGGCTTATATAAACAGCGCCACATTTCGGATTCCACAAGTGAATCTGCCGACACCGCGTGCCTGGAATTCACGCAACCACTTTAACACTTTTCTGAACTGTTAAGATATTCTCTGAAACTCTTTGACGTCTCCTATATGCAACTTTTCACTTAATACAAATTCGAATCAAGTTCCTGCAGCCAATAGAAATCCTTTTAAAACACACTTCATCGCATTATTATTATTATTATTATTATTATTATTATTATTATTATTATTATTATTATTATTATTATTATTATTATTATTATTATTATTATTATTATTATTATGGGAAATTTAAGACAAATCATTGGTGGCGCAAAAAATGAATCAACATTGTTAAAACCGGAAATATATATAGAAACATGGACTCTTACTTTAATGGAGGAAAGGAGATTACGAGTATTTGAGAATAAACTTCTTAGGAACATTTTTGGACCAAAGAGAGATGAACAGACAGGTGAATGGAGAAGACTTCATAACAGTGAACTACATGGTCTTTATAGGAAGCCAGATATAATGAGAACAGTTAAGTCTCGTAGACTGCGGTGGGCAGGACATGTGGCACGAATGGGAAAGACGTGCGTGGAAGCTTCTTGTAGGATAATCAGAGGGAAAACACCCAGTTGGTGGACCAAGAATGAGGTGGGAGAATAACATTAACTATGATTTGGGGGAACTAGGTTTAACAGGGAATGATTGGAAAACATTGTCTCAGGATAGGGATGTGTGGAGAGCTTATGTCCGCGCGACCATGAACCTACGGGTTCGAGAGTGCCAGTGCGTTAGTTATATATTATTATTATTATTATTATTATTAATATTATTATTATTATTATTAATATTATTATTATTAATATTATTATTATTAATATTATTATTAATATTATTATTATTATTATTATTAATATTATTATTATTATTATTATTATTATTATTATTATTATTATTATTATTATTTTAGCATGTTCCACAATGTTTGACATCTTCATGCGCCCAGTTAACCTACTGCCATTCTCCTCTACTTCTCTCTGTCCCTTCCAAACTCCATCGTCCAATCCTTTTACCACCATGCTGCGCAAAACACTACCAATCCATATTATTTTGGCTCTCCTCTTCTTCTACCAAGTGACACTTATTGTAGTATTCTTCTTGAGAATCTGTCTTGTCATTCTATTTACAAGACCTTAATAATAATAATAATAATAATAATAATAATAATAATAATAATAATAATAATAATAAAGCAAAAATATTACAAAAAAAAGAAAATTACAAATATATCAAACCATAAATCAGAGCATTTTAACATATGGTGCTGAAGTCTGGCAAATTCCTACCAGGGAAATGAAAAGAATTTCAAGTACAGAAATGGATGTTTTAAGAAGATCAGCTGGAAAATCTAGAATGGATAGAATACGAAATAAAGAAATAAGGGAAATTATGGGTGTACAAGAGGAGCCGGACATCATAGACATCATAGAAAATAAAAGATTGCAGTGGTGTGGTCATTTCAAACGAATGCTAGAGCAAAGGTTGCCAAAAATTGTTATGGAATGGATCCCAATGGAAAGGAGGAAGAGAGGAAGACCGAAGAAAACTTGGATAGAAGGGGTACAAGCAGCTATGAATATCAGAGGAATGGAGGAAGGTCAATGGATGGATAGAGAGGAATGGCGTTTGGTTTCCGGAAGACGGCGGCAGCTGCCATGACACCGGATGAATAATAATAATAATGTGATAATAATGATAATGTACATGATGGATTATAAAATCGAAGATGTAAGGTGGGACTAAACATATATAAATAATGCTAACTTGACAATCTGTGATGCGACTTTTCTAATTCCTGTCACATTTAATTCTTAGGGTTTCATTTTTCAATTTTTTTCCCACCATTTACAATGATATTTTACTTTTTTTGTAACGATTGTTTCAATGTAGTTTTCTATGATATTTAACTAGGTACATACGTAGCATGAAGGCGTGGCGATTTTAACAAACATTCTATACAACCACGGATGCATATTCTAGTGCAGCCAACATAGAGAATGTACTAATCAACTCTACAAATATACTTCAGAATTTCAGAACATACTATTTATTTTTGGGCATTGCATTCTTTCACAGGTTAGAGTGCTTAAATTGCGTTATGTTAGCTTTCAGGTTGGTTATTCACAGGTTAGAGTGCATAAATGTTTTTAAGTTAGCTTTTAGGTTGGTTTTCACAGGTTACAGTGCTTAAATTGCGTTAGGTTAGCTTTTAGGTAGGTCTTTCACAGATTAGAGTGCTTAAATTGCTTTAGGTTAGCTTTTAGGTTGGTCTTTCACAGGTTTGAGTACTTAAATTTGCGTTAGGTTAGCTTTTAGGTAGGTCTTTCACAGATTAGAGTGCTTAAATTGCTTTAGGTTAGCTTTTAGGTAGGTCTTTCACAGGTTTGAGTGCTTAAATTGCGTTAGGTTAGCTTTTAGGTAGGTCTTTCACAGATTAGAGTGCTTAAATTGCGTTAGGTTAGCTTTTAGGTAGGTCTTTCACTGGTTAGAGTGCTTAAATTGCATTACGTTAACTTTTAGGTTCGTTAAAAATCGTGTACATGTTGGCTGCATCCCATGCTTCCATAGTGTAAACAGCTTTACGTGTTGGCGCGTGCGCTTGGTGTATGATAGGAACTTAAAAATATGTTTCGCGTCACATGTTGTAAAGTATTTCCTTAAATAATTAATTATGTGGTGACGCATTGTTGGTCTCGGTTTTCTATTTCCCTGGCGGCAAATGCTTTGTAAATATTTTTGTATCTAAGTGCATCGGCGAGAGAAGTTTTTATTTTCTTAGACTTTCTTTAAATAATTTGTTCCTTAATTCATTTAAAACAAAGCCCCCTATGACAATTAGCTGTCGTTAAATTTGAAGTGCCATACAAATGTATGCAAGATCAAAGACATACCAACAGCTGTCTTGACTTTGATTCTTTTTTTTCTTCTGTTAATTACAATAAGAATGTAGCTGGTCACAAAGTATTTGAACAAATCGACGCCCACAAAAAAACGTTAAAGATTTGGTTAAAATAGTATAGTTATAGACTCGTATTTGGCAGGAACCTAATACAAATTCTGGAGTCGGCCTAATCGTCTATATACGGGTGGGTGTGTAAAGAAGGATATCTCAAACCAAATTTTATATTTTTCCACACTAAGAATCCAAAATTATGAGTTACCATGAAATACAGTAGAGAAATATACTAATCGCCTTTCCACTATAACGCATTGCTTTGTCTTGCAGTATCAAATGTATTCTTTTTTATGACATAAAAAATTGTCAGTAATTAAATTAAAAATAAAACTTAGTTTTATTTGATTTTCATATTTATTAAGGTATAATTCGGTGACAGCTGTTTAGGTACACTGTACCTTCTTCAGACATGTTAACAAATTATGAATTTTGTTATTATAGTATAATATGTATGATGATCAAAACAGAACGAGTATACATTTAGATATTGAGACAGTAGAAATAGCAATTGGAAGTTTAAAATATGGAACATCTTGTGGGGAAGAAGGAGTACAGCCAGAATTAATTAAATATGGTACAAGGAAATTATTTGAATTGTTAAGGAGCCTTTTTGAGAGATGCCTAAACCAGTAAAATGGAAAATTGGGTTGATATTAGTCATTCATAAGAAAGGAAGAAAGGATGAGTGCAATAATTATAGAGGAATCACCGTAATAAGTCCCGCGCCGTAGCCGAGCTGTTAAGGTAGGAAGCCTTGGCGCAGAGCTACGGGACTTGCGCTGGTTCGGGTCTCCATGGGGGAAGAAATTTTCTCATGGTATTTCGGCCAGTATGGGACCGGTGCCCACCCAGCATCGTGAGGCAATTGGGCAGCTACAATAAGTAGCGGCTCCAGGTTGAGGAACCAGCTATAACGGCTGGGGGACTCGACATGCTAACTACATGTCACCCCTACACTGGCTGTTGATCATCTACCTCTGTGATTGACACATGTGGATGTGAAGGGCCAGCAGCCGTCTGGTAAAGGGCAACCGCTGAAAAATGGAAAGACCCTCAATCGGATCGGTTTAGTCCCGCGCCGTAGCCGAGCGGTTAAGGTAGGAAGCCTTGGCGCAGAGCTACGGGACTTGCGCTGGTTCGGGTCTCCATGGGGGAAGAAATTTTCTCATGGTATTTCGGCCAGTATGGGACCGGTGCCCACCCAGCATCGTGAGGCAATTGGGCAGCTACAATAAGTAGCGGCTCCAGGTTGAGGAACCAGCTATAACGGCTGGGGGACTCGACATGCTAACTACATGTCACCCCTACACTGGCTGTTGATCATCTACCTCTGTGATTGACACATGTGGATGTGAAGGGCCAGCAGCCGTCTGGTAAAGGGCAACCGCTGAAAAAATGGAAAGACCCTCAATCGGATCGGTTTAGTCCCGCCGCCGTAGCCGAGCGGTTAAGGTAGGAAGCCTTGGCGCAGAGCTACGGGACTTGCGCTGGTTCGGGTCTCCATGGGGGAAGAAATTTTCTCATGGGTATTTCGGCCAGTATGGGACCGGTGCCCACCCAGCATCGTGAGGCAATTGGGCAGCTACAATAAGTAGCGGCTCCAGGTTGAGGAACCAGCTATAATAATAATAATAATAGCTTTATTTTACCTGGCCAGAGTTAAGGCCTTAAGGCCTTGTCTACCACTCAACCAGGTTTAAAAAAAATACAAACAAAAAATAGTCTTAAATCTAAATTACAATACATATATAATAAACGATTACAAGTTATGAATACAATACAATTAATATTTATAATGTATTTTGATTTACTCTAAATTTAACGAATTAAATATATAATATGTACAATATATATAAAAAACAGGAAAAGATTAATGACATAGTATAAATTAAATAAATAGAGAAAAATTAATTATTAGACAACAGGTAACTGTATAAGCGTGACTTAAAGGTACCAAGTGTGCGGCAACCCCTGATATCTTGAGGAAGGAGATTCCAGGAGCGGGCAGAGGCTACTGTGAAGGAAGAGTAGTAGAATAGGAGGAAGTGCTATGAAGAGGAATTGTTAGCAGACTGCTATCTTGTGATCTAGTGTCAATATTGTGGTAAGAGGATAACTTCTCAAATCTAGACGCCAGGTAAGTAGGGATGTAGGAATTCAGAAGCTTGAAAAGTAGTGAAAGAGAGTGCAATTTACGTCTGTCAGTAAGACGGAGCCAAGAGAGGTTATTAAAGTGTTCGGAAATATGGTCATAACGGCGGATATTGAAAATGAATCGAACGCAAGCATTATGAACACGCTGCAGTCTCTGCGACAAGTCATAGTTTAGATCATTATATATAATGTCACAATAATCGAAGTGTGGTAACACAAGATTCTGCACAAGGATTTGTTTTAACGAAACTGGGAGAAATTCTTTTAAACGTTCTAAGATAAGGTAAGATGGAGAAAGTCTTTTTACATATGTGTTTCACTTGTGTTTGCCAGGTTAAATTTGCGTCTAGATGTAGTCCAAGATCTATTACTGAAGAAGAATAAGGGATGATTATATTATTTATAGTAATGTTTGGTAGTGTAGATATGTCAAAGGTTGTAAGCAGTCTTTGTTGTTCCCATTAGAATTACTTGTGACTTGTTAGGATTTAGATTTAGACCGATACTTGAAGACCAGTTAAAGATGGATATGAGATCGTCATTCATTTTTGTCAAGCTGTTATAGAGAGAATGAGGAGGTGAATGTAGGTAAATTTGGAGATCATCAGCGTAGAGGTGATAACGGCAGTGCTTTAGTACAGTTGGCAAGTCATTTATGTAGATTGAGAAAAGAAGAGGTCCGAGAACACTGCCCTGGGGGACTCCAGCCGGCACGTTGCGCCAAGACGAAGATCTAGATATAACGGCTGGGGGACTCGACATGCTAACTACATGTCACCCCTACACTGGCTGTTGATCATCTACCTCTGTGATTGACACATGTGGATGTGAAGGGCCAGCAGCCGTCTGGTAAAGGGCAACCGCTGAAAAATGGAAAGACCCTCAATCGGATCGGTTTAGTCCCGCGCCGTAGCCGAGCGGTTAAGGTAGGAAGCCTTGGCGCAGAGCTACGGGACTTGCGCTGGTTCGAGTCTCCATGGGGGAAGACATTTTCTCATGGTATTTCGGCCAGTTTGGGACCGGTGCCCACCCAGCATCGTGAGGCAATTGGGTAGCTACAATAAGTAGCGGCTCCAGGTTGAGGAACCAGCTATAACGGCTGGGGGACTCGACATGCTAACCACATGTCACCCCTACACTGGCTGTTGATCATCTACCTCTGTGATTGACACATGTGGATGTGAAGGGCCAGCAGCCGTATGGTAAAGGGCAACCGCTGAAAAATGGAAAGACCCTCAATCGGATCGGTTTAGTCCCGCGCCGTAGCCGAGCGGTTAAGGTAGGAAGCCTTGGCGCAGAGCTACGGGACTTGCGCTGGTTCGAGTCTCCATGGGGGAAGACATTTTCTCATGGTATTTCGGCCAGTTTGGGACCGGTGCCCACCCAGCATCGTGAGGCAATTGGGTAGCTACAATAAGTAGCGGCTCCAGGTTGAGGAACCAGCTATAACGGCTGGGGGACTCGACATGCTAACCACATGTCACCCCTACGCTGGCTGTTGATCATCTACCTCTGTGATTGACACATGTGGATGTGAAGGGCCAGCAGCCGGCT
This sequence comes from Diploptera punctata, assembly GCA_030220185.1. Taxonomy (NCBI): domain Eukaryota; kingdom Metazoa; phylum Arthropoda; class Insecta; order Blattodea; family Blaberidae; genus Diploptera; species Diploptera punctata. The sequence goes on along the minus strand of JASPKZ010008493.1, from coordinate 195,923 downwards.
GGTAAAAGGGCTACCGCTGAAAAGTGGAAAGACCCTCAATCGGAACCGTAATTAATGTTTTAGCCGTATATATGGAAAAATAATCAAATACTATTTGGAAGAAAGTAATAAACATACGGAGGAAGTACAAGCAGGCTTTAGATCTGAGAGATCTACTATTGATCACATATTTGTGGTAAAACAATTGACTAAAAAGACGAATAATAACAACCAACAAGTTCATTTCACATTTGTGGATTTAGAAAAGGCATATGACACTGTACCTTTACAAAAGTTGTGGGAAGCATTAGAAGATATGGCCATAAATGATACAATTATTAATGCAATAAAAAATTTGTGTAAAAATGCAGTATCTAAAATTAAAATTGGAAAATATACATCAGAAGAAATTAAAGTAACAAAAGGCCTTCGTCAAGGTTGTAGCATATCACCAACATTATTTAAGATATTTATACATAAAGCTCTGTCAAACTGGAGCAAAAAATGTTCAGGAATGGGAGTACCAATTGGAGATGGATCAACAGATACAATATATACACTGTTATTTGCGGATGACCAGATAATAATTGCTCAAGAATATGAAGACATGGAGATAATGTTCAGAAAATTATTGGACGAATACAATAACTGGGGTTTTAAAATAAATTTAGAAAAAAACATTTTATATGGGATGTGGAGCCGAAACCGAATATTTGATATTAGAATATGAAAAGGGGTATATTAGAGGATGTGAAGAATTTGAGTATCTGGGAGTAAAATTAGATAAAGAGGATAAACAAGAAAGTGATATTAAGAACAGAATAAATAAAGGTAGAGCAATAACAGCAATGATGAATGGAGTCTTATGGAACAGACATATAACCAGGAAAAATAAGTTACAAATATATAATTCAATAGTGAGAAGTACTGTCACATATGGAGCTGAAGTTTGGAAATTCAACAAAAACTTAGAACAAAAACTTTGTCGACGGAAATGGATTTCTTGAGGAGAGCAGCAAGATATTCAAAATTAGACAAAATAAGAAATACTGTCATAAGAGAAAAAATGAATATTGGTTATTCAATAGTAGATTATATACGGTATAAGCAATTGAATTGGTATGGGCACGTACGACGAATGCACGAAGAAAGATCATCCAGGAAAAATTGGAATGGTGCCCACCTGGAAGAAGGAGGAGAGGAAGACCTCAAAACTCGTGGTTGCAGGAAATGAGAACTGGAATGAGAGCAAGAGGACTGGAGGACATATATTGGATGGAGAGAGACGAGTGGAGAAGAAAAATAAAACTTTAGGCACAGAAAGATGTGTAAACATTAAAATTCTGTATATACATAAAAACAAATATATAGTGGGTTTCATCAGTTTTCATGACATTTTGTGTTGAAGTATTATTAACACTTTTGATTTCAAATTTTAGTCCGTCGTGGTGAACTGGTGGTTATACATCTTGCCTCTGGTTCCGAGCGTCACGGGATCAAATCCAGCCGGCATCGATGTATTTTTTAGGTTGGAAACATCCAAGTATCTATTCCCTCGGGAGGGACTTCAAGTGTGTAGAGTGTCTGAAGATTTATGGAGGCTTCACCGACTTACAAAAGAGCTGAAGAAGGGAGAAGAACAAGAGGAAGACCAGCCAATAGATGGATAGATAGTGGATGCACATCCAATACGTCTTCCTCCGAGGAGTGATTTGCAAAATAAGCAGGATGAAAATGTTACAAATTATGAATAAGAAGAAGAAGAAGAAGAAGAAGAGGGTTCCTATTGTGGACGGAAAAGTCAATGCCATGGTGTTGATATTGATGATTTTTTTCAAAACTTTACATAAAATCTAGAAATTTATATTACTTCCACGTCCACCGCTGTGGTCTCGGGGTAGCGTGTTGCGTTGTCACGCACCGGGCCCGGGTTCGATCCCCGGTCGGGACAATTTTCTGGGTGAGGTTTTTATCGAGATTTTTCCTCACCTGTAAGACAAATGTCAGGAAAACTTTAAGGCCCAAACGGTCCCCGAAATCGTATGGCCATCGCAATCATCATCATTCATATTCATCTTAGATTAAGCTTAGGATCAGGGACTATCCTGGCGCACCACTATCATATCATCGGGGCAACGTAACCCCACCTTCCAGGCGCTCCAACCTCAGAAGTGGGTTACAAGTACGACATGCCAGGAGAGAACACCAGGAATGTCGAACGACAACCTGGGGCACTTGCAGAAAATATATATATTATCTCCTCTCTATATAAAGTTGTATAGTTTCTATTTAACTTGAGATTGAAAGAACAGCTATGGCTGCCACAAAGAAGACAGTAACCAAGCAACGGAACCGAGAAGTGCTGTTAATTCTATTGAATGAATGGGCGTTAGTTTTTCATATGGATAACCTAGAGAATTAGAAGACGACCAAAGAAATTATAAGCGTTCTAACCGTGAAGACGTAGCTAAGTGCCCGTTAATAACATCTTCACCCGCATGAGGGCATCTCAATCACTGTCTAACTGCAGAGGCGTATCTACACTTTCACTGGCGTTACATTTTTATAGCAAAGTAATGTAAGGTTTTTTATTCAATGCACCAGGTTGTCATTTCGACATTTCGTGCATTTCTCCTGACATTGGCTTAATTGTAACCCACTTGTGAGTTTGGGCGCCTAGAAGGCGGAGTTACGTTATCTCTATGATATGACGGGTGATAAATGATAATGAAGCGCCAGGAGAGTTCTTCATCTAAATTCCAGATCATGAGCAACCACAGGAATAATTCCCTTTGAGGAAAAAATCGTATAGTATCACCGGGAATCGACCCGGGACTGCTTGAACAGTAGTCAGAAACGCTGACCCTCACAGAGTCAATTTTAGACGCTTTATATTAGCTTGACCTGTATCTGTCAATCTATCTATGTAACGGAATCTTTGAACACGATTTTAACTCACTTAAAAACATGAGATCGACTTGAAACTTTGTATACTTGTAAAGGACCAATGAAAATACAATAATTTCATAAATGTTTTTCTAAAATCCTGGCCAGAATCATCAGATAATAAAAATAATAAAAACCGGTATAACAGGTTGCGAACTTATCGACTTTTTAGTCAATCGTTGTAAGAGCTCAGTTGGCAGAGCGATGAACTGTAGTGGGATATAATTTCAGTAACCCATAGGTCGCTATTTCAAATCCGTCCCGGAGGATTTTTTTAGAAGAGTATTAAGCAATTAAATTTTCATGGGATCCCGGTTTATCACAATCAATTAAACTAAAAATAAAAAATGAATAATAGTTTCAAAAACTAAAACAACACGCTTTATTAGAAATTCGAACTAAAAAATGAAAAATAATTTTAATTTCTAACAGGCTTGGGATAAAATTAAAATGGTCAACAAAAAATCATCTCCAATACATCTTGAATAAAACTAGAGTTATCTACAAAAAAAATATAATTTTTTACCATCAAAAGCAGCATGTGGTGTTTTTTATGGTTTTTACGTTTTCTTCTTAGAGACTTTACTTTTACCAATATCTGTTTATTATCAAATATATTAATTGATATAGAGCATCCCACGCATTTGATGGTAGAATTATTTTTTGTAGATAACTCTAGTTTTATTCTAGATTTTATCCCAAACATGTTGGAAATTAAAATTATTTTTAATTTTTTAGTTCGGTTTTCTAATAAAGCGTGTTGTTTTAGTTTTTTAAACTATTATTTATTATGTACTAAAAGGTTAAATTGCAACATAGTATACTGTAATGAGAAGTTAGACTTATGAGTGTCCTTTGTTTTAATACCACACACAAACAGTTGAATAGTATAATGAGAAGTTCGACTTCTGTCTTTTATCTTGGTTTCACACACAAACAGTTGAACAATATATACTACCTGTATTGCAATCGTATAATTTCACTTGGACCGGAAAATTTAAAAACGGTAAATCAATACAAATATTCGGAGTAATACTACCATCAGGGATCACATTTAATGTAAGTATCAAACAGAGAGCAATAGCAGCTATTATAGCAATCAATGATATAAACAGCTTCAATCACTCTCCCTGAAGACACAAATGAGAAGATAACCCTCGTTTTCACATACGGAATAACAATAATAATAATAATAATAATAATAATAATAATAATAATAATAATAATAATCGCTTTATTTTACCTGGCAGAGTTAAGGCCTTAAGGCATTGTCTGTAACTCAACCAGGTTTTAAAAAATACAAAAAAAAGGTCTTACGTCTAAATTACAATAAACATAAACAATTTCATGTTATGAATACAATACAATTAATATTTATAATGTATTTTGATTTACTCTAGATTTAACGAATTTAATGTATAATACGTACGAGATCTATATAAAAACGAGAAAAAGATTATTAATGACATAGTATAAAATTAAATGAATAGAGAAAAATTAATTATTAGACAACAGGTAATTGTATAAGCGTGACTTAAAAGTGCCAAGTGTGCGGCAGCCTCTGATATCTTGAGGAAGGAAATTTGAGGAGCGGTCAGAGGCTACTGTGAAGGAAGAAGAATAAGAGGAAGTGCTATGAGGAGGGATTGTTAGCAGACTGTTATCTTGTGACCTAGTGTCAATATTGTGGTAAGAAGATAACTTCTCAAATCTGGACGCCAGGTATGGGAGCATCTTAAGAAGAGAGACCTGCAAACCATACAAAACGTCAAAAAAACGTTTCTAAGGAAAGTCCTAGGTGTCGGAGTACACACCCTCCAGGCTCACATACTTACTAACGAAGGAACTATTCATAATAGAATAAATACGTATAACTGTAGGCTTTCACTGCCGGCGTCTTGATCCCTATTAGGTTCGTCTTCCGGGCATATAGGCCGTGGTCCAGTCGTTCTTCTACTCGACGTTTCGTCTACTGCTGCGGTAGACATCTTCAGGAGATACGCCTTACGCCTTACGCCTTACGCCTTACACTATTATTGCCATCCACACAGGCATATAAGAACCTCATGACGGAATATCTGCAAAAAAAAAAAGGAATGATATAGAAGATGAATTCTATATTGCCAGCGCGATGACAGATAGAAATTGGATAAGAGCGAACCAGCAGATGAAGAGTGCAGCCAATAGACTCGCAGTACACGGCTTCCATCACAAACATAAACACCTTTCACACCGTATCCGAGAAATGTGTATGAAAACTATGCAGACTAAAGTGCGACAAAATACCTCGTTACCCATTCGTGCCACATGTCCTGCCTATCGCAGTCTACTGTTATCATTAGCTTCCTATAAAAACCATTAAAGAAACTGTTATCGAAAGGATAACAAACAGAGCTCTACAGTGGTATGGACATGTACCACGGATGTCGGAAGATCAGTGGCCTAAATATGTGTTAGATTGGATGGTACCAGGCAGAAGGAAGAGGCGGAGAAGTAGAAGAACATGATATGACGGAATATATGATGTCATGATGAAGAGGAGTATGGAAGAGGAACAATGGGAAGATAGGAATCTCTGGAAAGCAGGAATCAAGGCGAACTGCTGTAAAGTGGAAAGCCTGTATTAAGTATTAACTAATAAAGGCCGTGCAGTTCACTGGTATGTAACTCTTCTCCATTCACCTGTCTGTTCATCTCTCTTTGGTCCAAAAATGTTCCTAAGAACTTTATTCTCAAATACTCGTAATCTCCTTCTCTACCTTAAAATAAGAGTCCATGTTTCACACCCATATAATATAACTGGTAGAATAACAGTTTTGTATATTTCCAGTTTAACATTTTTGAAAGGAGTTGGTAAGTCAATAGTCTGTGTAATACATAATAGCACGCATTTCTAGAATTGAGCCTATCTTTCATTTCTTTGTGTAACTCATTCCTAATTGTGATTATTGTTGCTAGGCATTTGAATTAAGAATAAATAAATAAATAAATAAATAAATAAATAAATAAATATATATATATATATATATATATATATATTGAAAGATACTATCATCTGGGTAGAATTTTAGAGGCTTTCTTCTTGCTGTACAGTTAGTTAGGTGGTATTGTTCATATTTTTGGTCACATAGCTTGCAGAGGCACTGGTTCGATGCGAGGTGAAACCGTTCTTGGGTACATATTCTGTAGTGGAATCCATGTGTGGCGGTCCTCGTGAACACGTGTTTCAGGGAGAAGTTCGGTTCCTTCCATTCTTCAGTGTTCATCGCTGGGGTCAGGAAGAATCCGCGGCCTATATCCTCTGTTTTTTCTGATCTCTCTCTTATGTGTGCTTCGTAGGCTGGGGTGTATGGCATGTTGTATTTTGACGCTATTTCTCTGATGAAGAAGTCAGTCTTGGTTAGATGATATATGAATCGGGAGCTCGTTGACCTTGAAACCTTTAGAGCCAGTTTCACCAAGAGAGGTAACTGCATTACGCCAGTTTAAGCTATGCATTATACACGGAGAAAACTGGCGTAATACAGCTACCTCTCTTGGTGAAACTGGCCCTAAGTACTCTCCGAAAGTAGGTACTTTTTACCATTTCTAATCTTTTCAGATTTGCAATTTTAACAGAGTCCAGAATGTGGTGATTGCGTAGCACGCTGTTGGTGATAGCTTGATGTGAAATGGACTTATAGCTGTTTCGACTGATAGCTTTTCAACATTTCGAATGTCAAACGTGGCCTTTATTGTTGCGTTGCATCTTTCCTGGATGTGCTTGGTGAATTATTTCATGTGTGTTCAATAAATCTTTAAAAATACATATATATTTGGTCACGGTCATTTTATGTGTCTACTAGGTAGGATCGGTGAAGATAAGTAAATAGTTTTCAAACCTCGTTTGATATGAACGACATCAGAACGTTAATTAATTCGGAAATCCCTAAAGCACTCTGTATATTAAATGTAGTTTTATTTGATACTAATTCTCCCCTCATAATGCATATTCAGTGTATAATTAATAGATAAAGTTGGTATGTAGTGAAGTTCTCTTGTTTTTATCTAACATTAAATTCGCAAAGTTGTTAACAGTTGACTGCGGAAACACGAAAATAAAATATTACATACTTCAACTGTTACGGAAAGATTATTGGAGTATAAGAGACGCAATCATGTATCCTAGAACAGTTAGCTACCAGGGAAAGAAATGAAGCTATACCTGGAATAAAAATACACTGAACAAATACGAAAATGAAAGAAATCAGTAAATAAAATATCAGGGAGAAAATTAAGTTATCTCGTATAAAAAGTTGGAATTAAAAATAAATGTCAAGTGCAATATCACAAGTTACCTTATCGATAATTCACAACAGGCGGTAAAGATTAGGAGGGTGTTCAAAATAATATGTCAAGTGTGTATATCCGTGCATCTGCTCATTGGGCGAGGGTGTTTCCTTGCGAGTGTAAATCAACCAAATTAATTTAGTAAAGTTTATTTCCATGTAGATGGCAGAAACCAAATGCATAGGAACAATAATTACAATGAGCTGCACAGAGAAATTAAATATAGGCTCAATTCTCGAAATGCGTTTTATTATGTATTACAGGAACTATTGACATCCAAACTCCTATTATAAAACATTGAACTAAAATTATTATTCTTCCAGTTATGGATGCGAAACATGGGCTCTTTTATTTAAGGGAGGAGTAAAGATTAGGGATATTTCAGAATAATGTTCTTAGAATTTTTTTTGGAACAAATAATGATTAATGGTTCTATCACATCTCATTTTTGGAATAATAACAGAACGCTTTTCCAGTGGTTTTCTTAAAAGAAATTTCCATGATCCTTTTTCGTTTTAATTCGCGCTTCGTAGGACAAGTTTATCCACTAAGTTTTCAGTTACGCTTATTTTTCTACAGATGTCAACGAATGAGATGTAGATAGCACATTGTCTCAATTCATCCATTAAGTAACTGAATATTTACCTTAGGATTCTATTTTCGAATACTTGTAGCTTAATTCTCGTCAGTGGTGGTCTACTGGTTTTGTTTCTTGTCTCTAATCCCTAGGGTCGCGGGTTCAAACCTCGAAGGGGTCGATGGATTTTTAGGATGGAAAACTCCAAGGGACAATTCCTGCGGGACGAACTTTAAGCCGTGGGTCTCGAGTGTGAAGGTCGTCTGGCTCGTAAAAGAACTTAAAACCTGAATAAAAACGGTTCTGTGCAAAATTGAATCAATCTTCCTCCATCAAAGTAATACCTTAGTTTGCTACTAGATGTCTCCTCGAAGCGATGTACTGACCACATGCCATTCACTTATATCTGTAGGGAAATAAGCGTAACTAAATTAGTGTAGAACGAAGATTGGATTCAGTTGAGTTGAGATTTTTAAGAAATATAGCAGGATATACTCTGCTGGATAAGAAAATAAATAAATTTATAAGAAAGAAACTAAGTAATTTCAAACTTACAGATCGAAAAATTAAATATAGGAACGACTGGAAAGAACATGTTGATAGAAAGCCAGAAGAAAGATTTTCAAAATTATTGCTAAATTTTAAAACACACTTACTTACTCACTGGCACTATCGAACCCGTAGGTTCATGGCCGCGCGGACATAAGCTCTCCATACATCCCTATCCTGAGCTAATGCTTTCCAATCATTCCCTGTATAATCTACTTCCCTCAAATCATAGTTAATGTTATTCTCCCATCTCATTCTTGGTCTACCAACTTGGCGTTTTCCCTCTGGCTTCCCTACAACAAGCTTCCATGCAAGTCTTTCATTCCCCATACGCGCAACCATGGTATCTTTACCTTGTCGTGGCTTGCTTGATCCTGAGAGCTATGCCGGCGGTAGCATTGCTGCCGATAGGGTTACCCATGCCGGACTGGTCGAAGGTGATAAGCCAGACGAAAAAAAGTACCTTGGGCGAAAGAGTGACGATCTGTCATCGTAAAAATACAACCGTCAAGAAATGCGGACATGGGTTCAACTGGGGTAAAATTTTCCGGAGGTCAAATAGTCCCCCATTCGGTTCTCCGGGCGGGGACTACTTCAGGGAACCCATGCCAAAGGCTCAATCAAAGGGACATGTTCCTAGGAACATGGAATGTTAGGACCTTTTTTAAAACACATGGAAGGAGAAATGTTGGACGTCCACACAGAAGATGATTTTAACAGTTCTTGCTTTCATTAAACCGGAACGAGCCAACAGGCTTAATTCCTGGATGAAGAGAAGAAGAAGAAAAAGAAAAAATAGTCAGGTTAAGAAACTTCCCTCTAAGGGAGCACCCAATTACCGAGCTTGAAAAAAAAGTAAGGATAAATAAATTAATCAATCAATTGAAGCTTATTCTAAATATCTGATAGTCCTCGTTTTTTTCTCAAGAGGTAAATTTATATCCTAGTTAAATTAAGAGGAATTGGAACAACTGTTTTCGTTTCGTAATCAATTTAATTATATGAATTAGAGGAAATTTATCTCCTTAAAATATATTTCACCCGTTTTACGTTTTTTCCGAATAAACGATAGCTTTTCAGAGAATTTGATTTGTTTCTTGGTAATCCCTCAATTAGAGACATCACCTAAAATGGAAATATAATACGCCTATATTGAATTTTTTAAAGCAGTTCCAAGAATTTCGTTTCACTTTCGTCCTTTGTTAATCAGCTGATTTCAAAACACTGGCTTGAAAGTTCATTCGAAAGTAATTATTTAAAATTTTGTTTTCATGGTAAAAACTTTCTGTTGTATCAATACAGGATTGATAAAGTAAACAATTTACTCTTTTTAGTAGGATCAGCCTCATGGGCTAGTGGTCACAGTTTTTCATTACAGTTCATGAGGTCCCGGGTAGGATTCCCGCTCGGACCATAGAAGTTTTTCCTGTGGTTGCCCATGATCTGACATTTAGGTTCCGTTTTGGTTAAGGACACTCCTGGGATTTCATTACCATTTATCATCCATCATATCATCGCTTTCCAAGTGCCCTAATTTAAGAAATGGATTACAATTCCGCCAATGTCAGAGGAGAAATTCAGAAATGTCATAAAGACAACCTGTTCGCATAAAAAAAAAACTCTTCGTGCACTGAAGAAGCGACGAAGGAGCAATAATCGCTTCTCCATTTTCCAGTTTCCTTTATTTTATTTTGTTCATGTTTTCCTTTTCTTCTTCACTCCCTAACCTACTACTCATTCTTCTAATTCTTGTTTGCTTCTTCAGAATAACGAGAAGAAAGAAAAAGAGCACAAGGAGAAGTAGAAGAAAAGAAACACAATGAACTCTGATGATCTTGTAGAAGATTTCCGGTCTGTTGGCCGTGGTCTTGAGGCTTGTGGATCCCCGATGTTTCGCCAGAGACTGGCAATTTTGTCGACTACCTGCCCTATTTATACATTTATCCGCGACGTGTTCTCTGCGCGGTCCGTTACTTCGTAAATTATATCTGCCTTCTGGTTGGTTAGCATTAGGGTCTTCCATTGCACCAATTTTTTTTCTGATTTACTTTACTTATTTTTCTTCTTTTTATTTCACATGGAATCTTGCTCCAAGAGAGGAGAAAAGATTATGGTTATTTGAGAATGAAGTTCTTGGGAAAAGTTTTGAACCAAAGAGAGATGAACAGACAAACAAATGGAGAAGAATACATAACAGAGAGCTACATGGCCTTTATAGGAAACTAAATATAATAAGGAGAGTTAATTCTACTAGACTGCGATGGGCAGGACATGTGGCATGTATTTGGAATGAAAGAGAGCCATGGAAGCTTTTTTGTAGGAAAACCAGAGGGAACATTTTCTCAGTTGGTAGACCATGGATGAGGTTGAAAAATAATATTAATCATGATATGAGGGACATATATAATACAGGAGATGATTGGAAAACATTATCAGAGGTTGGGGATGTGTGGAGAGCCTATGTCTGCGAGGCCAAGAACTAACAGGTTTAATAGTGGCAGTTGGTTATTATTCATTGTATAAAGGATTCTCAAGACATTCGTTTTATAGGGAGTTTATCTTCTCAAATGCCTTTAACTTCATCTTGTTTAATAATTTCTAATTTTGCATTATGTGGCATACCTTTTTTGGCGGGGTTCTATCTATCTGCAATGGCATAACAGCCCAACGTAGACCCTTGACCTCTCTGTTTTGTAACGAGTTACAACCTCAATTAAATATAGTTACGCTTATTTGCCCATAGATGTCATGAATGGTACAGGTCAACATACCGAAACAATAGCAAGCATCTAAGGTATTACTAGGTCGACGAAGTCGGTAAATTTACTTAGAAGCCTCTTCATTGAGGCTCAAGGATCTTTTACGAGCATCTTCAGACTCGGCAACCACGGCATCAAGTCTCTCCCGTAGTATTTGCTCCTAGGATTTTTCATTCCTAAAAAATCCATTGACCCCCGGATTTTGAACCTGCGACCCTTGGGACCAGAGGCAAGAATAATAACAACTACTAGTCCATCGCAAGCGACAGCGAGTTAGTTAGTTATTTAGTTTCTTCTTTCCTTCGTCCTTTCCTTCTAATCCTTCTTTTTATATTCTTGGTGCACGAGAATAGTTTTTCTTTATTTTTTACTGATTTTCCTTATAATTCTTTTTCCTTTCCTTATTAGTTTTTTTACTTTCCTTCTTGTCCTGTTTCTTCTTCTAGAGAACGGGGAGGAGGAGGAGGAGGAGAGAGAGAGAGGGAGAGAAAGAGAAAGGTTGAGAGAGAGAGAGAGAGAGAGAGAAATTAAAATGTTAAAATAATTTATAAAAAATAATTCTAAGCTCTATTGTTAATATTTTAATAATTGTAAAACAGTAGCTGATATCTCAGTCGTCCTCAATAATTTGTAGTGTTATTTTATAGGAGGCCTTTCGATAACTTACGGATCATCTTCAGCTTTCATTTTGGTACTGACTGTTGATGGTAATTATTTTGTACAGAGGGTTTATGTTGGGTATGTTCTCGTTCAGCAGGTGTTTATTTGTGGTTTCCTTGATGATTTCTAATTCATCGAGGACGTTGATTTTCGATACATCGTTTTCTCTATGCTGGATCTATAATACGTTGTCTATTGTGTTGAATTGATGTCCTGCTTCTACTGTGTGTTTGGAAAAACTGGATTTACCTTCATTTGTTATGAAAAACAACACTCCAAATTATTGAGGAGACTGAGGTATCAGGTGTAAAGGAAAATGGAAATTGGAGGTTAAGAAGGAATGACGAATTATACCTCAAGAATAATAAAGAAAATATAGTTAGTTTCATCAAATCCAAAAGATTACAATGGTTTGGACATACACTAAGAATGCCAAAGGGAAGATTGCCGAATGATATTTTGAATTGGAAGCCACAGGGAACAAGACCAAGGGGAAGACCCAAGGATCGATGGGAAGATGACGTAATTGAGGATTTGAGAGAGATGGGAATTTTTGATTTGAAATCTACTGCACAAGATAGGAAGAAGTGGCGTAAACTGGTTGAGAAGGCCAAGACATTCCACTGGAAGTCGTAGAGCCTGACGAAGAAGAAGAAGAGGTATCAGGTACTGTTTTACAATTATTAAAACTTTAACACAGTGACGTCAAAGGAGTTTCGTAATATATTTTAAAAACATTCATCTCTATCGATGGATTGAATTTAGTTGTGTTGTAGAGTGAATATGAAGTACAAATAAAGTTTGAAATGTCCGCCACTGACGTCGCTACTGTGAGTTATGGTTGTGTCGAAGTCAGCAGTCGCGTACGCCCTCTGCCCACTCACGTGCTTAACCAACTTTTTTTTTCTACAGTTGGCAGTATGATAATATATGGGTGGCAATAAGCCAATAGTCTTCCGTATATACACTACTTCAACTTACTTATTTTTTTATACTTGAACGAAATGATAAATTGCCAACTGTACAATGGGTAGCTAGTTACTTCGTCACGAATATTTTCTCTTTTAAAAAAACACACAAGTTCCGCACTTCACAAAAAAAATCAACATAAAATAATATATTAAATAATACTGGTCAACATGATTTTTGTCTCATGAGTACCAATAGTTGTACTTATTGCAGTTTTTTTTATCGTGTTTTCAAATATGTATTCGGAATTTCTCCATCACCCACAGTTTTTTTTTTCAATTTTAATTAATGGATTTATATAATTCTTTTTCGTTTTGAGACTTGAAAGTAGTTTTGAAGTTCCTTAGGACAGGTTACTGGCCCGACGCTAAGTAGTCCAGTGGTAGGGCTGCTACCTTTTAGTCTCTGGACAGACATTAGGATACCGCATTTACTCAGTACCTGATGGAACGGTTATACCGCATATATATATAATTATATATAATTCTTTTTACAGAAGGATATACAGAGACTTAGATCTGCTGAAATGAGATATCTTCGGAGGACTGCAGGATACACACTACTAGATCACAAAAAAAATGAAGACATCTTAGAAGAATTACACATGGAATCTTTAGAAAACAAAATTTCTGATTATAAGTCAAGATGGATACAACATGTTCATCGAATGGAAGATCACAGAATACCCAAACTAATGTTAAGATATCAACCTGCAGGAAGAAGAAAACCAGGACGTCCACTCAAAAGACTTCTGGATGGTGTTTCTCTTGAGGCCGAAACAGGTCAACAAATGGCCTAAATTCGTGAATGTACTATGATGATGATGATGATATAATTCTTTTTTAATAAATGTTTTTTCGTCCATTTGTCCATTGTAAAATACAACCAAATGAGCTAACTCAGGAGATTTCAGCTATGGAAAAGAGATATCAAGGTAAATGGAATTCTAACATGCTGGCCGATTACTGTTGGACCATCAAGAAGGATGCTCCACAGGTGAAATATAGCAGAAAATCGTTATTTATTACTTTCTAGGTGAGTCCGAATGTTTGAATATTGTGTAGTTACGAATGTAGAAAATATTAAAGTGTTTGGAATTATAAATTCCTGTCAGTCAGAAAACCATGCGTGATGGACAAAAACGGATTTTATATTTGAATTTAGGAGAACAAATGCTATCAGAATCATATATTTTTCTTTCTGAGACAAAAAAAAAATATATGTTTTGTTGCTCAGTGTAATAGGATCTCCTTGGTGACTGTTTAACTCATGCTGCAAATGGGAGTTAATGACCAATTACGCTTCAATGAATTTTTATTTTCAACCAATGACAGTTATGTTTTACCTCATTCTTTACCGAATTCTCTTAATCACATCCTGTTTTTGTGATAAAGAAAGCTCATATTTTTTAATATTCTGAACAGGTCAAAGCATTATTTTGCAGTAAACGACTCTCTAACAAAGCCTCCAAGTTTGAAAATACAAAATGGCAACCACGACATATGGCTGCTCTTCAAATGAAGATATAGACGAAGTAATTCAGCAATCTAAGCATCAAAACATATACAAATAATGTACAGATTCCTTTGAACTATAATTTAATAATCGTGTTTTCAATAATTGTGTTTTTAAAAGTCCGTCGCCGTGGCGTAGTCGGTAGAGTCCCTACCTTTCACTCCGGAGACCTGGGTTCGATTCCTGGCGGGGTAGGGGATTTTAAATCTCCACCTTGGGTCTGGGTGTGTGTGTGTCCTGTCCTTGTGTCTATGCTAGAATTGAAGAATGTTGACAAACAGGTAAAACAAACAAAGGAAAAGGTAAAACAAAAAGGAAAAACTAGTATAAACGAAAAAAAAATTAGTTGTTTACTAAAAAAAATAATAACCTAAAATGTTGTTTATAATATACAGTTTGATGTGATTCATTTTTTCTCCACTAGGGTGCATTCTTACAATATTGAGATCCTATTTGAAGTTGTCCACGCCAGATGGCAATAAATAATATTATATGATCAAGTTGCACTGGATAAACAAACGAAACGTAACCACATAATTCTAATTTGTTTTCAAACATCGCCGTTTACATTAAATATGTAAACATTTTAAAATAATTATATTTAATTCATTATTTATCAGTACATAGTTTAATTTTATTCGTCAAATAGTCCTACTATATACGAGACTTAACTTTTCTTGTTACATCTGGTTTCCTATAAATATTATGTAGCTCACTGTTATGTAGTCTTCTCCAATCACATATATGTTCCTCTTTCATCCAAAAAAAATGTTCTAAGAACTTTATTCTCAAATACTCGTAATATTTATTCCTCCATTAAAGTAAGATTTCATGTTTCGTGCCCATATAATCATAATATTGTTTTTTGTCTAATGCCACCAGGTGTTCTTTTATGACATTTCTGGCTTTCTCCCCTGGCATTGGCAGAATTGTAATCCATTTTTAGGTTGTAGCACCTGGCAGGCGGAGTTACGTTACCCTGATAGTAGGCTATGATGGGCGATAAATGATAATGAAGAGCCAGGAGAGTTCCTAACCTAAACTTAACCTAAATTCCAGACCACGGGCAACCACAGGAATAATTCCCTTAAGGAAAAACCCCTATGGTTTGACCGGGAATCGTACCCGGGACCTCATGAACAGTAGTCAGGAACTCTGACCACTAGTCCATGAGGCTGGTCTGTAATTCCATCCATAGTAATTCTGCCCGAAGGCAGTTCTTTCACTGCAATCACAGCACTTTCATGCTATGCTTTGCAGCTTTACTAGGGAATTCTAGGTGTGGTAGCTTCCCGTTGCTTTCCACACCGGTGAAGGATGATGATGATAATGATAAGGATGATGGTGATGATTATGGCCATATGATTTCGGGGACCGTTTGGGCCTTAAAGGTTTCCTGACATTTGTGGTGAGGAAAAACCCCGATAAAAATCTCACCCAGAAAAACTGTCCCGAGCGGGGATCGAACCCGGGCCCGCTGCGTGACAAGGCAGCACGCTACCTCGAGACCACAGCGGTGGATTGATCTGTAATTGTAACATTGAAATGAATATACTCAGATAAGCCACTCTAGCATTATTTAATTCAAATAAAGAGAACATTTTCTGTTCCAATGCAATAATGCCAGAGCGCAAAGCTGGAGATTCTGGGTTGAAATCCCTGTTCAGGCAGAAATAAAAAGTTGTGCAGTTGTAAGAGTTGAGGATTTCATGTAAGGTAATTTATGCTGTACTTGCATGACTGACATTTTTGTTATAGTGTAAGTTTTACTTCATGCAGGCAAAGTGTTTCTTCTAACTTGCTGTGTCTTTCTGCACTACTTTGTGAAGGTCAAAAAAGAAAATGAGAAATTGACATAAATTGTTTCCTTTGTGAGTTGTTGAACATATATCTTCTAGTGCGAAGATTTACAACTCTCCTTCCTAAATTTTACACCACAATAAAACTTCAATATAGTTTTTTATTGACCTCGGATATGACGCAGTTTTTCTACTTTTAATTTGTGTCCTTCTGAATGTTTATGTGCCACATAAAGAAAACGGACGTATTATAAAGTTGTTTACATCCGATATCACACAAAGTGAATATTAATAATAATAGGGAAAAGATTTTATAGCAATAAAAGTTAAGATTTAATATAGTATAATTAGAAGTTGGTAATGGAGAACTTTGGCATAGCCTACCTAAATCTCTTGTACATTTTATAAAAAGAATGTATGATTGTAAAGCAAGTATTAAGGTTGGAAATAGAATATCCTCAGAATTTGATATAACAAAAGGTTTATACAGACATTAATGGAAAGTATTATATTATTTTTGGTCTGGACATCTTACCTCAATATTAATATTGATTTGTTCTTGGACATGTTTCAAAACAATTCTGTTTTATCGTCAACTTTCCCAGACTGGGAAAGCTGACGATAAAACAGAATTGTTTTGAAACATGTCCAAGAACAAATCAACATTAATATTGAGGTAAGATGTCCAGACCAAAAATAATATAATTAAAATAACCTCAAAATATAACTTCCTAAAATTAAATATTAATGGAAAGTATACTTACATATGGATCAGAAAGCTGGACAATAAATGAAAGGATGCAGAAAAGAATCTTGGCGACAGAAATGGTTAGATTAATAATAATAATAATAATAATAATAATAATAAAAATAATAATAATAATAATAGCTTTATTTTACCTGGCAGAGTTAAGGCCTTAAGGCCTTGTCTACCACTCAACCAGGTTAAAAAAATACAAACAAAAAATAGTCTTAAATCTAAATTACAATATATATATATATATATATATATATACATATATAAATATAAACGATTACAAGTTATGAATACAATACAATTAATATTTATAATGTATTTTGATTTACTCTAAATTTAACGAATTAAATATATATGTACAATATATATATAAAAAAACAGGAAAAGATTAATGACATAGTATAAAATTAAATAAATAGAGAAAAAATTAATTACGGATAAGTATGAGAATATCCAGGCTACAACATATTCGAAATACATATATCAGACAAGAAATGGATGCACAGGAAACTGTTATCGATAGGATAACAAAAAGAGCTCTACAGTGGTATGGACATGTACAACGGATGTCGGAAAACCGGTGGCCTAAACAGGTGTTGGATTGGATGGTATCAGGAAGAAGGAAGTTGGGGAGAAGTAGGTATGAGGGAATATATGATGCCATGATGAAGAGGGGTATGGAAGATGGTCAATGGGAAGATAGGAGTCTCTGGAAAGCAGGAATCAAGGGCAAACTGCTGTTAGTGGAAAGCCTGTATTAAGTAAGTATAATTAGAAATAATAATAATAATAATAATAATAATAATAGCTTTATTTTACCTGGCAGAGTTAAGGCCTTAAGGCCTTGTCTACCACTCAACCAGGTTTAAAAAATAATACAAAAGAAAAGTCTTAAATCTAAATTACAATATATATATATATATATATTATATATATAATATATATATATATATATATATATAAACGATTACAAGTTATGAATACAATACAATTAATATTTATAATGTATTTTGATTTACTCTAAATTTACCGAATTAAATATATAATATGTACAAGATATATAAAAAAACGAGGAAAAGATTAATGACATAGTATAAAATTAAATAGACAGAGAAAAATTAATTATTAGACAACAGGTAACTGTATAAGCGTGACTTAAAGGTGCCAAGTGTGCGGCAACCCCTGATATCTTGAGGAAGGAGATTCCAGGAGCGGGCGGAGGCTACTGTGAAGGAAGTAGAATAGGAGGAAGTGTTATGAAGAGGAATTGTTAGCAGACTGCTATCTTGTGACCTAGTGTCAATATTGTGGTAGGAGGATAACTTCTCAAATCTGGACGCCAGGTAAGTAGGAATGTAGGAATTCAGAAGCCTTGAAAAGTAGTGAAAGAGAGTGCAATTTACGTCTGTCAGTTAGACGGAGCCAAGAGAGGTTATTAAAGTGTTCGGAAATATGGTCATAACGGCGGATATTGAAAATGAATCGAATGCAAGCATTATGAACACGCTGCAGTCTCTGCGACAAGGCATAGTTTAGATCATTATATATAATGTCACAATAATCGAAGTGTGGTAACAAAAGATTCTGCACTAGGATTTGTTTTAACGAAACTGGGAGAAAATTCTTTAAACGTCTAAGATAATGTAAGATGGAGAAAGTCTTTTTACATATGTGTTTTACTTGTGTTTGCCAGGTTAAATTTGCGTCTAGATGTAGTCCAAGATCTATTACTGAAGAAGAATAAGGGATAATTATATTATTTATAGTAATGTTTGGAAGTGTAGATATGTCAAAGGTTGTAAGCAGTCTTTGTTGTCCCATTAGAATTACTTGTGACTTGTTAGGATTTAGATTTAGACCGATATTTGAAGACCAGTTAAAGATGGATATGAGATCGTCATTCATTTTCATCAAGCTGTTATAGAGAGAATGAGGAGGTGAATGTAGGTAAATTTGGAGATCATCAGCATAGAGGTGATAACGGCAGTGCTTTAGTACAGCTGGCAAATCATTTATGTAGATTGAGAAAAGAAGAGGTCCGAGAACACTGCCCTGAGGGACTCCAGCCGGCACGTTACGCCAAGTCGAAGAAATAAGAGTTCTGACTGGCTTTTGTCTTGGTTTCTCATAAAAACAGTCGAATAATATAATGAGAAGTTAGACTTCTGACTGTCATTTGTCTTGGTTTCACTGTCCTCATCATCTTCACGGTGTATGCTCCATGGCCTGTTCCGGCTCAATACTCCATCGCTTTCTTGTTTACAAAGAATTCTGGTACGATGTAGCTATCCAACAAGACGATACACATACATACTTTGTGGAACGAATATACCTATTAACACTGTAGGAATTTAAAATAGCACTGAGATTGAGTAAAAGTAGGAAAGCCACTGGAATTGACGAAATCAACATGGAATTATTTAAATATGGTATACTTTTATTAAACTTCGATAGCTTCATTTCTACAATATGTGTTGGACTGCTATCGAAATTTATTTAACGTTTTCCAATACTGTTATTTTAACACAGTTCCAATAATGGATCATATTATAATATTATAATGACATTGTGAAAAACAAATCAATGTCTGAACCAGGAATCGAACCGTGGACCTCTAGTTCTCCGTCTTGGTGTGCAGCCCACTACACCATTCTAGACTTGGTACAAATATTCACAATTCTTTCCACATATACAAATCTATAATTCTCGTTTCGTCCGCTGCCAGGTAGCCGTCACTACCATCGCCAACGGCCGTCTTCGTTTAGAAGTATCTATATTTGAGAATTTTACACCACCACTTGTCTCCCTCTCTTCATTCTCTCGAGCGGCAGCCTTTACAAACTTTTCTTGAGTAGTTTATTCCTTCTGGACCTAAGAGTTGCGGGTTGAAACCCGGTTGAATCGATGGATTTTTTGGATAGTAAATCCCAAGGAACAAATCTCGTGGACAGAGCTTAAGCCGTGATTTCTGACTGAATATTTAGGACCCTCATAAACTTTATCTCCAAATAAAACATCTTAATACAGGTTTATCGGGCGTTTATATTCAAATAATACTAAGTTACCCACCTAAGTGTTTCTATGATGCGAAGAGCTAGCCACCTGCCACTCGTTGACATCTGTGGGGAAATAACTAAGTAACAAACTGGCTCTATCGAACCCGTAGTTTCATGGCCGCGCGGATATAAGCTCTCCCTACATCCCTGTCCTGATCTAATGCCTTCCAATCGCCCTCTATGTAATCTACTTATTTCAAATCATGGTTAATGTTATTCTCCCACCTCATTCTTGGTCTACCAAATGGACCTTTTCCCTCTGGTTACCTACCAGAAGCTTAAATGTACGTCTTTCATCCCCCATATATGCCACATGTCCTGCCCATATCAGTCTACGAGACTTAACTGTTCTTATTATATCTGGCTTTCTATACACATAATGCAGCTCATTATTAAGTACTATTCTCCATTCACCTGTCCATGTTTTTTTTTGCCCAAAAATTTTCATAACAACTTTATTCTCAAATAGTCGTAATCGTCTTTCCTTCCTTAAGGTAAGAGTCCATGTTTCGCATCCATATATTATAACTGGGACAATAACTGTTTTATATAGTTTCAGTTTAACGTTTTTTGAAAGGAGTTGGGACATCAAGAGTCTCTGCAATGCATAATAGCACGCATTTCCAGAATTGAGCCTATGTTTAATTTCTTTGCGCATCTCATTCCTGTTTGTAATTATTGTTCATAGATACTTGAAATCAGCCACTTCCTCAACATTTTCTTCATTTTCTGTGGGAAAGTAAACATAAATATATTATTATTGTTTACGTAACCCCTACAAGAGTGTTTTTGCTCTATATGGAGGTGTAGAGGTTCAAACAGGCATATATTGTATTACAGACAGCTCTTTCCGATTTTACAGTTCTCTACATAGTGTCAAACTGTCATGAATGTATTCGTCAATTTTCTGAATTGAAGAAACTTTTATGGCGCATTACATTTTTATATGACGTGATATTACTTGTTTGAATATCTGCTTTTATTTTACTATTGTCATTTCCGTTCTTTTGTTTTTATTAGTTTCGTGTCTATCGAGTTTCATTTGTTAAACTCTAACTGCTATTTCAGGTGCAATTGTTCTCATAAAATCCACAGTTTTTTGTTTTTATTAAAATCATAAAAGCAGTATTAAAAAAAACAGTTATAATATACTTTTTATTGCATAAGTTGGTAATGCAAATATAAAACTGATCTCTATTCAAACCAGAGCATATTATTGAATGCAATAATCTCATAAATACTTATGATAAACTATGATATCTTATTTAGGGCAAGGAGTGTTATACTGAGAAGTGACGTTGAAGAAATTGTAAAGGCTCAATTCTGGAAATGCACGCTATTATGTATTACAAGGAATTGTCCCAACTTCTTTTCAAAAGTGTTAAACTGAAATATAGAAACCTGTTAATCTGCCCGTCACATTACATGGATGGGAAACTTGGATTCTTACTTTAAGGGACAATAAAGATTACGAGTATTCAAGAAAAACGTTCCTAGGAAAATGAACAGACAAGCGAATATAAAAAACTACATAACAGTGAGATACATGATCTTTATGGAAAGCCAGATATAATAAGAATAATCAAATCTCGAAGACTGCAACGTGAAACCACCACAAAATTGAAACAGGAATCTAAAAAAATTGGTCTAATAATAAATCAAGAAAAAACAAAATATTTAACTGAAGGCCAACACGCACACACTCTTGAGTAACACTAAGAAATTAGGACTGGAAGTAAATATCAGTAAAACTAAATATATGGTCACACGTAGAAATTCAGCATATAATGGAAATGGACAGCTAATGACAAATGAGGGAAATTTTGAGGAAGTGGCTGAATTCAAATACCTAGGAACAATAATCACAAATAGGAATGAGATGCACAAAGAAATTAAACATAGGCTCAATTCTGGAAATGCGTGCTATTATGCATTGCAGAGACTGTTGATGTCCCAACTCCTTTCAAAAAAGTTAAGCTGAAAATATATAAAACTATTATTCTACCAGTTATATTATATGGGTGCGAAACATGGACTCTTACTTTAAGGGAGGAAGGGAGATTACGAGTATTTGAGAATAAAGTTCTTAGGAAAATTTCTGGACCAAAGAGAGATGAACAGACAGGTGAATGGAGAAGACTACATAACAATGAACTACATGGTCTTTATAGGAAGCCAGATATAATAAGAACAATTAAGTCTCATAGACTGCGATGGGCAGGACATGTTGCACGTATGGGGAATGAAAGACGTGCATGGAAACTTCTTGTAGGAAAGCCAGAAGGAAAACGCCCAGTTGGTAGACCAAGAATGAGGTGGGAGAACAACATTAACTATGATTTGAGGGAAGTAGAATATACAGGGAATGATTGGAAAGTATTGGCTCAGGATAGGGATGTATGGAGAACTTATGTCCGCACGGCCATGAACCTACGGGTTCGATAGTGCCAGTGAGTAAGTAAGTAAGTAATAATCATAATATAACATCTGAAAATCTAAAAATTGATGACATACAAATTAACACAGTAGAATCATTTAAATACTTAAGTACCAAAGTAAACGGACATAATACATTAGAAGAGGAAATTGAAGAAAGATTGGTAAATGGGGATAAAGCTTATTTTGCAAATAGAACCTTATTTAAAAGCAGATATTTTTTTGGACACGGACTTGGTACATGGAAACGCTTCTCTGGGTGAAATTTTAAGGCAGGTTTCGGCATAAAATGGTTGACAGTTCCCTTATAAGATATTATATACAAAATTAGTGCCAGGTAAAATCGGTCGTCCTCAATTAAATGATTAAACTTTCTCAAGTAGCTACAATATGGAGGCCTATCAAAAAACAATGCTCCATCTTCTGCATTTTAACTGGTACTGATGCTGTTGTATAAGTTCTATAACGGGTTTTGGTCTGCGGGTGTGTTCTCGTTGAATAGGTTGTGAGGAATTTGAACAATTTAGTTGACGACGACTGATTTACCAGGTACCAAGTATGTATTTAATATCTTATTACATAACCTCAACGGTGCTTTAATATGAATTTTAAAAGTGTTGATAGTTCCCTCGTAAGTAATGATAAAATAATTTTAAACAGAAGACAGGTGTAAAAAGACTCTGAACATAACCACAATCCAAGAAACGCATGTTCCTATGGATTGCGAGGATTTTTCACATCTCATTTTTCTAATATATATATATATATCCATCCATCCATAGTAATTCTGTCCGAAGGCAGGTCTTTCACTGCAATCGTAGCATTTTCATGCTATGCTTTGCAGCTTTACTAGGGAATTTTAGGTGTGGTAGCTTCCCGTTGCTTTCCGCACCGGTGAAGGATGATGATGATAATGATGATGATATGAATGAGATGAATATGAATGATGATGATTGCGATGGCCATATGATTTCGGGGACCGTTCGGGCCTTAAAGTTTTCCTGACATTTGTCTTACAGGTGAGAAAAAACTCCGCTAAAAACCTCATCCAGAAAAACTGTCCCGAGCGGGGATCGAACCCGGGCCCGCTGCGTGACAAGGCAGTACGCTACCTCGAGACCACAGCGATGGAATATATATATATATATACACATTTTTATATCGATGCGACACATGGTCTCTTACTTTAAGGGCAAAAGATTGGGATGGGTAGGGTATGAGGAAAAAGGGACTGAAAATCGCAAAAATATGTGGAGAAAAATAAGGAGAAGGTACATAGATATAAACCAACAAGATATTTTCGCCGAATGTACGGGAAAACACTCACTGTTTCTGCAAAGAGACCTAAAACAAGTTTGGGGAAAATCATTTTATATACTCAATCTAGGATTTAAGAGAGATCAAGGTTTGCTTGGTTTAGGCTAGGGGCACGGAGATTTCTAAAAATTAACGGCGATCACGATATGCGAATATGTCTAATGTGCGGGAGCTTTGAAAACAAGTTACATATATTAGGAAAATGTAACGATTTAGAATACTGGATGCGTCAGATATTACCGGAAATATTTCTAATTTCAAATCATGAAAGATTGGCATGCTACGAGTTAATGGTAGATCCAGAAAACTTAATGAACTTGGGTAAATTTCTGAACAAAACGCGGAAAATAAGAACAACACTCATTCGTGAATAAATAAATATGTTAGCAAAATGTACTATAATTAATTTTTAATAATTCTACATGACCTAATTAATGTATAATATTATTGTATTATTATCTAATTGTAATATTATTGTATTTTCTTTTTTGTTTTACGATATATTATTACCAAACATTATTTTATTGTAACGGACTGTCAACAGCACGTACGGCTTACTGCCCGTGCGACCCTTATTTGTAAATAACATTGTATCTTACTTTTAGGGTCGGTTTCACCAGCAGATGTAACTATATTACGTCAGTTTAAGCTATGCATTATACATGGGGAAAACTGTCGTAATACAGTTACCTCTGTTGGTGAAATTGACCCTTAGTCTAATAAAGTCCTACTACTACTACTACTACTACTTTAAGAGAGGAGAAAAGGTTAGGAATAAAGGAGTTACGAATTTGTTTTAACCATAGAGAGGACATGTGGATGTAGAAAAGTAAAAACAGTGACTTGAACGTTCTTTATACGATACCAGATGTACTAAGAACAGTTAAGTCTCTTAGATTGTGATTGGCAGGTTGTGTACCACGAATAGGGATTAAAACAACGAAATACAAACTTGTAGGAAAAGCAAAAAGAAATCGTCCAAATTTATTTGTCCAATTGGAATATACAATGTTTTCAGACGCAGAGTAACTAGAAACAAATGAAAGTAGGGAAAGTGAAAGATAAAAACAATGGAGGATCGTGTTACTAATGTAGGTAACAATAAAACAGAATGAGGTTGGCATTTCATGGAGAATTATTTCAGTATCTGAGTGGAATGCATAATCTGATCAGAATAGCCAAGAAGTTTCAGGCGTTACTGAATTACTGTAAAAACGTTTTGCAGATAAAACTACAACAAAAAGATATTTGATGCCGGCGTTGTGTGTGAATGTTAAGTTGGTACCAGTGTATCAGAGAATTGAAACAAATGAACTGTACTGTTAGAACACTCGCGACTCTTACTTTTTTTTTCGTTACGCAATTGTCTCGATAGCGGAATCAGGACAGAAAACATTCGAATCTAAAAATCGAATCGTGCTCGTATTTTGTGCGATTCAATGTGTTTTGCTCTAGAAATGGTTCAACATTCATAACCATTTATACAGTGTGTTACCTTTGAACTAAAATTTGTCACATCTAATCCTATAGTAATTCCGCGCTAAATCCCAGTTGTACTGTAAACAAACTTAGCTGAGTCTGTGTATTGGGGGAATCGTGGTGCTACCTTTACCCGCCATATAACTGAATTCTATTTAGAACTTCTTCTTCTTCCTTTCCAGGATTAAGTCAATGCGACCTGTTCTGGTCTCAAGTCCATCGTTTCTTTGGTCGTCCCAAATATATTTTTCCATGTGGTTTGTAGGCGTTGATCTTTATGGGTAATCTTGTATTGTCCATTCTGTCTAAATGTTTTTTTCCGTTGCTATTTGCGCTCTTCTAGTTTATCAAATATTGAAAATATCTCCAGTTAATTTCTTATTGATTCATTGTGTAATCTATCCATGCGTCTACACTTTTACGGATCTTAAAAATTTCATTTCAGTGGCTTGAATGTGTGAGATATCTTTTTTTGTAAGTACCCAATATTCAGAGCCATATAAAAGAACAGGAACAGTCATAATTTTATAAAACCTGAGCTGAGTTTCTTTTCGAGTCTTTCGGAGGGTTCTTCGTATGGTGACAAACATCATTTGATATCGGTTTAATTTATTATGTATATCCCAATCATAGCTATATGTTATATCTGAAGCAAGTTAGTTAAAATGTGCTATCTGTTCTATTATTTCATTATTGATTACTATTTTTGCTCTGACTGGCACTTTGCCCTGAAAAGCCATAATTTTAGTTTTTGAAATTGAGACTTTGAGATTATAATAGAGTCCTAATTGATTCAACATGTAAATGGCTCTTTGTAAATCATCCTCTGACTTCTGTACAAATACCAGATCATCTGCATACATTAAAATATTCAAATACATTCCCTTATTAATTTGTATTCCTATTGGACTTGATTTTTTCCAGTTTCTTATAACCTCGTCAAAATATATATTAAACAATGTGGGTGATAATGTACACCCTTGTTGAACTCCTTGATTTATTAAAATTTCTTCTCTGGAATAATTATGTAAATTAAGGATAATCTTCGTGCCATTATGAAGAATTTTTATTCCTTCCATAAGTTGAGCCAGGTACCCTCTTGCCTTTATTATTCCCCAAAATGTTCTTCTTATCACCTTATCAAAAGCTTTTTCAAGATCAACGAAACGTAAATATGTGGGTAAATTGAATTCTCGTCTCTCTTCTTTTATCTGTCTCATAGTGAATATATTGTCATAGCAGGACCTTCCTTGTCTAAAACCATTTTGTTCTTCTAAAAGCAATGCATTTGCTATTGGTTTTAATCTATTAAGTAATATCCTTGTATATATTTTATGTATAGAGTTCAAAACACTGATTCCTCTATAATTACTTGTTTTTCTTTCTGTCTCATTTTTAAAAAATTGATATAAGATTTGCAATGAGCCATGTTTTGCGAATTTCGTTGTTTATCCAACACATATTAAAGATGTGTAATAATCTTAATTTTAATAACAAGCCTCCGTATTTCAAAAGTTCTGCATTTATATTATCAGGTCCTGTTTAGAACTGTCCACGATAAAAAACATTTGTTCTTAGGCAACATCGTATTTTACGGGAAATAATACTGAATACAAGGTGAGAAGGTACCATTAATTAGGAACTTCCATTTCTTATTTATTTTACGACAAAAAATTATATATGCACCTACCTAAACAGACGTTTACGCTTTTACCGTGATGTCGATAGATATCATCTATTTGCAATTTTATTGCTAGCAGAATATATGCTCCATGCTGACTCAGCTGTGAAATTCTGTTATTATTTTTACCACATTATCAAAGACTAATGTAGGATATTTTTCACTAAACTATTTGAAACCATTGAAAATAACACTGGGCGACAAGGTTTTGTTTTCCAAGAAATCTGATTAGTGAATCTAGTGCATTTTTTCTTACTGAATTCAGATACGTAGTCAGAATTTTGCCATCGGGCACAGTTTTTTGTGACAGCTACATTTTAAAATCTTATTTTAGCGTTCTCCTTGACCTTTCGTATGAATCCTTACTCTATATTTAGCGATTTTATTCAAGTTGTATTCAAGGAAATTATATATAATGTCATGCTGAAGTATCAAAAGACAAGACTGCTCAGATTCATTCGTGTTTTGACGTGCTCAGACCTGTTAATCTGACATTGTGATGTGTCAGTCTCACTGCGTTAAAAAATAATGGCCTAAACGTGAATCTCTTATCCCTAGCCAAAAAAAAAATGTGTCACATGTTCTTTTAGTGAATCCTGAAGAAAATATATTTACCTCCATTGCATGTTAAATTAGGAGTAATGCAAAATTTCGTCAAAATTATGGATAAAGTTTCTGAAGGATTTTTGTTCTTGAAATCAAAGATGTTTCCAAAATCAGTGAGGCTAAACTGAAAGAAGGAATTTTTATAGAACCACAGATATGATCATTAATGGCTGAGAACATTATGAGGACTGTTAAATCCACTTGAATGTGCAGCCTGGCAAAAATACATGTTGCAATCTCCTTGGAAACCATAAGTAATACCTTAGTTGCCTGTTGTAGGTCTCTTTGTGTCAGTGTGTTGACCGCATGCCATCCATGGCATCTCTGAGCAAATTAGGTAAATAAAACTGAATTTAGATTAGTGACTCCTTATAAAGGAGAGGCTATGACTCAGCTATAGACCACGCCATTATAGAATAGATTTATATTCTATTTAATCTGGTGGAGTCAAGGCCATGTGGCCATCACTTCCACTCACCAGGACAAACATATGTTACATATAAATACAAAAAATTACAATAATAGTACATAATAAACAATTATCTGCGAAACTGAACAATAATGAAAATAATGTTTAATAATACAATAAAATTAAATACATCAGCATTATCCGGTACCATGGCAGCTTCCGCCGTCTTCCGGAAACCAAACGCCATTCCTCTCTGTCTATCCATTGATCTTCCTCCATTCCTCTGATATTCATAGCTGCTTGTACCCCTTCTATCCAAGTTTTCTTCGGTCTTCCTCTCTTCCTCCTTTCCATTGGGGTCCATTCCATAACAATTTTAGGCAATCTTTGTTCTGGCATTCTTTTGACATGGCCATATCACTGTAATATTTTCTTTTCTATAATGTCTATGATGTCCGGCTCCTCTTGTACACCCATAATTTCCCTTATTTCTTTATTTCGTATTCTATCCATTCTAGATTTTCCAGCTGATCTTCTTAAAACATCCATTTCTGTGCTTAAAATTAAATACAATTAAAAACAAACTAATAGAAGAATGTATAAAGAAAGGAATAACAGATCGAATCGACTATGGATAAAAAGATAAGAAAATATATACAAAGAAAGTAATAAACTGTAATGAATTAATCTGTCGCTTATATATAAGACGGGTAAATATATTGACAAATCTTATTTTTTTTATAGTATATAACTTTCCTCATTAGAGGATTGCCTCAAGGATAAAGTGATACAGACAAAGGTAAAGTGATCCCACTACAGGCCTCAGGAGGCCCATGGGGTAGTAGGAGGTTAAGGCTCCCACTTTTTATTGACAATCGGCACTTGATGTCAGCCGGGTTGTCAGCCCTGCGTGACGGCCGCCTTTACCCCTGAACAAGCGTCTGGTACTCATTTCAGTTAGAGGCTGAGTCGACCCCAGGCCATAGTGCCGCCAGAAGGTTTGGGTCAGTTTAAAAATCCTGACCCCACCGGGACTCGAACCCTCGACCTTCCGGCTTGTAGCGCAGTGCCTTAACCACTATGCTACGGCGTGCTCCGATACAGACAATACATTTTTTAATTTATGAAATACATTTTGTAAATACATTAAAAAATTTCAAATTGCAATTGAAGTATACACACCATAAAGTAGAAATTTTGTGAATATGGTTTCTTAAAATTGAAATTGATCCTCTAATGGTAGCGATGGCAATTTTAGAAAGATACACTCTGTCTAAATATAAGGAATTCCAAAATTTAGCTAAGAAGCATGGTATAGTACCTCTTGCCCCGATCATCAATCTTGTGACAGTTATACTATCTAGTTGGTATTTATCTTTGTAATAGTCAATTGTTGGCTCATATATGGCTTTCTTTTCCCAGTCAACTTCCCCAGGTTGACCACTATGAGTCTCAAAACGGATTGTGGGATCTAATATCATACCAATTTTAGAAGATGGTCTAAATGCATTAATATCTATTCGTCTGTTACTTCCATTAGTGGCTTCCTCATAAACTGTGTATCCATAATCTCGCAGGGCTTCTGCCATCATATTTCGAATGTTTCTCAGTGATTCTCCAAGCGGACAAACCCCATGGACGTGTGCAAGTGTTTCGTGCTCTCTGCGACAACGTCTACAGAGGGTATCGTCCCTAGACCTGGCCGGCAAAGAACGCACGATCATACATTGGCTTGCATTTTAATCGCTTCTCTCCATTCGGAACAAGACAATCCCTGATGATCACGAATCCATTGATTTTATACAATAGATAGATGATTAAGAAATTGTACATTTTTAAATACATCTGTCCTAGCAAAATGCTAATTTTTCATCATCATCATCAGCATGATCATCATCATCAACAATCACGGATTAAGCCCATGTGGCTTGTTCCGGTCTCATAGATTCTCACTCAAAAGTTGGATCCATCTCTTCTTCGGTCTACCAACATTCCTGCGTCCTTTTGGTTTGTATTTAAATATGATTTTGAGAATGCGATCATCTTCCATCCTTTGAATATGTTCTTTCCATTTTTTCTAGATTATTTTATTTTATCTAAAAGTTTAAAGATATTTAGCTAATTTCTAATATCTTCACTTCTTCTCTTATCTAGAAATTTGCAACCAGCCACACTTCTCAGAAATTTCATTTCAGCTGCTTCTATGATCTTCTCTTTTCTTTTAGTTCTTCTTCTTCTTCCTTCCAAGTATTAGGCCAAGGCCTGTTACGATCCTATAGAAAAATTTCCCTCCAGCGTTTGAGGGAAATTCTCATATAAGACTTGAAAGCATAATAATAGTCCCTTCGATTGGTTGCTGGCCAAAGAAAGGCAAGACCAGTGATGGGGCTGCCATCTTATAGCCTGTGGTCAGACTTTTCTGGAGAAGAAAAGAAAATAAAGAAAAGAAGAAATGGAAGAAAGGAAAGACTCCCTAGCCCTCGGATGCCCTAATAGCGTCGGCGTCAAAAAAAACAAGAGTTAACCAAGAGAGGTTAGATAGTAAAGTTAAAAGAGTGCAAAACACAAGTAAGTGGAAGAAATGTTTTGCACAGCTTGGGCACTTTGTGGTCGCCATCCACATATCCCCTAGATGAGAACCCCTGAGGGGTTTCTTTCAGTTAAACCCCAAAATTCACTACCATACAATAATAAGGGGATTGCCACTAGTTTATAAAATTTTAGTTTCATTTCTTTTCTTGTGCTTTTAAATATGCTTTTGATTGTTCTAATTTTTCATTCAAATTTAATTATTGAGGTTCATCCTCTAGAGACTGTGATCAGAAACCTGTGTGCAGAATTTTAATGAAGTCATCCTGTAGATACTGAGTGGATAAAAATTGAGAAAATTTCAGGTGAAATGAAAAGTAAGAAAGGAATCCATGTCAACGTACATCCGGAAATAGATGGTGAGTCTATAAGAAAGCAATCTCATTACAACTCCATGTTACGAAAGATGTTTCATTGCAATTCTGAAGATTGATTTAATGTTGATTACAAAGTTTTTAAAAAGAGATGAAATTGAAGAAGTAAGAGAGAGTTTCTTTAAGATGTCTTCTGGATGTTCAACTTTAGTTTTTGTTACTTTACTTCCAGCACAATATAACTATAATGTTTGTAGCTATGGCTCGAGAAATGCCACTCTAAATTTCTCTTCAACACCAGCAAAACATCTTAAATACCAACATTTGTCTGGAAACTTTCTAAAAAGAATCTCTCGTTCTACTGCCTGTAAAATGTGGTATGTTTTTTCTACATTTCTGTCATGTTGGTATCACTTAATGCACAGTGCTAGAGGAAAACTGAATAACTTAATACGAAAATAATCAAGAAATATGAATTCCTTCAAAAATACAACCTACAGTGTCTAACTTTTGTGTATATTTCAAAGAAATTTCCTATTAGAATAAGCGACGTTCAAAAATCCAGTTGTATTGTAGGGAAATTCTGTATTATATACATTATGCAAAAATGTATTTTTGCAATAAGTCAACCTGCTTTTCATTTTTCGTTACTATTGCGTAAATTTGAAACAAATTTCACGTTTTATAAGTCCGTTACACAGGTACTCCGTAAACTAAGCGTTTTTCTTAGCAAGTCGAATATACGTTTTTTGCACGGTAGTGTATTTTGTCGTACTCACAGCAATGGCGACCATGATTGAAAGTTTAACTTCCTACATTTCGGGGTTGCCAACCTAAATAATTATACTGTAATATTACATTTACACTCACATGCGGGAAGTAAAACCACTGCCCTCTATGTATACTACGTGCAATGTATATACAAAAACATATACAAAAAGTAGTGTTAATATACATTATACGAAACAAATCACTGCATTTTAAATGAACTGAACTTTATTTGAAAAAAATATAAAACAATAAATACGTACTTGCGGCCATTTTAACTATAATAATGGTCTCACGGCCTCCTGTACTTTCAACTAATAAACATTGCCCACACTGTTAACGGTACTCAATTGTTTATAATGAACGCAAATATTTCCAACAAAGATGTCCGATTGAGGGTCTTTCCACTTTTCAGCGGTTGCCCTTTTACCAGCCGGCTGCTGGCCCTTCACATCCACATGTGTCAATCACAGAGGTAGATGATCAACAGCCAGTGTAGGGGTGACATGTGGTTAGCATGTCGAGTCCCCCAGCCGTTATAGCTGGTTCCTCAACCTGGAGCCGCTAATTATTGTAGCTACCCAATTGCCTCACGATGCTGGGTGGACACCGGTCCCATACTGGCCGAAATACCATGAGAAAATTTCTTCCCCCATGGAGACTCGAACCAGCGCAAGTCCCGTAGCTCTGCGCCAAGGCTTCCTACCTTAACCGCTCGGCTACGGCGCGGGACTCAAAGATGTTATTATTTTATTATTATTTATTATTTTGAAAACACCATCGCGCAAAAAAAAAATAATGTACAACGCACGTTTGTGAAGCGTTTTACAGAATCTCGGAAATTAAAAATCTCACTTTCGCTCGGTTTTTAATCATTTCCTCCCTTCAATAAAAACACTTCCTAACCTGCATTGTTATATACTATTTTTATGTTATAGCAGTGTTGCAATTACTTATCGAATGCCCTCGTATATCATTGTAATTCTCATTACCTGTTTAAGAGTATTCTTGATGCTTTCTAAAAATGTTTCAAAATAGTTTCATGAGATGGTACACTTTTTCGGAATTTCCTAAGTACAATATCTACTTTCTTTAAAAAATCTTGGGTCAATAATTATATGTCAAAGAGATGTACAAACTAAACTTGTAATGGCAAAAAATGTAACTAAGACGTTGCATGGAATATTTTGGAACAAAAATATTACAAAGGAAACTAAAATGAAAATTCTTCTTCTTCTTTCCAAGTCTTAGGCCAAGG
Source organism: Diploptera punctata (assembly GCA_030220185.1). Lineage (NCBI taxonomy): Eukaryota > Metazoa > Arthropoda > Insecta > Blattodea > Blaberidae > Diploptera > Diploptera punctata. Next base: position 163,171 of record JASPKZ010008493.1, on the reverse strand, counting down.
CCTGTTACGATCCTATAGAACATTTTTCCTCCAGCGTTTCGTAGGACGACCCTGAGATCTTCATCATCTTGGTATATAATTATAAACAGCTTAGGAGATCCGATTTGAACTCATTCTTTCAAGATGGTGTTTCCAATTTAGTTGGTACTGTTTAATATATTCCAAAATTGGCGAGTCTTCAATTCTTTTAAGATATCGGTGTTCCTTTTCCGATCCCATCTGGTGTAACCCGCTGTTCTGCGCATGAATCTCATATCACAAGCCGTTATTCTGCTTTCATGTTGTCTTTTTAGTGTCCATGCTTCACTACAATAGGTCAACACTTGTCTAGCCAAAGTGTTATATAAACGTAATCTGGCGTTTTTTTGTACAAGGGATGGTTTCATAATTTGATTAATAATTCCCAAACTTTTATTATAACTAGTAATTTTTTCAGGGATATCCTTTTCATCCTAGATAGCATCCAAGATATTTTAATTTATTAGATCTCTCTAAAATTTTGTTCTGGAGACAGATTTTACTTTGTTTGGGGTCCTTCCCATGAAAATTTATAAGAGCATAATACAATATATTTTGTGATATGGAATTGAAACTTGGTCTTTGACGGAATTACAAAAGAATAAAATTAGAACAGTTGAATTTGATTATCTTAGAAGAAGCCTCCAAAAAACAAGACAGGATAAAATAACAAATGAATTCCTTTGGAAAAAAAAGAATGTCACCACATCTGTTGTTAAGAGGATTAAAAATCAAACTCTTAATTGGTATGGCCATATACAAAGAAATGAAAATGAAAGATAGCAAGAAAATATATACCAATGGCCACCCCCTGGAAGAAATAAACGTGGCAGACCAAGATGGAAATGGAAAACTTATGTCACAACTATAATGGATGACAGGAATTTGGGCGAAGGAGTTGGAATGATAGAAATAAATGGAAACTGAAGACGGCAAACCTATAAGTGGGGGAAAGCCGAAGAAGAAGAAAATCATATTTACTTTGCTACATACAGATATGTATAACCTCTTACATAAGGATAGAATAAGGAATATATTCATTTCGGATCCACCCCTGCGATCTGCAAGAGGAGAGAGGAGTGCGGGGAATACCCCCAAGTTGTTCATGTTCACAGTACGTGACGAGACTTAGGGATGTCGGTGCTCTTGCAGCGAGGGGAAGGGGGTGAATTCAAAATAATTTGGGAACCATGAGATTCTTAACAAAACACGCTGGCCATGTATTATTTCTGCCACTGCTTATACTATGTATTCAGTCGATTATGCACCACAACACTCTTACTAAGTGATTCTCCGTCTGGCATAGTGGAGCCTCCCTCCATGCTGTGGTTTCATCATTGTCTTCTTTATAGGTATCGTCTCACGTTAAACTGAAATTTAGCTCATTTCATATTATGTCACATTTCAATATATCACGTTCTTACATAGTGAAAAAAAAATCAACATTACAGTATCTTCAATTGTAATGTTCACCAAACACGCTCGCAAACCTTCAATAACATATAGGCCTATATAAACAAAGATTATAATGGAATTGTATATATATCTAATTGTAGTATTATTGTTTTCATTTTATTTTTGTTTTATGTATATTATTACCCAACATCAACTTATTGTAACGGACTATCAACAGCTTACTGCCCGTGCGATTCATATTTGTAAATAACATTGTATGTATCTTACTTTTAGTTTAATAAAGTCCTTATGTACAATATAAACAAAGACAAAATCAATTACGGACGCAACTTTCAATAATCTATCTATCTATCTTCGGGTTTTACAGCTGCTGCCGTCTTCCCGTGCCAAACTTCCAAAGCCCACGGTCTTGGGCATCTTCGATGCTTAGCCCTCTAGCTTGCATTACTGTCTTCATGTTTTCCTTCCATGTTAACCTTGGTCTTCCTCTTTTCTTCTTTCTCTTCGGATGCCATTCATATAGTTTCTTCGGCCAACTTTCAATAACATATGTATAAACAAAGGCATATTCAATTATTCTCTTACAATGAAAGTTAAAAATTAAATTGTACCTGTTGGTAGGTGCCGTCATTCTCAACTTTGTTAAAATATTGTATATAAAATTAACTGGAGCGCTTTCGGAAGTTATCTTCCACCTTCTGCAGGTTGGTTTCCGCTACTTGTTCAACCTGCAGAAGATGGTAGATAACTTCCGAAAGCGCTCCAGTTAATTTTATATACAATATTTTAACAAAGTTGAGGACGACGGCACCTACCAACAGGTACAATTTAATTTTTAACTTTCATCATATGACTTCACCTCAACGGAATTTGATATGAATTTTACTAGTATAGGCTCTCCTATAAGTAAATAAGCAAAGATAATCTTAACTACATCACATACAATAATAATAATAATAATAATAATAATAATAATAATCTTCCTTTCATGTGATAGACCTAGTGGTCTGTTACGGTCTCAATCCAACTTTTGAAGGGTCTGCCCAAAGATCTCTTGCCTGGTGGCTGGTAATTTATGTTTTGACGTGGTATTATTGTTCTGCTTATTCTTCTTACGTGAGATTTCCAGTTGCTTCTGTATTTTTGTACATATTCCATGACTGAATCTGTTTGTAATTCTTTGAGAACCTCAGAATTCCTCTTTTGGTCTGTTCTTGACTAACCTGCAGTACGTAAATTTAATTTCTGCCGCAGTTAATAATAATAATAATAATAATAATAATAATAATAATAATAATAATAATAATAATAATAATAATACTGATACTAATACTAATACTACTACTAATAATAATACTTTTATATTAGGAATTTTCCACAATACAGTGTTTCTCCTTCAACCCAAAGTGATTTGTCGCCAGAGGTTCCTGTCTAAAGCATCTTCTTGCCTCCAAATCTCTAGCTTCCATACTTCTCCTCACTCCATCTATCCAACGTCCTCTAGCTAATGGAAGAAGTGGAAGAGGCAAACCTAGAGAATAATAATCCATACACAGTAATTCTGCCCAAGGGCAGGTCTTTCACTGCAATCATAGCATTTTCATGCTATGCTTTACAGTTTTACTAGGGAATTATAGGTGTGGTAGCTTCCCGTTGCTTTCCACACCGTGAAGGATGATGATGATGATGATAAGGAATATGATGATGGCCATATGATTTCGGGGACCGTTTGGGCCTTAAAGTTTTCCTGATATTTGTCTTACAGGTGACGAAATACCCCGATAAAAACCTCACCCAGAAAAACTGTCCCGAACGGGGATCGAACCCGGGCCCGCTGTGTGACAACGCAGCACGCTACCTCCAGACCACAGCGGAGTACATAATAATAATAAATAATAATAATAATAATAATAATAATAATAATAATAATAATAATAATAATAACAGCGGGAAGTTTCCTGTAACATAATATGTATTTTTAAACTTTTTTTTTTTTTTTAGTTTCGAGTAAGTAAACAACATTTGAAGGGTACAAAGAAAGAGTAAAAGTAATTTTTCCCTTGATGTAGTATTTATTAGGCGATAACAAAAGATAATGAAGGGCAACACGTATTTCTAGGCCTATTGAGTAACACTAAGAAATTGGGCTGTAAGTAATAATTAATAAAACTAAATATATGGTCACACATAGAAATTAATTATATAATGGAAATGGACAGTTAATGAAAAACGAGGGAAATTTTGAAGAAGTGGCTGAATTCAAATACGTAGGAACAGTAATTACAAGCAAGAATGAAGTACAGGACGAAATTAAACATAGGCTCAATTCTGAAAATGCGTGCTATTATACATTACAGGGACTCTTGTCGTTCCAACTTCTCTCAAAAAACGTTAAACTGAAAATATATAAAACTGTTATTCTACCAGTTATGTTATATGGATGTGAAACATGGACTCTTATGTTAATAGAGGAGAAAAAGATTACGAGTATTTGAGAATCAAGTTCTTAGGAATTTTTTTTGGACCAAATAAAGATGAAGAGACGGGTGAATGGAGAAGACTACATAACAATGAGTTATACGATCTTCGTGGGAAAACAGATACAATAAGAACAGTTAAGTCTCGTATACTCTGATGGGCAGGACATGCGGCACGAATTTGTTGGAAAACAAGAGGGTAAGAGGTCAGTAAATTGGCGAAGAATTAGGTGGGATAATAACTTTATCCATGATTTGAAGGAGGTAGATTATAGAGAGGATGATTGGAAAATATAAGCGTAGGATAGGGATGTATGGAGAGCTTATGTCCTCGCAGACATAAACCTTCGTGTTCGATAATGTCAGTGAGATAGCTATTGTAATAGTGATGACAAAAATAGTTTGACTAATGATAGTTTGATATGCAGGTTTTGGCATCACTGTCTCGCTTCAGATTATTCACTAGCGGTTCATTAATTCATGAGATTGGCAACACTGCCGTCTGATCCATTTCCAATTTCCTCGAAATCAAACCGCATGTGTTAGCATTTAGACTCATTAATGACAATTACGTCTAATTTTGAATTCAATATCTTATGTAGAATATTGAATTTTGTTCGGAATACAGGGTGTGAATCGTAAAATAGTCCCTTATTATCAGATTTTTATATAAAACAGACTATCTCAGTAAATATTCCCGTGTTGATATAATTTTTATTCAATACCTCAGGTTGTCATTTCGACATTTCTGGTGATCTCACCCGGCATTGGCTTAATTGTAACCCACTTCTGAGGTTGGGGCGCCTAGAAGGCGGAGTTACGTTACCCCGATGATATGATGTGCGATAAACGATAATGAAACGCCAGGAGAGTTTTTAACCTAAGCTATCTAAATTCCAGACCATGGGCAATTATAGGAATGATTCCTTTTAAGGAAAAATTCCTGTGGTTTGACCGGAAATCAAACCCGGGACCTCATGAACTGAAGTCAGAAACGCTAACCACTAGCCCATGAGGATATTGGCCTATATGAAGTAAACTCAATATGTACCTTGACATTTAACTTTTATAAATCTATGCCCATCTTGTAGGAAAGCCAGAGGGAAAACGTCCATTTGACAGACCAAGAATGAGGTGGGAGAATAATATTAACTATGATTTCAGGGAAGTAGATTATACAGGGAATGATTGGAAAGCATTAGCTCAGAATAGGAATGTATGGAGAGCTTATGTCCGCGCGGCCATGAACCTATGGGTTCGATAGTGCCAGTGAGTTAGTAAGTAAATCTATCTACATTATTATATAATGTGATGTGGAAAGCAACGGGAAGCTACCACACCTACACAATTCCCTAGTAAAGCTGCGAGCATAGCATGAAATGCTATGATTGCAGTGAAGGACCTGCCTTCGGGCAGAATTACTATGGATGGATGGATTATATGTGATACGACAACACTCGATCGACATTTTAACGCTTAAATTGGCGAAACACTAATTTCTCGTGCCAGTTATATAAATATTCCGGACCGCAGTGAAAACAGTATCAACTAAAACTGGTAATTTATTATTGATTATTATTATTATTGTGCAATATGACATTCATTTAAGTAATATATACTCATTTATTTTTCAGTTGTTTTCTAAACAGTATTATGTAAATAGATAAAATCAACGATTATTATAGGATACATTGTCAATTTAAGGGTCCTGATGTGGGGTACGATATTGCGTTAACTTAATGCTTTGTCAATACTAGTAAAATTCATATCAAATTCCGTTGAGGTGAAGTCATATGATGAAAGTTAAAAATTAAATTGTATCTCTTGGTAGGTGCCGTCGTCCTCAATTTTGTTAAAATATTGTATATAAAATTAACTGGAGTGCTTTCGGAAGTTATCTTCCATCTTCTGCAGGTTGCAATAGCGGACACTCAACCTGCAGAAGATGGAAGATAACTTCCGAAAGCGCTCCAGTTAATTTTATATACAATATTTTAACAAAGTTGAGGACGACGGCACCTATCAACAGGTATAATTTGATTTTTAACTATCATCATATTAATGCTATGTATTTGCATTTTGCATTTAAAAAGTGATTATGCATAAAATAATAATTAAATCTAATTAGGTAAAGTTTTCAGAAAAAAAATATAATCATTATTATAAGATATATCGGCATTGGTGGTTCAGGAGTTAAATTGATTGTCTCTGGTCCCGAAGGCAGCGGGTTAAAGCACGGTCGGGGTCAATGGATTTTTTTAAGATAAAACAATCCAAGAGACACGTCCTCCAGAAGGAAAGTTAAGCCGTGGGTCCCCAGTGTGAAGATTTTCGGACTCGTAAAAGTAATTCAAGCCTGAAGTAACGCGTAATTCAAAACTAGAAATGTGCATTTAAACACACCCACACATCTAAAATGTAGGGTGGGCTATACATTATAAAGGTTCTTGTAAAGATTTCGTTAAGTGAAAACTGTGATAATACAAACATGATTAGAATGTGGGATTCATCTAGCAGAGGTTTTGTGAGAGACTTTCTGAAATCACGTGAAAAGGTTCCTTGAGCCGCAGATTCTCTACGTATAATTAAATTTTACCCCATAATGACATACTCAAGTCTAGTTTCTTTAATAAGGGCTGAAGCATCATCTTTCGTTTCAAAGAAGAGAAATTTCTCAAGCATCAGACTGCTGAAGCAGACATTAGCATCCCACCTCTGCCACCAAATTTATTGTACTTCTTCTTACGTCTGTTCCGCTACTACCTAGGATGTGAATTCACACAATTGAAACATTTCTTTATTCAAGTTCTTTTTAATCACATTTGATGAAATTATTCAAGTAGAATTATAAAGTATTCAAATGAGAGTTCACTCTTAATCAATTTCAGAAAACTATAAAGAACATCATAGCCATAAACAGGAAGTAAAATCCGCTATACCAACAAAAAATGAGTACCTTCTTCAATCTCATCAATAGAATTATGAAACTGTCTTTTTAAAAAAATATGTTTTAATCAATTTCACCACATTGTCTTTTCGACATTCAGGTATTCTCTCCTGGCATGGCGTTATTGTAGCCCACTTCTGAGGTTGGGGCGCCTGGGAGGCGGAGCTACGCTGCCCCGATGATAAACTAAGAAATATTCCAATCTATTAACGAAGTTTAACCTCTCGCCTTATAGGTATTTTTACGTGTCACGCGCTAATCGGGTGTTATAATGACAATACAAAGTAGTATTTGACAAGTACTGAAGATGGATGACACTCCGAAAGGCCTATACAGTTTAAACTTTTATTGAGAGAGACTAGATCACTCAGATCCAACAGCAAATTTGAGAAAAGAATAAACAAAAATCACGTTACTTCAATGAATGATGATTTTTTTTTTTCCATTTTCTGTAAATGTTTTTATATGAATTTGGTAAAAATTTGTTTGTTGGTGTCTGATGTGCTATATCTAACACTGATGTGATGGGCAATCTTGTTATCCAGTACTTTGAAGTTTTGGAAGTTTCCTGTTTGACAGTTGTTGAGGTGTTTGTCATCCATTTCTTCCTCCGGATGGTTGCATGCAATGCATCTTGGTGTAGACAATATATTGACCTGGTGCAAGTGTTTAGCAAGGCAGTCGTGAAAAAAGTTCAAATACTGAAATTTTTAACTGAGATGTCAGTCGCCTTAAACTACAATTTAAAAACCATATTTGGTACCTTTTGGAAGCACGCTCCATGTACAGGGTGCTTCAGAATAAGTATTACAGACTTGTTCGGGTTGTAGAGGGCACATAGTAGATAAAGTTTTGATAAGGAACCCATGTCCGGAAATGAACCATTTCGATGTAAACTTAGTTTCAAGGTCGAAACACAATGAGCTGAGGCCGTAGCGAAGTGGTTAAGGCACTGCGCTACAAGCCGGAAGGTCGAGGGTTCAAGTCCCATTGGGGTCAGGATTTTTAAACTGACCCAAACCTTCCGGCGGCACTATGGCCCTTGGGTCGACTCAGCCTGTAACGAAAATCAGTACCAGATGCTTGTTCTAGGGGTAAAGGCGGCCGTCACGCAGGGCTGACAACCCTGCTGACATAAAGTGCCGATTTTTTAGAAAAAAAGTGGGAGCCTTAACCTCCTACTACCCCAAGGGCCTCCTGAGGCCTGTTGTGGGATCACTTCACTTTGTGTTTCAGAAGAAGTATTACAGACTTGTTCGGGTTCTAGAGGGCACACAGTAGACAACGTTTTGATAAGGAACCCATGTCCGGAAATGAACCATTTAGATGTAAACTTAGTTTCAAGATCGAAACACAATGGGCTGATATCTTGTACCTTGTGTTTCAGAATAAGTATTACAGACTTCTAGGGGTTGTGCTACACCTATCTATTCAGAGGAAGATCTTTGTGCACGAATTCTGGCGGCAGCAGAAATTATTGAGAACATACCGTGTTTTATGGAGGCGTGTGTATAAAAATATGCGTCGCAGGTACACTTTGTGCAACGAACAACAGGGTCGCCATGTGGAACCACGGTGATACTACAATCACTAGTAGTCTGTAATAGTTATTCTGAAACACGAGACTCACGATATCAGCCCATTGTGTCTCAATATTCAACCCTATTTTACATCGAAATGGTACGTTTCCGGACATGGGTTCCTTATCAAAACTTTATCTACTAAGTCCCCTCTACTACCCCTAGAAGTCTATAATACTTATTCTGAAAAACACTGCATGTTTTTGGATTAGGTCAAATTTTGTTTTATCACTGAAAGGCTCTTAATCAAAAAAGGAATCATGTCCAGAAATTAAATACTTTTGTTTTACTTTTTTATTGAGAGATCATTAAAAACATGCCTTATGAAAAGAAAGCTGAATGTCTGTTTATTTGATAAAATTTATTGATTTTGTTGTAAATGGTTTTGAATGGACCAATAGGCTCTCTCCAGTAAATAGGACATTTCATAAACTGGTTGATAATGATAAGTCGTATATAATTTACAGGCAATTGAGTCTTGTTCATAACGTACCGTATCAGCACCGGACCAGGAGAGAATACCTACTGATGCACCCCAAGTAACTGGGGAGAAGCCCTTCACAATCTTAACTTACATCAAGTTATGTGGGCTTCACTACTTGTGGTTAATAATAATAATAATAATAATAATAATAATAATAATAATAATAATAATAATAATAAAGTAAAGTGATCCCACAACAGGCCCGGAGGCCCTTGGGGTAGTGGGAGGTTAAGGCTCCCACTTTTCCTAGACAATCGGAACTTTATGTCAGCCGGGTTGTCAGCCCTGCGTGACGGCCGCCTTTACCCCAGAACAAGCGTCTGGTACTCATTTCCGTTAGAGGCTGAGACGACCCCACGGCCATAGTGCCGCCAGAGGGTTTGGGTCAGTTTAAAAATCCTGACCCCAAAGGGACTCGAACCCTCGACCCTCCGGCTTGTAGCTCAGTGCCTTAACCACTACGCTAAGGCGTGCCCCAATAATAATAATAATAATAATAATAATAATAATAATAATAATAATAATTCTACCAGTTATATTATATGGGTGCGAAACATGGACTCTTACTTTAAGGGAGGAAAGGAGATTACGAGTATTTGAGAATAAAGTTCTTAGGAAAATTTTTGGACCAAAGAGAGATGAACAGACAGGTGAATGGAGAAGACTACATAACAATGAACTACATGGTCTTTATAGGAAGCCAGATATAATAAGAACAGTCAAGTCTCGTAGACTGCGATGGGCAGGACATGTTGCGCGTATGGGGAATGAAAGACTTGCATGGAAGCTTCTTGTAGGAAAGCAGAAGGAAAACGCCCAGTTGGTAGACCAAGAATGAGGTGGGAGAACAACATTAACTATGATTTGAGGGAAGTAGATTATACAGGGAATGATTGGAAAGCATTAGCTCAGAATAGGGATGTATGGAGAGCTTATGTCCGCGCGGCCATGAACCTACGGGTTCGATAGTGTAAGTGAGTAAGTAAGTAAGTAATGATAATAATAATAATGATAATAATAATGATAATACTAATAATAATAATACTAATAATAATAATAATAATTAACCGTCACAGGGCGGTTGAGCTGAGTATGGAGAAATGGTGAAATGAAATTTATGGTAGGAGAAAACGGGAGAACCCCGAGAAAATCCTGCCCAAGCCTCGTTTCGTCCACTACAAAACTCATATTGACTGACCGAGACTCTACCTCGAGACCCCAGCGGTAAGAAGTATATATTACGTAGTATATATATATATATATATATATATATATATATAGGAAAATCACAAAATATCATCATCATCATCATCATAGTGCATTCACGAATTTAGGCCATTTTTTACCTGTTTCGGCCTCAATTGAAATACCATCCATAAGTTTTTTGAGTGGACGTCCTGATCTTCTTCTTCCTGCAGGTTGATATCTTAATTAACAGTTGTTTGGGTATTCTGTGATCTTCCATTCGACAAACATGCTGCATCCATCTTGACTTATAATCAGACATTTTGTTTTCTAAAGGTTCCATGTGTAATTCTTCTAAGATGTCTTCATTTTATGTGATCTAGTAGTGTGTATCCTGCAGTCCTCCGAAGGTATCTCATTTCAGCAGATCTAAGTCTCTGTATGTCCTTCTGTTTCAACGTCCATACTTCGCTACCATACAAAAGATTTGTAAGAGCCAGTGTTTTATACACTTTTAGTCCTGAATGTTTTTGAACTAACTGTGGCTTGAAGATAGAATTTATTAACTCTAAAATTCTTTAAAATTTTGATATTTTAATATATATATATATATATATATATATATATATATATGAACAATTTTTATACAATAAATACGTCTTGTTGTATTCTTATGAACATGTAATGTAGAATACATTGGAATTTAATTGTTTCAAAATGGCAACATTTATCTAGAATTCCTTAAACATTGAAAGCAAACATTTGAAAAGCGGAAAGTAAACAAATTATTTTATATATTTTTCAACAGTTTAGTGAAAACGTTCACATTAACCATTGGTGATGTGGTGAAAATAACAGCATAATTTACAGGTGAGTCAGCATGGTACATAAATTGTGCTCGTAATGAAATTTACCATCAGTTTTTATCACTACTTTAGTTTCTTCATATAAGCCTTGGACTGATTTTATTAGAAGGTGTGGATATCCTCGTTCCTTCATTATTTCCCATAGTATAGATCTATTTACTCTGTCAAAGGCCTTTTCAAAATCAATGAACAAATATGTTGGCAGGTTAAATTCTCTTCTCTTTTCAATTAATTATTATTATTATTGAACAAGTATCCCACTTTAAATATTTAGGATGTGACATCAGCTATGGGTACGATAAAGATATTGAACACAAAACACATCAGTTTCAAGCTATTTGTGGTACAATAAATAGAACATTGAATAATAAAACCCATAAACAAATAAAATTAAAATGCTATAAAACAATGGCTGTCCCTGTCCTTTTGTATGGGAGTGAATCTTGGATTACCACTACCAAACAAGAAAGTAAAATCCAAGCAGCCGAGATTAAATTTTTAAGAAGAGTAAAAGGCTGCACTAGAATGGACCAGATAAGAAACGAGGATATCCGTGAAGAACTGCAGATCTACTCCATAAAAGAAAACATATTTAACAACAAGATACAGTGCAAAGAACATGTAGAAAGAATGGAAGAAAGTAGATTACCAAATAAAATCTTCCATTATTTTCCAAGAGGAAGAAGAGATGTCGGACGTCCTCGGAAGAGATGGTCTTAGATCTATTAGTGAAGACGGGACAGGCAACTCTTGCCTAAACCAGGAAGTGAAGATGAAGAAGAAGAAGAAGAAGATGAAATTTACCGGTAAATGAAAGCTATTTACAGACATCATGGAAAAAGCGTAATGGTCTAATTAGGTAGGCCCATGTATAATTTTTATCATAAAAAAGTAAATAAGAAATCAAGGAAGTTCCTAATAAATGGTAGCATCTTATGTTGTATTCAGCCATATTTCCCATAAAATACGATTTTGCCTAAGAACTATGTTTAATCTATATATTAATGACATCATCCAAAATTGGAAAAGTATTGTTAATATAGGTATAAGAATGGACCGTTTTAAACTATTAAACGTTTTAATGTATGCTGACGATGTGGTTATTATTCAAGAAAATGAAAATAATTTGCTGTACTCTTTACTCAATTAAATCAGTTATGCCAAGAATATAATTTCAAAATATCAAAAGAAAAAACAAAAATAATGGAATTTTGGGGAAACGATCATATAAGATCAAAAATCATAACAGACAACAAACCTCTGGAACAAGTAACAAATTTTAATTATTTGGGTTGTAATTTTACTATAAACACAAAACCTGAAAGAGACATACATCTGAAACTGTCGAAATTTCAAATGATATGCGGAACTATACATAAAACATTAAATAATAAAACAAGAAGAGATACTAGATTGAAGTTTTATAAAATATTGACAGTTCCTTCATTAATTTATGGGAGCGAAACTTGGGTAATGACCAAAAAATTGTAAAGTAGAATACAAAGCGCAGAAATGAACTTCCTTAGAAGAACAAAAGCTGCACAAGATTGGATCGGGTAAGGAATGAAGATATAAGAACAGAGTTAAATATATATCCATTGGATGAGAAAATCAGAGAATATAGAGAGAAATGGTTTACACACGTGCAAAGAATGAATGTAACAAGATTACCAAGAGCAGCATTCAACTACAAGCCAAGAGGTTCAAGGAATGTAGGAAGGCCAGTGAAAAGATGGAAAGAACAAATGTGAGGCGGAACAGCAATTTGACTAGCCCGTGAAGTGAAGAAGAAGAACTATGTTTCTTCTTCTTCTTCTTCTTCTTCTACTACAAGGTTTAGGCTATGCAGCCTGTTCCGGCGAAGTTAAAAGTGGAGTCCATCTTCTACGTGGTCGGCCAACATCTCTTGTTCCTCTGGGATTATACAGGAAGGTTCTTTTTGGTATTCTTTCGTTGTTCATTCTCATTAAGTCTTCTGTCCATTTCTTATTATTTTCGCAGATTTTATCTTCAATTTTATATATATTTAATTCTTCTCATATAGTATCATTCCTTATTCTATCCGCTCTTGTGCATCCTTTCACATTACGTAAAAATAGCATTTCCGCAGTCTGTATCCTGCATTTGTCCCTTGATTTCATTATCCAATTTTCACTTCCATACAACAACAAAGGAACAGCCATTGTTTTATATAATTTAAGTTTCGTATCTTTCCTTGTTTTCCGACCTAAGGTTCTTTTTATGGTTCCACAAATAGCCTGAAATTTATTTACTTTATTTTCGATACCTTTATTTTCTCTATAAGTTATATCACATCCTAAATATTGGAAATGAGATATTTGTTCTATTATTTTGTTATCCAGTACAATTTTTGATCTAATTCCATATTTACCAATAAATGCCATTACTTTTGACTTATTTATTGATATTTTACAATTATATCTATTGGCTATTAATTTAAATTTATATGCTAACATTTGGAGCTCATTTTCAGATTCTGCTAAAAGTACAACATCGTCAGCGAATATTAAAGCATTTATTTTATCTTTATTATCAATTAATATTCCTTCATTAGTTAAAACCTTCTTCCATTCTTTTAGGATATCGTCCATATAAATATTAAATAATATAGGTGAGAGTGAACACCCTTGTCGTACTCCTTGGTTTCTATTGTACATAATTCAGTCATATGGCTGGTAAAACCAGTGCCACGCTTTCACAACAGATGGAGTCGGGAAGTAGTATCTTATGCAAGTTTATTTACATTGTAAATGTAACTTTGCTCTAAATTAGTGTAAAATGAAAACAAATGCATTCTGCCAGTATTTTATTTATATTGTTGAAATCTCCGATAATTTGATTTATAAACAAAAGTGAATCGTGTACAATAATTCAGATTGTCACATTTATAACATTAAGTACGTCATTTGTTATTTAACAATTTAGTTATAAATTTTGTTTTTATTTTCAAATGTCTATCGCGTTTTAATATAAATTTAAAGCAAATTATTACATTGCATGAATTGTTGTCAATGTCGTCATATATAGGCATTTTATGTACATATATATATTAATAATCGTTATTGTCCTATATTGACAGATAGGCATGCGAATATGAGATTAAATTAGAAAAATACATTTCAAATTTTATATGCATTATACATAGGCTCAACTGTGGGGACGCATGCCATTAGTAATACAAGGGTTCTTGTCACCCCAATTTCTATAAAAATGTTAAACTAGAAATATACTGTGTAATAGTGATCTACTAGTGATACTATGTGGATGCGAACATTGACTCTTAATTTGAGAAAAGAGAAAATATTATCAGCCATTATTATGAACTTCACAGCTGGGGTCCCGAGATCGAGTCTCTGTCACCCCAAGTAGGTTTCGTGGTGGACGAAATGGAGTTTGGACAGGTTTTTTTCGGGGTTTATCCCGCTTTCCCCTGCCACAAATTTCATTCCACCATTTCTACATATTCATCTCGTCCACTTGGTTTCATTTCATTCATCCGCCCCTGTGACGGTACGTCAGGAGTAGTCGGCCGGCACGCTTGTAGTGCACAGACCTCTACACTTAAACGGATTTCATCTCATCTCATTCCTCGACTCGTCCCTGAGTTGGACACGAGTTGAGGATATTTATTTGTTTATTTATTTATCTTGAAATTATTTAGGTTGGTCCACCGCTGTGGTCTCGAGGTAGCGTGATGTCTTGTCACGCAGTGGACCCGGGTTCGATCCCCGGTCGGAGCAGATTTCTGGGTGTTGTTTTTATCGGGTTTTTTTCCTCACCTGTAAGAGAAATGTTAGGAAAACGTTACGGCCTAAACGGTCCCCGAAATCATATGACCATAATCATCATCATCGTCATCCTTATCTTATCATCATCCTGATCATCATCATCATCATCATCATCCTTATCTTATCATCATCCTGATCATTATCATCATCATTATCATCCTTCACCGGTGTGGAAAGCAACGGGAAGCTACCACACTTACAATTCCCTAGTAAAGCGGCAAAGCATAGCATGAAAATGCTATGATTGCAGTGAAGAACCTGCCCTCGTGCAGAATTACTATGGATGGATTTAGGTTGAGGTAGTTTGAGCTTGTTCCAATGAGATCTCAAGACGTGGTTGGTCAGACCTTCTTAATTTTGGTCTTCCTTTATCTCGAAGTCCGTTAGGTTAATATTGTAGTGCTAATATAAGAAAGCGTGATGGGACCATTCTTTGGACATGTTGTCACTAATAGCTTTGATAATTCTGAATTTCTTCAACTATATTTTATACTTTTAATTTATCGCGTACATGTGAGTTTCTTTGCAAGCCCATTGATGTTAAACAAAGGAGTGAATGTAAAAATATCATCTTTGCCGCCTAATATTTTGATTTAATTTTAGAATTTAGTATCCAGTTTTCGTTGTTATTTTTCTAACTTTACTTTTCTTTGTTGCAGGTAAGAAAAATACTGTTAAGACGGTTCTTTGTTTTTTTGTAAGTATACACATCTATTTTGTACATTTTCTAAACTATCGCCGACAATTCTTTGTCTTTAGTATAATATTGTTAATACTTTCTATTGTTAGTGTGATAATCAGGGACTGTGTTGTTCCGAATGGACAGAAGCAATAAAATGCAAGCCAATGTATCGGCGGTGCGTTCTTTGCCGGGCAGGACTAGGGACTGTACCCTGTGTAGACGTCGCAGAGAGCACGAAACCCTTGCACACGTCCTTGGGGCCTGTCCGTTTGGAGAATCACTGAGAAACATTCGGCACCATACTATTCGAAATATGATGGCAGAAGCCTTGAGAGATTATGGATACTCAGTTTATGAGGAAGTTCATGGTGTGGCCACTAATGGAGGTAACAGACGAATAGATATTATTGCATTTAGACCATCTTCTAAATTTGGTATGATATTATCCTTCTCCGTGATAGCAATTATTTCATCAAGAGTAAAACTACAAACAAACAAAAATGCTGTTGTAATAGCTACCCATGTTCCCACCGCCCTTATAAAAGGACACTAGCAATTTCCAAAGCCATAGCTCACATTGATATGTATAAAGTGGGCTTTAAACCTTATATCAATATTGAACTGATAGGAACAAATGTAACTGAAGATCAAATCAGAATTGAGAGAAATAATTTATAATAATTACCTTTTTTTGTAGTAAGGCGTGTGTTTTCCCAACCTGCAGAAGTAGCAAAAAATAATTTATCTCATAAATGGGTTACATGTTGTTGAAATAAATCCAAATACGCAGATTATATTTGCTAGAGTTTACAAATGCTGCCAATATTATCGCAAAACTTATAAAATATACCAAATACCAAAAATGACATTATATCTGAAGACACTGTAACTAAGGACGGTAGGCTTATCTGGGTTAAAACAAATTCCGCCAATCAAGAAAATCGGACAATAAATTAGACTTGCTGAGAATTTCGCTTAGTTTACGCAGTTCCTGCGCTATAATTTGTTCATATAAATAATGAATTTGAGAAAATAATACTGCAAGACATGAAAAATGGCCATTAAATAGATTTAAAGAGTTTTGTGTGAATATTCAATTACATCTAAGTTATTTAATTTGGTCGTTTGACATTTAAGATATAGTGGAGGTTTTTTAAGGTACAGTACCTTGTGACGCGTTTTATGCAACACCCACACCTGTTAAAGTGTTTTCTGAAAACACCTTGTTAGACTTGAGGTTTGTTCAGTTTCCTCAACACGTTACTTGCTTTCTAATTGACAAAACAAAGTTTGACGTCACAACAAGTACTGTGCAAATTTTCAGTCTCAGTGCCCTCAGGAGAGAGACAGACAGGCAGAGAGACAGAGAGAGAGAGAGGCACTATCTTCAAATACTTCCCATTGCACATTCTGTACTTTGCGTTCAACGTTAAGGGTAGAGATTTCGTTAATGTGGACAATTTTAAATTTACAGAAGGGACTTCATTCTATGCCTCTGTCCTTGATCACCCGCTCATTGGACCGAACACTAGCATGAATTGAACTGATAGTCCGCTGGGAACTGCAGCACAACGATTGTTGTGCCACTGTCATAAAGTATCATTTATAGGGCATGTGGGAGGGGAGATTTGGACCCATGCATCCACCCCTTGGGATACCTCAGTCAAAGACCATACTCCCAAGTCCCAGTATCTTGTCCTCCCTATCTATTCGCGTCCATGTTTAAGAGTTCTCGGCTTAAAACCAACACCTCAGGGAGAAGGTGTTGGAGTCGCAACTTCAGGGAAATTGCTGAGCTACATAGTACGTCAGGTCACTCATTCCTGACGACCCCACAATTGGTCCACGGGCTCCTCCAGCCTAGCCGGGAGGACTGCTGTCGCAGATCCACCGACCTTTCCCCTGTTTTACCTCCAGGGATGCATCCTGCAGCCGTTGTAAGACTGGCTAGGGCTTGAATCCTCAAGTCCCACAGTGTGAGACTTTAGTACATCCAGGTGCTCATCTCCTGGTGACTCCACAGTTTGTCCACGAGCCCGTAGGCTTAGCCGAGAGCCAGCACAGTTGCTCCCCTCTGCGCTGGTCCGAGCAGTGCCCTGGTCTACCCCAGGGGCGTGTCCTGTTGTTGTTGTGGGCGAGCAAGGAGCTCCCAAGCTCCAAGAGGTAAGCAAATAGTACGACAGGGCGCTCATCTCCTGCCGACCAAACTAATGGTTCAGGAGTCCCTTGGAGGGGATACTAGAATTAACATATACTATAATCAGAAAGATAAGATGCTACACAGGCAAAGATTTCTTAGAGATTTGCAAGATATTGCGCATGCGCCAGAGAGCAGGCTCCCTGATTACGCCATGTACATTTGTGTGACTGGTTTTGAACTGAGCAAATTGTCAATTATCATAAGTAATGCCACGAATGATTTCACATTTATCTAGAGGATTTGGAAATCAAGAGTGGCATTTGTTAGGACTATTTAACGAATAAAATTAAGTTGTTTATTCAAATCACTATTTTAATATAGTTATTTTAAAATATTTATATATTTAATGTAAATCGCGATGTTTTAAATCAAATCAGAAATGTGCGGTTATGTTTATTCACTGCAACTTTATTATATTATTTATTGCCAAATAGGCTCCCAATCAGCGACAACCCACTAAGATCGTAATATTGAAAGACTGCGCCCTAGTGGAGGAGACATGAAACATATCAAACTGTATATAACCAATATTACAGGTTATTAATTATTTTTTTAGGAAACAACTCAGTAAAATAATTATTTAAAAACACAATTATTGAACACACAATTATCAAATGTGTAGTTCGAAGGAATCAGTTCATTATTTGCTATATTCAACGTATTTGTTGGAGAGTCAGTCACTGCAAAATAATGCTCTGACCTGTTCAGAATATTAAAAAGGAGGAGCTTTCTTTATTTTGATAAACAGAATTCGATAAATATAGAGGCGGAACACGACTGTGATTGGTTGTAAAACAAAATTTATTGAAACTGATTGGTCATTAACTGCTATTTGTGGTGTGAGTTAAATAGTCAATGTAAGTGGGTGGAGAATAACTAATAGTAATTTATAAGCGTGGGGAAAGTAGTTTATGTACTTTCGAAAGTTAGGCCTAATATATATTTTATACTAGCTAATACCCGGCATGCGCTGCTACTCCTAAATAAATGTTAATTTGTTTTTACCACCAGCCGTGCGTTGTTATGCTTGCCCGGGAATCTACTTATCCCGATCTTCTTGTTATCAATGGTAGACAAAAATTGTTGTTGTGAGTTATCCGTAAAAGGTAAGCACATGCTTATGAGGACCTTTTTGTAGAGGGTTTTGAGATATTCAATTCTGTATACATTAATTTGGTGTATTTGTTATGGTTTAGGCAGCGTAAGCCATTTAAGCTTCAAAATAGGGACTTTATTTCATGTTTTTTACTACAAAGGATGATTTTTAAGGGTGAAGGGGTTGAGTATTACAACCCTCTTATAGCCTATGTTCATCCCCGGAATCTCCTGAACATTTTTCAAAAAGCCCCATCTCAATCGGATGAACGGTATGGCAGAGCACGCTTGCCCGGGAATCTTACTTATCCAGATCTTCTTGGTGTCAATGAAAGGCAAAAATGGTTATTGTGAGTTATCCGTAGAAGATAAACATACGCTGTCGCGGAATTTTTTGTAGTGTTTTGTGAGATATTCAATTCTGTGTACATTAATTTGGTGTATTTGGTATGGTTTAGGCAACGTAAGCTATTTAAGCGTCAAAATAGGGACTTTACTTCACGTTTTTCACTGCAAAGGGAGATTTTTAGGGGTAAAGGGGTTGAGTATTACAACTCTCTTATAGCCTATGTTTATCCCGGGAATCTCCTGGACATCTTGCAAATAAACCCATCAAAATCGGATCAACAGTATGGCCGCGCTTAGAATACAATCAAACTAACCAACAAACAAACAAACATTGTTATTTTTTTATTATTGATTTCGTACATCTCAATGATGGATAAATCATATTTGAAGAGAAAAATTATACGCTCAGACCGGGACTTGAACCCGGGACCCTTGGTTCTCTAGACCAAGTGCTCTACCAACTGAGCTACCTGAGCAAGTACCGATCTAAACGCAAATCTTTCTCTATATACATTGTAATTCCCGTCCACCAAATTCTCTGAAGCCATGCTTCTATGTTGCAAATGGCGGCTCCTTTATTAAGAAGACATATTTGGGAATTATACATTACAGCCAGTACAGCTTTTTCCATGTTTTTATTACTGATTTCGTATATCTCAATGATGGATAAATTATATTTGAAGAGAAAAATTATACGCTCAGACCGGGACTTGAATCCGGGACCCTTGGTTCTCTAAACCAAGTGCTCTACCAACTGAGCTACCTGAGCAAGTACCGATCTAAACGCAAATCTTTCTCTATATACCCCGTCCACCAAATGCTATGAAGCCATGCTGCTATCTTGCAAATGG
This sequence comes from Diploptera punctata, assembly GCA_030220185.1. Taxonomy (NCBI): domain Eukaryota; kingdom Metazoa; phylum Arthropoda; class Insecta; order Blattodea; family Blaberidae; genus Diploptera; species Diploptera punctata. The sequence continues at coordinate 143,213 of JASPKZ010008493.1, read as the reverse complement.
CGGCACCTTTAATAAGAAGACATTGTTATGATGATCTTGAAGAAGATTTCCGGGCTGTAGGCCGTGGTCTCGAGGCTTGATGTTCCCCGATGTTTCGCCAAAGACTGCGTCTGGCATCCTCAAGGGTTGTCTTGGCGAAACGTCGGGGAACTTCAAGCCTAGAGCCCACGGCCTACAGCCCGGAAATCTTCTTCAAGATCATCATAGTAACTTCGGCCGTGAATGCCTAAGTCAATACAAACAAACATTGATTTTCATATATTAGATTACAAGTGAATTACGAAATTATGTTGATCACTGAAACTTTTCAGTCTTGTTGTGGAGTTGACCAACTTGTGCCAGTATTGTGCTCAGGTGGTGGACTGTTGAACAATAGAATATGAATTTTAAATTTTAAAATGTCTATTTTTAACCGTAGAGAGCGTGGTTCTTCACATTTAGATACAATAATTAATATTCATGGCATATCACACTTTCCATTATACTCATCGCATGCTATAAACAGTTCGTAGATTCACTGTACAGGGTGTGTGACCGCATTATGGGCAAAATACGTTTAAAATACAGTGTGGTTATAAAGTTCCAGTACATTTTGTGGATAACGTAGCGCAAATAAAACAAAAATTATAAGGTAGTTTCTACTATCAAGTTAGTGTTCAACATAACTTCCATCAATCTCAAAACATGTTTCCCAACGACGCACCGTCGCCCGGAAAACATGCACCAACATATCCTCTGTAATCACTTCACTCGCTTGGCGTATGCGTTCTTTCAGCACTTGCTGATTAGGAAACTTGGTTCTGTACACCTGTTGCTTGATGAATCCCCAGGCAAAAAAATCCAGGGGTGCGAGGTCTGGCGAACGAGGTGCCCAGATACGAGGAGATGCCCTTTTGGGAAACCTGTCATTCAGACACCCGCGTATAGCCAGAGCAAAGTGTGGTGGTGCTCCATCTTGTTGCAACACCACTGTATCAATGATACCATCTTGCTGTAACTGTGGCTGTAAGAAAAGTTGCAACATATCAAGATACACGTCTCCCGTGAGGGTTTCCTTTGGAATCTGTCTCTAACTTCTTCGTACGGCTGGCCTCTTAAACGCGCAGCAACAATCTCTATCCGCTCTTCAATGGTGAACATATTTGTATCTTTCGAATGGCTGTAACAGAAATACGATATGTAAGCGATTTCTTTAAAATGTACTGGGACTTTATAATCACACTGTAGTTCAACACGTCTATTTTTATTCAAGAGTAATGATAAATAAAACTAATTATACTGACCATCTCATAGACCGATAATTTTGCCTCTTCATATTATTAAAACTGCCTGTTCCCTTTCGTAATGAGAGATAATTCGAAAATTATCTTCTTTGACAAGGATATTGATTCAACAATGTTCGATCGATTGGCACAGCAATAAATTCCAAAAGAAAACAACTTATTCTTCTTCTTCCTTCCAAGTATTAGGCCAAGGCCTGTTACGATCCTATAGAAAATTTTCCCTCCAGCGTTTCATAGGACGGCCCAGTGATCTTCGTCCTCTTGGTATATAATTATAAACAGCTTTAGGGATCCGATTTGAACTCATTCTTTCAAGATGGTGTTTCCAATTTAGTTGGTACTGTTTAATATATTCCAAAATTGGCGTAGTCTTGAATTTTTTTAAGATATCGGTGTTCCTTTTCCGATCCCATCTGGTGTAACCCGCTGTTCTGCGCATGAATCTCATTTCACAAGACGTTATTCTGCTTTCATGTTGTTTTCTTAGTGTCCATGCTTCACTACCATAGGTCAACACTGGTCTAGCCAAAGTGTTATATAAACGTAATCTGGTGTTCTTTTGTACAAGGGATGGTTTCATAACTTGATTAATAATTCCTAAACTTTTATTATAACTAGTAACTTTTTCAGGGATATCCTTTTCATCCCAGATAGAGAGATAATATCCAAGATATTTAAATTGATTAGATCTCTCTAAAATTTTATTATGGAGATAGATTTTACTTTGTATTGGGTTCCTTCTCATGAAATGCCATAATTTTAGTTTTAGTAATTGATATTTCCATATTAAATTTGGCACCGGAAGGAAAAGAAAACAACTTTAAAAATTAAAACAAGAAGTTAGTTGTGTTGCTCTAATAAAACTATAAAATGTTGCAAATGAATCTGGATTATTGTTAATAGTTATTTCTCATACAGTCATATGTTATTTATTTTTCCCAAGCCTAAATAGATGTAATAGTATATATATGTTATTTATAACTATACAGCCGGGTTACAAATCGCCCGGAGGTAAGATCGGAATACATAACCTCACATTTGGTAAATATTAAACGTTATAATTATTTTTATTTTTCGTGGTTAATATTTTTCTCCGACATTGTAGTTTGACTACCTACTGGTTGTTTGGTCACCCCTCAGATTCACTTACAGTAAAGGTCGGCCGCGGTGGACTTGCCTCTGGGCCCGAGGGTCACAGGTTCAAACCCGGCCAGGGTCGATGGATATTTTAGGATGGAAAAATCCGAGGCGCAAGTCCTTCGGGAGGGACTTTAAGCCGTGGGTCTCGAGTCTGAAGATTTTCAGGCTCGTAAAAGATCCTTAAGGCTGAATGAAAAGGTCTCTAAGCATAATTTACCGAATTTCCCCGTCCTAGTACTACTTTGGTTTCCTAGATGTCAGTATGAGGCGGAACGCTGACCACGGACCATTCCAATGTCATCTATAGGAAAGCAAGTATAACTAAATTAGATGGAGAGCACCTAAATTTCGTTGAGGGAAACAAGGGCTTACAAGATACAAGAAGATTCACTTATGATAAGTTTCAATACCTCTCTTTATTATTATTATTATTATTATTATTATTATTATTATTATTATTATTATTATTAACTCCGCCATGGCCGGTCCTAAGCCCGGATGAGAAAGGAGGAGGGGGAGGAGTAACAACCTCGTTAAAAAACCAGGGTTCATTTGGCTCCGACTGATAGTACTCTGTAAGGGTCCCTAGCCAGGGTTACGGTGAAGACCTCAACGGCAGAGTCGGCGCAGAAGGAGTCCTTCATCACGGCGGATCTGGCGGAAGAGGCAACCCTATCTCTAAGGGAAATAGAGAAACGCTGCCTTGCGGTGAAGAGGGATCTTCTAAGGCTATGGGAGGAAAACCCAGACAGAAATTTTCCTGGTCCTCCAGGTTGGGGGTTTATGCTGTGGGCCAGCTCCCCACACATTATAAAAAAAACAAAATGCTAAAAGACCAAATCAATCAAAGATAGAGATTATTATTATTATTATTATTATTATTATTATTATTATTATTATTATTATTATTAACGCCGTAGCGTAGTGGTTAAGGCACTGAGCTACAAGCCGGAGGGTCGAGGGTTCAAGTCCCGTCGGGGTCAGGATTTTTAAACTGACCCAAACCCTCTGGCGGCACTATGGCCCTGGGGTCGACTCAGCCTCTAACGGAAATGAGTACCAGACGCTTGTTCTGGGGGTAAAGGCGGCCGTCACGCAGGGCTGACAACCCGGCTGACATGAAGTGCCGATTGTCTAGAAAAAGTGGGAGCCTTAACCTCCTACTACCCCAAGGACCTCCGGGTCTGTTGTGGGATCACTTTACTATACTTTTGCTTTACTTTATTATTATTATGATAGTGTGGCAGTGGGTACACGAGCCTGGGTTTGAACTACAGTCCTCTCCGTATTGATGTGCTATGGAGACAGATGTGTACAATGTGTGGTTGTATTGTTATACTGACATTGCCAACGGGATGCGACGGTTTCGGGTGAAGAGCGGCTGCCTTGAATCGTTTCATTGCAAAGATCTTGCCGCTAAAACTAGATGCAGTCTTATAAGCTGTTACATTAAAAGCGACACTATTTTTTACGAGTTCTTGCTTTGTTCCTCAATAAAGACGTTGTAACAAGTAGTTCTATTTGAAGAGAAAAATTATACGCTCAGACCGGGACTTGAACCCGGGACCCTTGGTTCTCTAGACCAAGTGCTCTACCAACTGAGCTACCTGAGCAAGTACCGATCTAAACGCAAATCCTTCTCTATATACATTGTAATTCCCATCCACCAAATGCTGTGAAGCCATGCTTCTATCTTGCAAATGGCGGCTCCTTTATTAAGAAGACACATTTGGGAATTATACATTACAGCCAGTATGTCTTCTTAATAAAGGAGCCGCCATTTGCAAGATAGAAGCATGGCTTCACAGCATTTGGTGGATGGGAATTACAATGTATATAGAGAAGGATTTGCGTTTAGATCGGTACTTGCTCAGGTAGCTCAGTTGGTAGAGCACTTGGTCTAGAGAACCAAGGGTCCCGGGTTCAAGTCCCGGTCTGAGCGTATAATTTTTCTCTTCAAATATGATTTATCCATCGTTGAGATGTACGAAATCAGTAATAAAAAGTAGTTCTAGGTTAAGATAAAACGTGACTGCCATTGTTTGTAAACTAGGTAGATCATGGATTTGATTTAATAATAATAATAATCTTCTTCTTCCTTCCAAGTATTAGGCCAAGGCCTGTTACGATCCTATAGAAAATTTTCCCTCCAGCGTTTCATAGGACGGCCCAGTGATCTTCGTCCTCTTGGTATATAATTATAAACAGCTTTGGGGATCCGATTTGAACTCATTCTTTCAAGATGGTGTTTCCAATTTAGTTGGTACTGTTTAATATATTCCAAAATTGGCGTAGTCTTCAATTCTTTTAAGATATCGGTGTTCCTTTTCCGATCCCATCTGGTGTAACCCGCCGTTCTGCGCATGAATCTAATAATAATAATAATAATAATAATAATAATAATAATAATAATAATAATAATAATAATAATAATAATAATAATTATTATTATTATTATTATTATTATTATTATTATCATCATAGTACATTCACGAATTTAGGCCATTTGTTGACCTGTTTCGGCCTCAATTGAAACACCACCCAACAGTCTTTTGAGTGGACGTCCTGGTCTTCTTCTTCCTGCAAGTTGATAGCTTAACATTTGTTTGGGTATTCTGTGATCTTCCATTCGATGAACATGTTGCATCCATCTTGACTTATAATCAGAAATTTTGTTTTCTAAAGATTCCATTTGTAATTCTTCTAAGATGTCTTCATTTTTTTTGTGATCTAGTAGTGTGTATCCTGCAGTCCTCCGAAGATATCTCATTTCAGCAGATCTAAGTCTCTGTATATCCTTCTGTTTCAACGTCCATACTTCGCTACCATACAAAAGAGTTGGAAGAGCCAGTGTTTTATACACTTTCAGTCTTGAATGCTTTTGGACTAAATGTGGCTTGAAGATAGATTTTATTAACCCTAAAATTCTTAAAAAATCAGATATTTTTGCATTTACATCCTTTTCTTCTTCATATGAGATATTGCATCCTAGATATGTAAAATTATTCACCTGCTCCAAAATGTTATTGTCCAGTACAATTTTACTTCTAACAGGATCTACACCTTGAAATGCCATAATTTTTGTTTCTTCTGTAGATATCTTTAATCAATATTCTTCTGTAATTTTGTTAAGTTCATACAGACCTTTCTGTAGATTATCTTCAGAATTTGCTATTATTATTTGTTATCATTATTATTATTATTATTATTATTATTATTATTATTATTATTATTAAAGTAAAGTAAAAGTAAAGTAAAGTGATCCCACAACAGGCCCGGAGGCCCTTGGGGTAGTAGGAGGTTAAGGCTCCCACTTTTTCTAAACAATCGGCACTTTATGTCAGCCGGGTTGTCAGCCCTGCGTGACGGCCGCCTTTACCCCAGAACAAGCATCTGGTACTCATTTCCGTTAGAGGCTGAGTCGAGCCCAGGGCCATAGTGCCGCCAGAGGGTTTGGGGCAGTTTAAAAATCCTGACCCCAACGGGATTTGAACCCTCGACCCTCCGGCTTGTAGCTCAGTGCCTTAACCACTACGCTATGGCGTGCCCCCATTATTATTATTATTATTATTATTATTATTATTATTATTATTATTATTATTATTCATCCGGTATCATGGCAGCTGCCGCCGTCTTCCGGAAACCAAACGCCATTCCCCTCTGTCCATCCATTGATCTTCCTCCATTCCTCTGATATTCATAGCTGCTTGTACCCCTTCTATCCAAGTTTTTTTTTATATTTTTGCTCCACCAAACAGAGTTTAAAGCATTTATTGCTTGTTTCGTTTGTGCGATTGTATTTTTAATTTCCACTGTGTTATCGCCTGAATGGTCTAATTTTGTTCCTAAATAAGTGCATTCAATACTAGGTTTTAGTTATTCTCCATTGTTGAAATATATATGTTCCATTTCTTCTCCTATACACAGATATTTAGTTTTCTCAATGTTTATATAAAGTCCCCATTTTTCATATTCTTCTTTTAGTTTTTTAGCCATATATTCTATGTCAAAGTGGTCCTGTGCTATTAATACCTGGTCATCTGCAATTATTATTATTATTATTATTATTATTATTATTATTATTATTATTCATCCGGTATCATGGCAGCTGCCGCCGTCTTCCGGAAACCAAACGCCATTCCCCTCTGTCCATCCATTGATCTTCCTCCATTCCTCTGATATTCATAGCTGCTTGTACCCCTTCTATCCAAGTTTTTTTTATATTTTTGCTCCACCAAACAGAGTTTAAAGCATTTATTGCTTGTTTCGTTTGTGCGATTGTATTTTTAATTTCCACTGTGTTATCGCCTGAATGGTCTAATTTTGTTCCTAAATAAGTGCATTCAATACTAGGTTTTAGTTATTCTCCATTGTTGAAATATATATGTTCCATTTCTTCTCCTATACACAGATATTTAGTTTTCTCAATGTTTATATAAAGTCCCCATTTTTCATATTCTTCTTTTAGTTTTTTAGCCATATATTCTATGTCAAAGTGGTCCTGTGCTATTAATACCTGGTCATCTGCAATTATTATTATTATTATTATTATTATTATTATTATTATTATTATTATTATTATTATTTAATGATATTACTATAATGTAAATTACTCTATTTAACTCATGCCCCAAATGGGAGTGAGTGACCAATCACGTTTCAATGTATCTAATTTTACAAATAATCACAGTGATGTTTCACCCGATATTTATCAATTAAGTCAATCATATTAAAGAAAGCTCTTCCTTTTTTAATATTCTGAACAGGTCATAGCATTATTTTGCAGTGACTGACTACACAAGAAATACGGCTACCAGATTGTATATATAGTGCACGAATGTAAGCAAATACCACTTGCGAGATATAATAGAAAAAATTGTGGCAATTGATTATTCCACAATAAAAAGAAGCAACTGTTTTCACTTTCTTAAACGTATTATTTCCCAGGAATTTACGTCCCAGGAAAATATGATTTACATCACAGGACATCAGAAATGAATTAATAATCTATTATGTTTGTTACAAACAGTTCGATGTGTTTCATTTTTTTCTCCACTAAGGTGCATTCTTATAACATTGCGATTCTTTGGCAATAAATAATATGATCTGGTTGCAGTGATGAACAAATGAAGCATAACAAACATTTTTCATTTGTTTTCCAGGCGGAGAAGGGGATTTTAAATCTCCACCTTGGGTCTGGGTGAATGTCCTGTCCTTCTGTCTTACTTACTTACTTACTCACTCACTGGCACTATCGAACCCGTAGGTTCATGGCCGCGCGGACATAAGCTCTCCATACATCCCTATCTTGAGCTAATGTTTTCCAATCATTCCCTGTATAATCTACTTCCCTCAAATCATAGTTAATGTTATTCTCCCACCTCATTCTTGGTCTACCAACTGGGCGTTTTCCCTCTGGCTTTCCTACAAGAAGCTTCCATGCACGTCTTTCATTCCCCATACGCGCAACATGTCCTGCCCATCGCAGTCTACGAGACTTAACTGTTCTTATTATATCTGGATTCCTATAAAGACCATGTTAGTTCATTGTTATGTAGTCTTCTCCATTCACCTGTCTGTTCATCTCTCTTTGGTCCAAAAATTTTCCTAAGAACTTTATTCTCAAATACTCGTAATCTCCTTTCCTCCCTTAAAGTAAGAGTCCATGTTTCGCACCCATATAATATAACTGGTAGAATAATAGTTTTATATATTTTCAGTTTAACGTTTTTTGAAAGGAGTTGGGACATCAAAGAGTCTCTGTAATGCATAATAGCACGCATTTCCAGAATTGAGCCTATGTTTAATTTCTTTGTGCATCTCATTCCTATTTGTGATTATTGTTCCTAGATATTTGAAATCAGCCACTTCCTCAAAATTTCCCTCATTTTTTATTAGTTGTCAATTTCCATTATATAACGCACTTCTACGTGTGAAACAAATATTTAGTTTAATTGATGTTTACTTCCAGTCCCAATTTCTTGGTGTTACTCAATAGTGTGTGCGTGTTGTCCTTTAGTATCTCCTCGCTATCGGCCAGTAGTACTACATCATCAGCATAAACTAACAGCTTATTAATACGATTCAGTTGTCTACATGTGAGAGTAAAAGAAAGTTAACAAAAGGTAAAAAAAAAGAAGGACAAAACAGTGTAAACGAAAAAAAGAAGAACATCGTAAATTAAAAGCAAAAAAATAATTTTTATTTTGATCTTCCTACTTTCAGACATTTGTATGATACACGAATAGCGCCCTTTACTTAGGCACTGCAATGTGTTTATATAGTGCCCGGAGTCTAGTAGTTTCGTCCAGTATCTTACAAGTAATGGTTTCCTATTTAGACAGGCACTGTCTTCGTTTCTGGCTCAATGCTTCAGATTACCGATAGACCATGTTACATTATTGCCGGACTCTAGTTTCCTCAATGACGTCACTGCTGCCAATCAATTTAAATTATATCTTTGTCTTATTGTATTGTTGCCGAGTTCCAGGTACTGTTCGTACTCCAGGTACATCCAGTCCAAAGTTTATTTTATTTCTTCTTCTTCTTCTTCCTTCCAAGTATTAGGCCAAGGCCTGTTACGATCCTATAGACAATTTTCCCTCCAGCTTCTTCCGGAAAATTCTCGTATAAGACTTGAAAGCATAATAATAGTCCCTTCGATTGGTTGCTGGCCAAAGGAAGGCAAGACCAGTGATGGGGCTGCCATCTTATAGCCTCTGGTCAGGCTTTTCTGGAGAAGAAAAGAAAATAAAGGAAAGAAGAAATGGAAGAAAGGAAAGACTCCCTAGTCCTCGGATGCCCTAATAGCGACGGGGTCGAAAAAACAAGAGTTAACCAAGAGAGGTTAGATAGTAAAGTTAAAAGAGTGCAAAAACACAAGTAAGTGGAAGAAATGTTTTGCTCGGCTTGGGCACCTTGTGGTCGCCATCCACATATCCCCTAGATGAGGACCCCTGTGGGGGTTTATTTTATTTTCCAAGAATAATTTGGATAATAAGAGAAGTGCGCTCAAGTTAAGCTTTGGTTTTGAATTAATTTTTGCTGTATTGTGGAATGCAGGCTTTCACGGCCGGTAATCATACTGAGAGATTCCTGGCTATGTGACCATAGTCTCTAACTGGTGATTCTTCCAGACACTGCGGAGTGCATCGTCATCTGGGCACATGCCTCCACCCCTTGGGATACCTCCGTCAAAGACCATACTCCCAAGTCCCAGAATCTTGTCCTCCCTTATCTACATCGCGATCACATTCAAGTTCACAGGCAATAAAACCAACACCTCAGGGAGAAGGTGTTGGAGTCGCAACTTCAGGGAAATTGCTGAGCTACGTAGTACTTCAGGTCGCTCATTCCTGATGGACCCCACAGTTGGTCCACAGGCTCCTTGAGCCTAGCCGGGAGGACTGCTATCGCAGATCCGCTGACCATTTCCCTGTTCTACCTCCAGGGACGCATCCTGCAGCCGTTGTGAGACCGGCTAGGGCTTGAATCCTCAAGCCCCACAGTGTGAGATTGTAGTTACATCCAGGTACTCATCTCCTGGCGACCCTATAGTTGGTCCACGAGCCCGTAGGCTGAGCCGGGAGCCAGCACAGTTGCTCCCCACTGCGATGGTTCGAGCCGTGCCCTGGTCCGCCCCCCAGGGATGTGTCCTGTTGCCGTTATAGGCCGGCTATGGAGCTCGCAAGCTCCAACAGGTAAGCAAATAGTACGACAAGGCGCTCATCTCCTGTCGACCCCACTAATGGTTCACGAGTCCCTTGGACTTAGCCGGGAGGACTGTCTAGCAGATCCACCGACCTTTCCCTCAGTGCACCACCTGGGGACGTGTTTTGTTGCTGAAGTGGGTCCAGCCTGAGCCTTAGTATGTCAGGTCGCCCAACTCCTGACAACCTCACAGATTGTCTTTGGGTCACTCGGTCACGGACTCGGCGCTAATCCCACTCCCAAAAGCATCTTCAGTGGCGAGTTCTTCTAGGTGTTGTTCCCTTGTCGTAGACTCGACTGTGAATCTAGGACAAGGGAACACCACCTACAATCACTCGCCATTGAAGATGCCCTCCGCAGTTGAGGGAGAAACGTCTGGTGGAAGAAATACCAGTTATAGCCCGGAATATTTTAGCATTATAATTTTTGCTGTAGTCTTTTATCTGAGCTCAGGTTTTATAAAATTCATAAAATTATGGTTTTTCCTGTTCTTTTATATGGATCTGAATCTTGGGTACTTACAAAAAAAATATCTCACACATTCAAGCCACTGAAATTAAATTTTTAAGATCCGTAAAAGGATGTACACGCATGGATAGATTACACAATGAATCAATAAGAAATGAACTGGAGATATTTTCAATAGTCGATAAACTAGAAGAGCACAAATACCAATGGAAAGAACATTTAGAGAGAATGGACAATACAAGATTACCCAAAAAGATCAACACCTACAAACCACATGGGAAAATATCTTTGGGACGGCCAAGGAAACGATGGATTTGAGACCGGAACAGGTCGCATTGACCTAATCCTGGAAAGGAAGAAGAAGAAGAAAAAGAAATAAGTCTTTTATCGATTTTGTTCTATTTGAACACATAATGATGTGGTATTTTCTATATCTTTGTCCGCATAGTAGGCATTTACCATCTTCTGTCGGCTCGTGGAATTTGTTGTTCGCTCAAATATTTTACTGCGAAAACCGTCTATTGCGAATCTTGTTATGACGCGTCTCTGGTCCAACTATCATCTAGCAGAGCTGGTGTGGTGTAGAACTCTAGGTATATCCCTCTCTTCTTGTGTTCCCTGATGTTAATTAGTTCCTGATAGAGTCCTGTAGATGATAGCCAGTGTTGTAATCTGATGTCCTCTCTTCTTGTGTTTCCTGATGTTAATTAGTTCCTGATAGGGTCCTGTAGATGATAGCCAGTGTTGTAATCTGATGTCCTCTCTTCTTGTGTTTCCTGATGTTAATTAGTTCCTGATAGGGTCCTGTATATGCTGGCCAGTGTAATCTGATGTCCTCTATAAAATAGGCCTCTCCCATGAGCTCGTAAACCAGGTTTCCTGGAATTTTGGATCATCTTTTCCTTTAAATGAGTTCCTATGTCATAAAGAAAGCAATATATATTTATATTATAATAGAATATCAAGTTTTTTCTTTTCTTTTGTTACAGAGGGAATAATGATTGCTATTGCTATCTTATTTAACACTTTCCAATGCTGTTATTTTAACACAGTTCCAATAATTGATCATATATTATAATATTATAATGATATTGTGAAAAGAAAAATTAATGTCTGAATCAGGAATCGAACTGTGGACCTCTCGTATTCCGTTCCAGCGTGCAAGACCACTACACTATTCGAGACATGGTACAAACATTAACAATTCTTTCCACGTATACAAATGGACACCCTACATTAAGAAGAAGATACTCAGAAATACAAAATGTAAAGTTTTTTTTTTCCAAAAAGTTGAAAGTTTCAACTTAGGGTGATATAGACACCCGACATCCCCACTTAAGGGTTAAATGGATTTTCATTTTGTTGCGGTCAACGACATCTCAGTTACAAGTATTACTGTTTTAAATTTTCGGTCATATTTTGTCCCAAGAATTTTTAGACACCCTGTATATTTGAATATAATTTGAAAGTCTGGCGTGAATGTAGATTGTATTTACCCCAATGAATTGTAAAGCCGAAAACAAGCTGTATATTTGAATAAAATATATAGTGTTGCAATATTTATGTGCGCTGCTATCAGCAATGGAATTTCATTTCCTGTTCAGACTTCATGTACAATTTCTGTTTTGAATAAAGTAAGCAGGAAAGCTTTGATATTATGAATAGAGTTTTTTTTTGCATATTTTTATTCGTGTGAATAAAGGGTTCTCTCATGGGAATAGAACTAGCAATTTAGTAAGGGCGGAGGGTGGAGGGTATAAGTTATTTGGCCTCACCCGCAATGTCAAACCCTCCCAACTAAACGTTTTCTTTCTCCATAGATCAATACGCTCTCAGACATGTTTTAGTGCAACACTTTATATGGAAATAAGTGCAAGGAATAAGCTCTCTTCCACCCTCAATCTACATCGTGTAACATGGCCTTGTAACATTTCTAGATTCACTCACGAAAACTCTAATGCATTTCAGGTAGAATTTCAAAGATTTGTTTTCTTACTTACTTACTCACTGGCACAATCAAATATTTGTTTTTCTTACTTACTCACTGGCACATTCAAAGATTTGTTTTTCTTACTTACGAGTACTTACTGGCACTATCGAACCCGTAGGTTAATGGCCGCGCGGACACACACTCTCCATACATCCCTATCATGAGATAATGCTTTCCAATCATTCCCTGTATAATCTACTTATCTCAAATCACAGTTAATGTTATTCTCCCATCTCAATCTTGGTCTATCAACTGGACTTTTCCTTTTGGTTTTCCTACAAGAAGCTTCCATGCACGTCTTTCATTCCCCATTCGTGCCAGATCCTAACATTCCATGTTCGTAGGAGCATGTCCCTGTGTTTGAGCCTTTGGTATGGGTTTCCTGAAGTAGTCCCCGCCCGAAGAACCGAATGGGGGACTATTTGACCTCCGGATAATTTTACCCCAGTGGAATCCATCACCGCATTTCTTGATGGTTGTATTTTTACGGTGAAAGATATTCACTCTTTCGACCAAAGTACGTTCTTCGTCTGGCTTATCACCTTCGACCAGTCCGGCATGGGTAACCCTATCGGCAGCAATGCTACCGCCGGAATAGCTCTCGGGATCATTCAAGAATGCAAGTCACTCCACCACAACAAGGTAAATGTACCATGTTTTTCTATTACAACTACTACTACTACTACTACTACTACTACTACTACTACTACTACTACTACTACTAATAATAATAATAATAATAATAATAATAATAATAATAATAATTTATTTTTTATTTATATACTGATTTTTAATGTTTATACATCTTTCTGTGTTTAAAGTTTTATTTTCCTTCTCCACTCGTCTCTATCCATCCTTCAGTCCTCTTGTTCTCATTCCATGCATCCACGAGTTTCGAGGGTTTCCTTTCATTCTTCTTCCAGGTGGACAACATTCCAATGTTTTTCTGGGTAACCTATCTTCTTTCATAATAATAATAATAATAATAATAATAACAATAATAATAACACTATTAATAACAATAATAAATATAATAACAATAGTAAAAAAGTAATAAATTTAAAGGGGACGCAAAATAAGAAACAGTGTAATTAAACAAAAGAAGAATGTTCCAAATTCAATTGTGGATTAAATTAGGGAAAAAAATACATTTAAAATGTGGCTATGTAAAGAGAATATACAAAAGATGGATTCACAAGACGAACACTATAATGGGCGCCTCTTGGTAGAAAACGAAGAGAATGGGCAAAAATAACGTGGATGAAACTGTTTTGAGCAGCATGAAGGGGAAAAAATTGGGCAATGGAGATTTGAACGACAGAGATCTGTGGAGGAGAATGTCAGATGATTAACAGGTCGCAGGCAGATGTTATGAGGCATTATCAAACATGTAATATTGTTTATTAGGGATATTCCACAATACAGTGTTTCTCCTTCAACCCAAAGTGATTTGTCAGCAGAGCTCCCTCTGTAGACCATCTTCTTCCTTCAAATCTCTAGCTTCCATACTTCTCTTCACTCCATCTATCCAACTTTCTCTAGGTCTGCCTCTTCCACTTCTTCCATTAGCTTTCCAATTAAGGATCTTCTTTCATATTCTCTCTTCTTCCATTCTTATGAAGTGTCCATACCATTTCAAACGTTTTTCTTCTATTTTTTCTAAGCTTTTTTAGAACTTGTATAATTTTCCTTATTGTGCTGTTTCTGACTTTATCCCTTCTTGAAGTTCTTGTCGATCGCCTCCAAAAATCCATTTCTACTGCTAACAGCTTGTTGGCTTGTTTTCTACTTACTGTTCAGGTTACGGACCCATATAATAAAATGCTTTGTAACAGAACTTGAAATATAGTTTTCTTCTATATTGACTTAGGCTTTCACGGCCGGAGTTACCATAATGATCTTGTAGAAGATTTCCGGGCTGTTGGCCGTGGTCTTGAGGCTTGTAGTTCCCCAAGTTTCGCCAGAGACTGCGTCCGGCATCCTCAAGGGTTGCCTTGAGATTGGCAATTTTGTCGACTAAATGTATAAATAGAGCAGGTAGTCGACAAAATTGCCAGTGTCAAGACAACCCTTGAGGATGGCGGACGCAGTCTCTGGCGAAACGTTGGGGAACTACAAGCCTCAAGACCACGGCCAACAGCCCAAAAATCTTCTGCAAGATCATCATAGTTTTCTTCGTTCTGTATATTATATTTCTATTCCAAAGCACTGAGTTCAACATACCAATGGTGTGTAAATAAATAAATTAATAAATACATAATAATAATAATAATTATTATTATTATTATTATTATTATTATTATTATTATTATTATTATTATTATTATTATTATTGATTAACTAACTCACTGGCACTATCGAACCCGGAGGTTCACAGTCGCGCGGAGATATATTCTCTGTATACCCCTATCTGAACTAATGTTTCCGAATTATCCACCTACAAAATTCATCTCTCTCAGATTACGTTTAATAGAATTCTCCTACGCCATTAATGGTTTACTAACGGGGCGTTTTCCCCCTGGTTTTCCTAGAAGACGTTTCTGCTCTGGTTTTCCTACAGGAAGTTTCTGCTCTGGTCTTCCTACAAGAAGGTTCGCCTATCATTTTCCTACAAGACGTTTTGTGCCCTCGTTACATTGCCTATTCATGCCACATCCCGTGCCCATCGCAGTCTACGGGAATCACTTATATCCCCATCTCTGTTTGGTAGAAAAATATACTATTTTTATTCTTAAATACCCGTAATATTTTCTCGTCATAAATGCTACGTGCTCAACCGAGGAATTCACAGAGGTCAAGGAGAGTCAGCTGAGAACGTCTATCGAAATAGTAGACGAAATGTCGAGCGTATCATCTCTGACCTACAGTAATTCAGCCCGCATGACGATTTCAAGAACCTAGGCAGCGAACATGAAATCTCACTGTGATATAAAATTATAAAAACATTAGTAATAATAATAATAATAATAATAATAATAATAATAATAATAATAATAATAATAATGTTTTTAATTGTAAGCCCATGCTTTCCCTTTAAAGAGATTTAGGCGCTCTCCCCTACAGGGAAGAATTTGAACCATACTAATTAAGTTACACTTGTTTCCATATAGATGCCATTTGAGTGGTCCCTGGTCAGCGTTCCGCCTCATACTGGCATCTAGGAAACCAAGGTAGTACTAAGACGGGAAAATTCGGTAAATTTTGCTTAGAGGCCTTTTCATTCAGGCTTAAGGATTTTTTACGAGCCTCACAATCTTCAGACTCGGGACCCACGGCTGAAAGTCCCTCCCGGAGGACTTGCTCCTTGGATTTTTCCGTCCTAAAAAATCCATCGACCCCGGCCGGTTTTGAACCCGCGACCCTTGGGACTAGAGGTAAGGAGCATAACTACTAGTCCACAGCGGCCGATTAATAATAATAATAATAATAATAATAATAATAATAATAATAATAATAATAATAATAGTAATAATAATAATAATAATATTTTTTATTTCCAAATGCCCCAGTTTGTCATTTCGACATTTCTGTTGCTCTCTTCTGGCATGGCGTACTTGTAACCCAGTTCTGAGGTTGGGGCGCAAGGGAGGCGGGGTTGATATGAAGTTGATAATAATGGTAATGATGCGCCAGGAGAGGCCTTAAACTAAACTTAAGCTAATTAGGCGAATATTATATTGATGATAATGATGGCCAGATGATGTTCGTGTGCCATTTTGGCCTTAGTTTTCTGACATTCATCTTACAGGTGAGGAAAAACCCCGAAAAAAATCTTAGCCAGGAAACTTGTCCCGACCGGGGATCAAACCTGGGCCTGCTGAGTGACAAGGCAGCACGCTACCTCGAGAGCACAGCGGTGAACTATCATAACAATAATAATAATAATAATAATAATAATAATAATAATAATAATAATAATAATAATAATAATAACAACAACAGCAACAACAACAACAACAACAACAACAACAACAACAACAACAACAACAACAACAACAACAACAACAACAACAACAACAACAACAACAATAATAATAAGTGAAAATATCGAATAAATGGCTGAATTCAAATACCGTAGAAACAATATCACTGAGGAACAATTTTTTTTTTGTCTCAGAAAGAAAAATATGTGATTCTGATGGTATTGTTTCTCCTGAATTCAAATATGATATCAATTTGTCTCCATCACGCAAGGTTTCCGAGAGACAGGAATTTATAATTTCAAACACTTTAATATTTTCTACATTCGTGTAACTACACAATATTCGAACATTCGGACTCGTCTAGAAAGTAAGAAATTACGATTTTCTGCTATATTTCGCCTGTGGAGCATCCCTCTTGATGGTTCAACAACAATCGGACAGCATATTAGGATTCCATTTGCGTTGATATCTCTTTTCCATAGCTGAAATCTCCTGAGTTAGCTGATTTGGTTTTATTTTACAATGGACAAATGGACGAAGAAAAAAGTTTTTAAAAATATTATTTAAATCCATTAACCAAAATTGAAATAAAAAACTGTGGGTGATGGAGAAATTCCGAATACATATTTGAAAACACGATAAAAAAGTGCATTAAGTACAACTATTGGTACTCATGAGACAAAAATCGTGTTGACCAGTGTTATTAGATACAGGAATGAGGCTAAATAAATAAACATAGGTTATATTCTGAAAGTGCATGTTATTATGCATTACAGGGACTCTTGTTGTCCCAACTCCTCTCAAAGGGCGTTAAACTGAAAATGTATAAAACTGTATTCCTTCCAGTTAAATGGATACAAAACATGGACTCTTATTTTAACGGAGTAAAAAAAGATTACGAGCATTTGAGAATAAAGTTCTTAGGAAAATTTTAATCGGCCGCGGTGGACTAGTGGTTAAGCTCCTTGCCTCTGGTCCCGAGGGTCGCGGATTCAAACCCGGTCGGCGTCGATGGATTTTTTTAAGGATGGAAAAATCCAGGGAACGAGTCCTCCGGGAGGGACTTTAAGCAGTGGGTCTCGAGTCTGAAGATTTTCAGGCTCGTAAAAGATCCTTAGGCCTAAATGAAAAGGCCTCTAAGCAAAATTTACCGATTTTTCCCGTCCTAGTACCACCTTGGTTTCCTAGATGTCAGTATGAGGCGGAACGCTGACCACGGGACCACTCAAATGACATATATACGGAAACAAGTGTAACTAAATTAGTATGGTTCAAATTCTTCCCTGCAGGGGGAGCGTCTAAATCTCTGTTAAGGGAAACGTGGGCTTACAAGAAGAAGAAGAAGAAGAAGGAGGAGGAGAAGAAGGAGAAGGAGAAGAAGAAGAATTTTAGGACCAAAGAGAGATGAACAGATAGGCGAATTGAGTAGTCTACTTTACAGTTAGCTCTCATAGACTCTGATGGACAAGGCATGTGTTACAAAAAAAAAACTCCTGGCGCGACAGGCCTACAAGGCCCTTAGCCTACCAGCCGGCTGCTGGCCTCACATCCACATGTGTCAATCACAGAGGTAGATGATCAACAGCCAGTGTAGGGGTGACATGTGGTCAGCATGTCGAGTCCCCCAGCCGTTATAGCTGGTTTCCTCAACCTGGAGCCGCTACTTATTGTAGCTACCCAATTGCCTCACGATGCTGGGTGGGCTCCGGTCCCATACTGGCCGAAATACCATGAGAAAATTTCTTCCCCCATGGAGACTCGAACCAGCGCAAGTCCCGTAGCTCTGCGCCAAGGCTTCCTACCTTAACCGCTCGGCTACGGCGCAAGGGGAACGAAATACGAGCATGGAATCTTCTTGTACGAAAAACAAAGAGGAAGCGCCCATTAGGTTGGCCATCAGTGACGTGAGAGGTTAATTATAACTATTATTTGTGGCAGGTGAATAATACATGGGGTGAATTCAAAACATTAAATTGTTTTAAATAATAATACAGTCACCATCCTCTTATCGTGTCTTCCTTTCGAATGGTCGATTCCAAATATGCCTCCAAACATCTCTATCTTCCCATTCTTTTTAGTTCTTTCCAGTCGTATTATCTTTCTTGTAGACTTTTCTTCACTTGGTTAATCCATATTTTTCTTGGTCTACCTCGTGGTCGTTTTCCTTCTATCTTGAGATTTAGCGGTTTTTGTGGTAGTCTTTCCTTTCCCATTCTTTTTAAATGTCTTCTTCTTCCTTCCAAGTATTAGGCCAAGGCCTGTTATCATCCTATAAAAAATTTTCCCTCCAGCGTTTCATAGGACGGCCCAGAGATATTCGTCCTCTTGGTATATAATTATAAACAGCTTTGGGGATCCGATTTGAACTCATTCTTTCAAGATGGTGTTTCCAATTTAGTTGGTACTATTTTATATATCCAAAAATTGGCGTAGTCTTCAATTATTTTAAGATATCGGTGTTCCTTTTACGATCCCATCTGGTGTAACCCGCTGTTCTGTGCTTGATCTCATTTCACAAGCCGTTATTCTGCTTTCATGTTGTCTTTTTTTAGTGTCCATCCTACACTATCGTAGGTCAACACTGGTCTAGCCAAAGTGTTATATAAACGTAATCTGCTGTTTTTTTTTGTACAAGGGATGGTTTCGTAACTTGATTAATAATTCCCAAACTTTTATTATAACTAGTATTTTTTCCAGGGATATCCTTTTCATCCCAGATAGAGAGAGAATATCCAATATATTTAAATTGATTAAATCTCTCTAAAATTTTATTCTCGAGACAGATTTTACTTTGTATGGGGTCCTTCTCATGAAATGCCGTGATTTCAGTTTTGTTAATTGATATTTCCATATTAAATTTGACAGTTTTTTTTTTGTAAATTACAAATTATTATTCTATGTCCAAACCATTTTAATCTATGTTTTCTGTCTGTTGTTAATTTTCCTACTCTTAATGTCTCCCTGATTTTGTCATTTATTATTCTATCTCTCCTTGGTTTATGCTCCATTCCACATAAGAATTCATTTCTGTAATATAATATATCTTTTTTTATCATCTTCCTCAATAATTGATTTATATTCAATACGCTTTGTTCAATTATTAAATCATGATGATCTTTCAAAAACATGTTAAATCATCGGCATGCTAATTGGTAGTGACTTCGGCGTATAATTTATATAATGTGTTTAGGTCTGTGGTGTGTGTTCTCGTTTAGTATGTTTAAGTTGTTTGCTTCTCTTGAAATTTTCACATTTTATAAGATGCTAATCTCGTTTTATTCTTTTTTATATATGATTGTAATGGTATATTCGACTTATCTTAAACTGATGAGCAGTTTATAGTATGTGTTTTGGAAAACCTGATTTTCTTCGTGATTGATAAAATTTTAAAATGTTCATTCTATCTACTTGATTATATAAATTATACATCAGTACGATGAGTAGCAAATAGAATGCCGAAGATGAAACATATTTTTGAAAGGCCTTCGTGATTTTATAATTTAACCAAGTTTATTGAATAAAAATAAATTAATAATAAAACTAAATATATGGTCACACATAGAAATACATTATGTAATGGAAATGGATAGCTAATGACAAATGAGGGATATTTTGAGGAAGTGGCTGAATTCAAATACCTACGAACAATAATCACAAATAGGAATGAGATGCACAAAGAAATTACACATTGACTGAATTCCGGAAATACATGCTATTGTGCATTACAGGGACTATTGTCGGCCCAACTCCTTTCAAAAAAACGTTAAACTGAGAATAAATAAAACTGTTATTCTATCAGTTATATTATATGGATGCGAAACATGGACTCTTATTTAAGGGAGCAAAGGAGATTATGAGTATTTGATAATAACGTTTTCGGAAAAATTTTGGACCAGGTGAATGGAGAAGACTGCTTAACAGTGAACTACATAATATTTATAAGAAGTCAGATATAATAAAAACAGTTAAGTTTTGTAGATTGCGATAGGCAGGACATGTGGCACGAATGGAGAATGAAAGATGTGCATTGAAGCTTATTTTAGGAAAACCAGAGGGAGAACGCCCAATTGGTAGACCAAGAATGAGGTGGGAGCATAACATTAACTATGATTTGAGGGGAATAGGTTACACAGGGAATGATTGGAAAACTTTAGCTTAAGATAGGGATGTATGTAGAGATTATGTCCGCTCGGCCATGAACCTACGGCTTCGATAGTGCCAGTGCGTTAGTTATTTAATTGATAAAGATGGATAAAAAAGGTTACTATATTATAATTTAAAATATTTTATTACGTAACTTGAATGTGATAAAAAATTAACGTTAAAAATATTGGAAAAAATTAGTCTCAGGATGGGGATGCCTTGAGAGGTTATGTCCTTTGGCCATGAACCTCCTTGTCTACAGTGCTAGTGTGATAATAACATATGTTTTTTAAACTGGTACAAAGAGGGTATTCATGAAATTAATAACCGGTTCATTGATTTGGAAACATGTAATACAGCTGAGAGATAATTGTTGAATCATGCTAGTGCAGAAATATGCAATGCATTTGAAGGTTAGAGACAGACGTACAGTAGAAAAGCACTTGCTATCATATAGTCTGTATACAGAAACATGATCGATATCCATTTGTGAACACAAATCGCACAAAACGGACGGATGTAGGTCATGTCCCATACATCTGTCTTCTTGCTTTATCTGCAGATTTACTGCCCTGGGGTTCGATACCCGACTGTCATACTTCCACATCATAAAACTTGTAGTGATTTCAAATGCTAGAGTTTGTAAACTGTGGTTACAGATCCAGTAGACTGTCTTTTCATGTTATCTCTATCTGGGATGAAAAGGATATCCCTGAAAAAATTACTAGTTATAATAAAAGTTTGGAAATTATTAATCAAGTTATGAAACGATCCCTTGTACAAAAAAACACCAGATTACGTCTATATAACACTTTGGCTAGACCAGTGTTGACCTATGGTAATGAAGCATGGACACTAAAAAGACGACATGAAAGCAGAATAACGGCTTGTGAAATGAGATTCATGCGCAGAACAGCGGGTTACACCAGATGGAATCGGAAAAGGAACACCGATATCTTAAAAGAATTGAAGACTACGCCAAATTTAGAATATATTAAACAGTACCAACTAAATTGGAAACACCATCTAGAACGAATGCGTTCAAATCGGATCCCCAAAGCTGTTTATAATTATATACCAAGAGGACGAAGATCACTGGGTCGTCCTATGAAACGCTGGAGGGAAAATTTTCTGTAGGATCGTAACAGGCCTTGGCTTAATACTTGGAAGGAAGAAGAAGAAGAAGAAGGAAATTTATGTTTCATCACAAGCAGTACATTACAAGGTATTTAACATAACTGAAAAAAAAAAGTTCTAATGGCGTCCAGATTAGAGCATAAGATATTTTGATTTTTACGATAGCGCTCTATTATTGACCTTGAAATAAAAAGTGACATAATTTCTGAAAACTCTTCTATGATGCCACATTTTGTTGTATCTATAGTATTCTGCCTGAGGACATGTCTTTTCACTGCAATCTTAGCATTTTCATGCTATGCTTTGCATTTTTGTACTGGGAATCACACTGAGCAGCAAAAGAGAAACTTTTTTTTTGTCTCAGAAAGAAAAAATATGTAATTCTGATAGTATTGTTTCTCCTGAATTCAAATATGATATCGGTTTTTCTCCATCACGCAAGGTTTCCGAGAGACAGGAATTTATAATTTCAAACACATTACTATTTCCTACATTCGTAACTACGCAAAATTCGAACATTCGGACTCGCCTAGAAAGTAAGAAATGACGATTTTCTGCTATATTTCGCCTGTGGAGCATCCCGCTTGATGGTCCAACAATAATCGGCCAGCATATTAGGATTCCATTTGCCTTGATATCTCTTTTCCACAGCTGAAATCTCCTGATGAAAGTGTTCCCCGTTTTATTCTACAATGGACAAATGAACGAAAAAACGTTTATTAAAAATAATTATTTAAATCCATTAATTGAAATTGAAATAAAAAACTGTGGGTGATGGATAAATTCCAAATATATAAATTTGAAAACACTGCATTAAGTAGAACTATTGGTACTCGTGAGACAAAAATCATGTTGACCATTGGTATTACAGTAATAATATTGTTGCTATATATAGTCACACACACACACACACACACACATATATATATTATAGGCTTAATGAAAAATGAGAGTTAATGACAAACGAGGGAGAGAGAGTTTGAACAGGTACGCCAGGAGAGTCCTTAATCCTAAGCTTAACCTAAGATGAATATGAATGATGATGATGGCCATATGATTTCGGGGACCGTTTGGGCCTTAAAGTTTCCCTGGCATTTGTCTTACAGGTTAAGAAAATCCCGATAAAAACCCCACCCAGAAAAACTGTCCCGACGGGAATCGAACCCAGGCCCGCTGCGTGACAAGGCAGCACGCTACCTCGAGACCACAGCGGTGAACTCTATAAAATTAATGTTTAATTCGTCTGGAGTTAAATACACTTGTGTCCAAAAGTTAAGGATAATTAGTTCATTTGCCGACTTATTATAAAGCATTTGTCAGAATAATACAACATTTGGTAAGGTATGTCGCAGATAATTAGAAACATGGCACGAAAGAAACAATGGCATGAATACGTCATTCACTTGTCATTTTCACAACAAACGAAAACTGCATTTCAGAATTCGAACATAAAAGTTGAACAACAATGGTTCAAATGATTAGTATGGGGTGTGATTACCCCTGACAGCTACACAAGACTCACATCGACGTGGCATGCTAGTGATGAGGTTGTTCAGGAGTTCGATGCTCAGCAAATTCCACTCCTCATGAAGAGCAATGTGAAGGTCTTGAAGTGTCCTCGGAGGAGGCTGACGAGATGCAATTTGTCTCCCTAAGGCATCCCATGCATGCTCTATAGGATTCATATCCGGAGACCTCGCTGGCCACTCCATACGCTGGATATCTTCCTCCTGAAGAAACTCATCCACCAGTTGTGACCTGTGAGGTCGGGCATTGTCATCCATGAATATGAATTCTGGACCCACAGCTCCCCTGAAAAGTCTTACATGTGGTTCCAGGATCTCTTCTCTACACCGCTGAGCATTAACAGTGCCACCTGCGAAGATGTGAATCTCTGTGCGTGCATTCATCATTATACCTCCCCATACCAGGAGACCACCGCCACCAAATGGATGTCTTTCCATGATGTTCATGGGGTTGTAACGAGTTCCTTGCTCCCTCCAGATAGTCACGCGATGCGAATCACAGTTCAAGCTGAATCTGGACTCGTCTGTAAATAGCACGCTGCTCCACTGATTTAGAGTCCAGTCGCGATGTCCCTGACTCCACCGTAAACGTGCTCTCTTGTTATCAAGGGTGAGTGGGACGCACACTACAGGCCGTCTAGCATACAGACCAGCAGCTCTGAGTCTTCTACAGACAATTTGTCTGGATACTCTGATACCTGAGGCGGCCGCAAGTTCTGAACTCAGTTGTCTGGCAGACATTGTTCTGTTTCTTCTTGCAGTTAATGCAAGATATCGATCCTGCTGAGGATTTGTAACTCTTGGACGACCTCCCACTGGTCTTCGCCTAACGTCTCCGGTCTCTTGGAACCGTCGCCATAACCTAGATATAACAATTTTGTAGCACATTAAGTGCTATGGAGACCTCAGTTTGTGTCTGTCCTGTTTCTAGCCGCCCAATAATTCTACCCCGAAGCAGAGGGTCCAGATGTTGTCTTTGTGCCATTTTACTGCAATCTGTTCTTACACTACATCTGATTATATCATAACTCTCTTTAAAAATGAAGATTTATGGAACAGGGCTTATCTGCAACAATGCAATTTTCATTTATAATTGCTATTAATTTTTTCATTGTTGAAGAGAGATTATAATTTAGTATGTAAACTAAACTAAATGTACTGAGAAACGTTTTGATAAATAATTTTTACTCCTTGCTCCTCTTTAAGCATTTTGATTTTCCGTTTTACAAATTATCCTAAACTTTTGGACACCAGTGTATATATATTATATAGGCTTAATGAAAATTGGGAGTTAATGACAAACGAGGGAGAGTTTGAACAGGTTTATGAATTCAGATACCCAGGAACAGTAATTACAAATAGTAATGAGATGGAGATAGTAATTAAACATAGGCTCAATTCTGAAAAATACATGTTATTATGCATTACAACAACTCTCATGATCCCAACCTGCCTAAATAACGTTAAACAGTTACTGTTTCAGTTATATTATATGGATACGAGACACTGACTCTTACTTAGGGGAGGAGAAAATATTACAGTATTTAAGAATAAAGGCGTGTAGAAGACTATGTAACAGTGGGCTAAGATACACTGTGTCCCATTCAAACCTCCCACGTTTTAATTAATCGTAACTCTCAAAGTATGCGAAATTATGAAATGAGGTTGGTATTAACCCATTCGCCTCAGTTTTAAACGCTCAAAGCATTTCCCCAGAAACCGAACTTAATTCGTCGTAAATAACATTGTCTATTTTCAGATATTCAAAACAAAGAAAAGATAACGGTACTTGAGATCACAATAAGGGAGAAGCCCAAAACACATTCTTCTACTATTAATAAATGTTAACAAAACATTACCCTGTTAGGGATGTACAAAATATTGCAAAACGTATAACAGCAGAGTTAAGCGAGTCTACTTCGTCTTTTGAGGCAAATGGGTTAAAATAAAGAGAAACTCAAATAATTTTTGATGTCAATTCCTCTGTCACATGTTGGACATTAATGACATAAAACAAAATGTCGACTCCTCAGCAACAAGTACAAACTGTTTTCTGGTATTCAGAGAATAAGTCAATAATGACTTGCCAACTGTACTAAAGCACTGCCGTTATCACCTCTACGCTGATGATCTCCAAATTTACCTACATTCACCTCCTCATTCTCTCTATAACAGCTTGACAAAAATGAATGACGATCTCATATCCATCTTTAACTGGTCTTCAATAATCGGTCTAAATCTAAATCCTAACAAGTCACAAGTAATTCTAATGGGACAACAAAGACTGCTTACAACCTTTGACATATCTACACTTCCAAACATTACTATAAATAATATAATTATCCCTTATTCTTCTTCAGTAATAGATCTTGGACTACATCTAGACGCAAATTTAACCTGGCAAACACAAGTGAAACACATATGTAAAAAGACTTTCTCCATCTTACATTATCTTAGACGTTTAAAGAATTTTCTCCCAGTTTCGTTAAAACAAATCCTTGTGCAGAATCTTGTGTTACCACACTTCGATTATTGTGACATTATATATAATGATATAAACTATGACTTGTCGCAGAGACTGCAGCGTGTTCATAATGCTTGCGTTCGATTCATTTTCAATATCCGCCGTTATGACCATATTTCCGAACACTTTAATAACCTCTCTTGGCTCCGTCTTACTGACAGACGTAAATTGCACTCTCTTTCACTACTTTTCAAGCTTCTGAATTCCTACATTCCTACTTACCTGGCGTCCAGATTTGAGAAGTTATCCTCTTACCACAATATTGACACTAGATCACAAGATAGCAGTCTGCTAACAATTCCTCTTCATAGCACTTCCTCCTATTCTACTTCCTTCACAGTAGCCTCTGCCCGCTCCTGGAATCTTCTTCCTCAAGATATCAGGGGTTGCCGCACACTTGGAACCTTTAAGTCACGCTTATACAGTTACCTGTTGTCTAATAATTAATTTTTCTCTATTATATAATTTTATACTATGTCATTAATCTTTTCCTCGTTTTTTATATATATTGTACATATTATATATTTAATTCGTTAAATTTAGAGTAAACCAAAATACATTATAAATATTAATTGTATTGTATTCATAACTTGTAATCGTTTATATATATATATTGTAATTTAGATTTAAGACTATTTTTTTTGTTTGTATTTTTTTTTAAACCTGGTTGAGTGGTAGACAAGGCCTTAAGGCCTTAACTCTGCCAGGTAAAATAAAGCTATTATTATTATTATTGTTATTATCATTATTATTATTAATTACAATGCAAAGAAGTTACCGAAGAGAATATGGAGGAAATGCACCTGATGGGAAGACCATTAAGGCATGACTTGAGAAGTTTCTGGCGACTGGAAGTGTTAAAAAAAATCAGGAGGTGCTCGTACACGTGTTTCAGTCGAAAACATTCAAGAAATTAGAGCAGAATTTCAGAGAAGTCTACAAAAATCAATTCGCCAAGCTTGCCGGCAGTTCAATGGACATGTTGGACAAAACGTGGTTCGAAATCGAATACAGACTTGATATTGTTCGTGCTACTAATGGTGCACATATAGTGGTATTAAGTTGTGGCAATGAAAATTCTTTGAGTTTCCGTTTCGATTAATACCGGCCTCATTTCATAATTCCACATACCTTGTTAATTATCATTAATTAAAATGTGGGAGGTTTGAAGAGGACACCCTGTATTTATGGGTAACCAGATATAATATGAACGTTAAGTCGTATCTGCGATGGGCATGACATGTGACACGAAAGGCAAATGATAGACGGGCATGGAAAGTTATTGTAGGAAAACCAGAGGGAAAATACCCGGAGGTTAGGCCAAGAATGAGGTGGGAGAATAATATTCACCATTATTTGAGGAAGGTGGATTATAAGGGGATGTTTGGAAAACATCTCAGGATAGGGGTTATGGAGAGCTTATGTCCGCGAAGCTATTAACCTCTGTTAGTTAGATAGTTGAGTACTTATTACAGTCAGATGTGTAATTGATTCTACTTCTTCTTCTTCTTCTTCCGAATGCAGTATTGGGTGATGATGCCCGTTCTGCGACTACAAAAACTGATCTTTCCATCGGTTGAAGGGTCTTCCGAGGTCTCTTTTGCCTTTAGGGTTGAGGTGGTAAATCATCTTTGGTAAACGGGAATTTGACATTCTCTGGACGTGTTGGAACCATTTAATCTGATAATTTTGTATATGTTCAACCATTTCCCTACTATTCCACTGCATCCTTATCTCATCACTTTTCATTCTATCCCTTAATGTTACTCCAGTTAGTGATCGGAGGAATCTCATTTGTGAACTATTAATGCGGGATTTATCTTTTGCTCGAAGTGTCCAGCATTCACTTCCGTATAGCAGAGCAGGTTTGGCTATGGCATTATGAAATCTCAATTGGATTTCTTTCCTCATTTGTTTTCCAAAATTTCTCCTAATTATACAATTTAATCTGTTATATTTTTCTAAATTTGTTTCCACATCTTTTCGATTATGAAACTGTGATATATTATTACCTAAATAATTAAAGTGTGTTACTTGTTCTATTCGTTTATTATTTATTATTATTTTTACTCTCGAAAGTCCCTTTCCAGTGATTGCCATGGATTTGGTTTTATTTTCAGATATTTTCATGTTGTATTTTTCCAGGGTATTCTGCAATTTAAACACTGATCTCTGCAAATCATATTCATTCTCCGCTAGAAGTACTTGATCATCTGCGAAGATTATTGTTTGTATTTGATTTTCTCTACATATTTTTACTCCAGGAAATACTATATACTCTATCCTAATGTCATTTTAATAAAATTAGAGCCTATTTATATCTTAATTTGGGTTCAGGACCCATGTTCAAAATATCCTTCATTAATTATAGGCTACCCTTTTACACGAAGATGCTTCTGGATTCTTTGTTACTTTATCATAAGAAATGAGATCTAACCCACAAACATTCCAAAATTGAGTTTTCAGTGGTTAATGATCTATTCAGAGAGTATCACGTCATGGTGCATGTAAAATTATCCGTAATGTCTTCCAGACCGTTTTATTAGTTTTTAAAAGTTGGCTTTCAAGTGAATACTGATCTATATGTAACAAAATGGCGGAAGTAGTTAATCAAGTCATTAATAACAGTGCAGAAAACAATTATTGCGCATGTGCAAATTCGTCCCACCACAGTTCCGTGAGTTCTTTCCGAATCTTAAAAACAAAATTTGAGTGAAAATAAGAAAGACATAAAGGATGTAAAGAAATAACATTAAATGGGAAATATATTTTGAAAACTAATTAAGTTAGACATTTTTCTCACTGAATCAGTGTTCAGTCACATGTGCATCACAGTTCCGTGAATTCTTTCAGAATCTTAAAAAAATTGAGTGAAAATAAGAAAGACACAAACAATGTAAAGAAATAACATTAAATGGAAAATAAATACTGAAAAATGATTAAGTTAGACATTTTTCTAACTGAATCAGTTTTCAATATGTATCTTATGTAAATGGGCGTCAGAAAATTCAATGGAAATAAATAGCCTCCAAAACAAAAGCAATGAAGTTCAGAAGAGGAGGGAGATTATCAAAAAATGACCACTTTATGTGCGGCGACTCAGCCCTAGAAATAGTCCCCCAACTTTAAGTACCTGGGAGTGACGCTGCAGACCACTGGAACCACGTTCACCATGCATATACAAGACAGGACCACAGCGGCAATAAATTCCATGTTCGACATCCCCAAGCTTGAGAGACTGTCCCTGCCAACGGCGATGGCACTGTTCCAACTCAAGGTAGCACCAGCGGTCACATACGGTATTCAGATAATTTGGATTCACCTAACAGCGAAAACCTTCAAGAAATTGGAGAATGTCAAAGCCAGATATCTCAGGAGGGCCTTGTCACTCTCAAAGTACACAAGGAACAGCTACACCTACAGAATAGCACATGAATCCTGCTTCATTGAGGACATCAAGCTTCGTTTCAATCTACCAGAAAACCAGGCATATAAAGACGCCATCAAAGAGAGACAAAACAAAGCCAATGCAATACCGATGGAAATAATGGACATAGAAACATGAAATGAAAGAAACGATGTGAAAACTGATGTGTGGAAAGGACCGCAACTTCCAACTTCGCCACCTATACACACGCTTCGCCGCGCATGGTTTCCACGGGAAAATATGTCAGAATCCGTCATACCACGACCCCAAGGAGGACTGCAGATGTAAGCTTTGCGACGAGCCATGCTCCAAGTACCACCTAATGAAATGCCAAAGCAGAACTCAGCCTCTCACCAAAATTACAAAAGACTGGTGAAAACTCTAAATGTACACGTTGTGTTTAATAAAATCATTTATAATATGTATTTTATATTCCTTATTATAGCATTTTAGTTAGAAATGTGTTAGATCATTTTTCCACTCTATAGAGATAGATCAATTTTGCATTCAATTCTGTATTAAATTGTTAACATTTAGTTATTAGCCTGTTATTTTGTATTCAAATTGGCTGCATATGATTCCAATAGGATGAGAGAATAAAATTTATATGATATAATAAAGATAATAGCCTCAAAATGAACAATATATGTTTTTTTCGTTTTCCAAACAATTGTAGTTCGTGGGTTGAATCTCTTTTCGGGGCAACTATTCAATTGTTTCACCCTTAAATTGGCAGAACAATAATTTCTGGTGACAGTTATTTAAATGTCCCGGACCGTAGTGAGAAAACAAAATAATCTAAAAACTGTAAGATGTTTTTCTAGTTTATTTGCGTAATTTGACACTAGTTGAATCAGTTATTTCGAAAAGGGTTCATCTACAGCTGATCAAAATTTACAGGAGAGGAAAAAAAAATGATTCAACTCGTTCAGGGCAAATCATTGAATTTGTAATTGCTACTGGTAAGTAAAGTCAGAAATGGGCAAAGGCATAGATGTAGTTGATCCAGGTCTACCGGAGCTCGGTGGTCTAGGCAAGAGATCTCGGGGTTATGAACTCTTTATAAGCAATGGAGAACAATGAACAAATGTACACTCAATTTGTTTAACGAATCTAAGAAACTGTTTATTTAAGGAGAAATACACTTTTGTTAATACAGTTACAAAGTTTTATCTATGAGTGGAGTCGATTGAAATACTTAGAGGTCCACGTGCTCGAATCAATATTTTCAAAGTCCAAATGCTTAACGGACTATAACTTTAAATTTAACTATTTTTCGGACGAATCTAATATTTAAACTGAATCGGATATCACGGTCTGCAGGTCTATGATGTTCCAACACTGAACACAGAGTCACTGAGAGATATAAGTTCTCACTTATAAAGGCGGTGGCTCCTCCTATTTCTCTGGAATCCACTCCTTACAATTGAATATATATTTATGTTACAATAATCTTATTTACTAGTATGTATAACATTTCTAACAACTGGGTAAATTGGTTCTTTGATATTTAATAGATAAGTGTCTTTCAGTTTCTTTGTAAACTGTCAATATTAAGAGATTATCTTTTCTAGAGGTGAATGAATGTCTTTTGTTGTCTGTATAGCCAGGTAGTAATTCTTTATCATCATTTCTTGGAATTGCTTAGTAACGCTAATTGGTTTCTAAGAATTGGGTCAATAGATTTTTAATATTTTTAATAGATAACTAATGTTATCTTCTCTTAAAGAATGAATATTTCTTATTAGTTGTATAGACTGCTAATTGGAATTAGTTTTATTCTTTTGACAATACCCTTTTTGTGTTCCTATATTATTTGTAAGTTGTGTAGTAGGTAGAGTTTGACAATACCTCTTTATTCTATTATTTGTCATTTGTATAGTGGGTAGCGTTTTACAGTATTTTAATCTAGACAAATGTACGTGGAATTTTACCTGGATATATTTCTACTTTTCCACGTACATATTATATAGCAATATTAGTAATATATTATATTTTCATTATTTATAGATTTATTAATTTTAATAACAATTTAATATATTTCGGAACATTTTAGTTTCAGATCCATTCATATTAAAGTTGTATCTTAGTTTATATGTCTCCTATCATATTAATCGCTACACATTCTCACACGGAAACGATGGGAGTAGGTATCTAAACATGGAATAATGAAAGAAGCGAATTTCAGAAAATCAGTAGATGATCCCTTTTCGAAATGACTGATATAATTGAAGTCGTTTCTACTAGTTTTGTTTTTCCATTGTTTTATAAACAATATTAAATAAATTAAACCAATGTTTCTTATAGGATACATTGCCAATTTAAGGGTTAAGCGTCTCTCTCTCTCTTTCTTTCTCTCTTTCTTTCTTTCTCTCTCTCTCTCTCTGTCTCTCTCTCTCTGTGTCTCCCTCTACCTCTCTCTATCTCTCTCACTCTATCTCTCTCACTCTATCTCTCTCACTCTATCTCTGTCACTCTATCTCTCTCTGTATCTCTCTCTGTCTCTCTCTGTCTCTCTCTATCTCTCTCAATCTCTCTCTATCTCTCTCTGTCTCTCTGTGTCTCTCTCTATTTCTCTCTGTATCTCTCTATCTCTCTCTGTATCTCTCTATCTATCTCTCTCTGTGTCTCTCTCTATCGCTCTCTATCTCTCTCTGTATCTCTCTCTATATCTCTCACTGTCTCTCTCTGTCTCTCTTTCTATCTCTCTCAGTCTATCTCTCTCCATCTCTATCATCTCTCTCTCTCTGTCTCTCTCTCTCTCTGTGTCTGTCTATATCTCTCTCTGTATCTCTCTCTATCTCTTTCTGTGTCTCTCTCTGTCTCTCTCTCTGTCTCTCTGCCTCTCTCTCTCTTTCTCTCTCTCTTTCTCTCTCTCTCTTTCTCTCTCTCTCTCTCTCTCTCTCTCTCTCTCTCTCTCTCCCAATAAGATAAGGTGGATCATCCCGTTTAGTCCTAACCTTTTTAGGGAAATTTTAGCGGCTAGTGCTCGTTCTAGCGCCCGGGGAGGGCAGACCTCTTCTACGGCAGCCATATATACTAACGACCTCGTACTAATAGAATCGGTGTAGAACTGTTGTATAATTGAACTGATGGGTCGTGTGAAGATTGTTTCAGAGTTGGAACGTACTGCTGAGATTCATGTAGCAAACACAAATGTAAATAACAGCACAACTGAGGTAGAGCAGAAACTTGGCCAACTACTGGTTAACCGCACGTTTCTAACTTGATAATTATTACGTCATGCAATTGTGCCATTACTACATAACAGTCTCTTAACTATAGTAATGTATTTTCTGATTAAGTAATTAGTAAAAAAAAGACGAACGCTTTGCAACTTGAACGAGATTATCTAAAACAAAGTGTTTTTGTTGTTGTTGAAATAATCTAATAATCATTTGTTGCTCATTATTGTGTTCTTTGAATAGAAAATGGAACAAGACACGCTGTAAAAATACAATTTATTATTATTTATAGAATAATTTAATATCTAGGTTATATACTGTCTATTTTATTTAATTATTTTGTATTTATATTTATTTAATACCCGGCGTGCGCTGCTACTCCTAAATATGTGTTAATGTGTTTTTACCACCAGCCGTGCGCTGCTATGCTTGCCCGGGAATCTGATTATCCCGATCTTCTTGGTATCAATAAAAGACAAAAATGGTTATTGTGAGTTGTCCGTAGAAGATAAACATATGCTGTCGCGGACTTTTTGTAAAGTTTTTTGAGATATTCAATCTGTGTACATTGATTTGGCGTATTTGTTATGGTTTAGTCAGCGTAAGCCATTTAAGCGTCAAAATAGGGACTTTATTTCATGTTTTTCACTACAAAGGGTGATTTTTAGGGGTGAAGGGGTTGCGAATTACAACTCTCTTATAGCCTATGTCCATCCCCGGAATCTCGTGAACATATTTCAAAAAGCCCAATCTCAATCGGATGAACGGTATGGCAGAACACGTATGCCCGGGAATCTACTTATCCCGATCTTCTTGGCATCAATGAAAGACAAAAATGGTTATTGTGAGTTATCCGTAGAAGATAAACATATGCTGTCGCGGACTTTGTTGTAGAGTTTTTTTGATACATTCATTTCTGTGCACATTAATTTGGTGTATTTGGTATGATTTAGGCAGCGTAAGCCATTTAAGCGTCAAAATAGGTACTTTATTTCACTTTTTTCACTACAAAGGGGGCTTTTTAGGGGTGAAGGGGTTGAATATCACAACTCCCTTATATCCTATGTTCATCCCGGGAATCTCCTGAACATTTTGCAAAACACTCCATCAAAATCGGATCATAGAATACCAAACAACAAACCAACCAACAAACAAACAAACAAACAATCATTGATTTTTATATATTAGATGATATCCGAGGCTTGGTTTGAGACTTGAAAGCAAATGTAAATTTTTCGCCCAATGGGTTACTGGCCCAGAGGGGTATTATTTGTGGGGTTCCTACTAATGTAGCGTTTCCTCTACATTAAGGTGATGTGTTTATACCGCCAGTACTCGGTACCCAGAGCAGGTTGCATCACGAGCAGATTCAGGATGAGATTTGGATAGCAGAGGTTAATTAAATGCACCTCACTACCCATTGCGACATCTTAGAGACCACAATAGGCCACACGGCCTGATACTGTGCAAAGATGATGGTGATGATCTAATGATATGATTAAATTAACAGTTTGATATCCCAACTCCTTTCAAAAAACGTCAAACTTAAAAATATATAAAACTATTATTCTACCAGTTACATTATATGGATGCGAAACACATGCACTCTTACTTTAAGGGAGGAAAGGAGATTACAAGTATTTGAGAATAAAGTACTTAGGAAGATTTTGTACCAAAGAGAGTGAACAGACAGGTGAATGGAGAAGACTGCATAAAAGTGAATTACATGGTCTCTATAGGAAGCCAGATATAATAAGAACAGTTAAATCTCGTAGACTGCGATAGGCAGGACATGTTGCACGTATGGGGAATGAAATATGTGCATGGAAGCTTCTTGTAGAAAAGCCAGGGGGAAACCGCCCAGTTGGTAGACCAAAAATGAGGTGGAGGGGAGAATAGCATTAACTATGATTTGAGGGAAGTAGATATTACGAGAAATGATTGGAAAGCATTAGCTCAGGATACGGATGTATGGAGAGCTAATATCCGCGCGGCCATGAACCTGCTGGGTTCGATAGTGCCAGTGAGTAAGTAAGTAAATGAACAGTTACGTCTCATTGACTCCAATGGACAGGACATCTGGCACGAAAGGGAAATGAAAGAGGTGCTTGAAAGCTTCTTGTAGGAAACCCAGAGGGAAAATGCCCAGTTGGTTGATCTAGAATGAGGTGAAAGAATAACATTAATCATGATTTGAGATAAGTAGATTATACAGGGTATGATTTAATTTTTTTAGCTTTCAGATAGTAGCACTACTTTTTCTCTTAAAATGTATAAATATATATTTAGAAAAGGCTTCTTGATGCTCTAAGTTCTAAGATGACCTACAACGTTCAGTCCACTTTTTCAACAAATTGTAATAAAATGCAACATGGAAATCTCAACAGAAAAATACGAAGTCGTGACTTTCCTAGGAAAAGACCCAGTTCGCAGTAAAATTGTTATTAATAATGAAATATTAGAACAAACTAACACATTTCACTGTCTCGGGATACCAAGTTACATACGAAGAGGAAAAAGATTTTAGTCAAAAAATTATCAAATTTAACAGAGTAACAGGAATTATAAATAATATTTTCAAGCCAAACACAGTACAGCAACACACACGAACTAGAATTTATAAAACACTGGCCAGACCCATATTATGTTACGGCAGTGAGGCCTGGACAATTCGCAGTGTAGATGAACAAAGACTAACTGCGGCAGAAATGAAATTTATGAGACGTACTGCAGGTTACTCAAGAACAGACCATGATAAGAATTCTGAAATTCTCAAAGAATTACAAACAGAATCAGTCATTGAATATGTGCAAAAATACAGAAACAACTGGAAATCTCACGTAAGAAGAATGAGCAGAAAAAGAATACTAATTCAAATATTAAATTACCAGCCACCAGGCAAGAGATCTTTGGGCAGACCCTTCAAACGTTGGATTGAGACCGTAACAGACCACTAGGTCTCTCGCATGAAAGGAAGAAGAAGAAGAAGATGATGGTTATACTTAGTATTCAATATCTTTATCAGAAAATATGGCATTTCTGCATTTAATAATTGTGCTTAAATTGTACAGTTTTATATCAGTAACTGACGTAACTGTACAATGGCATCTTGTTTTACAGAGTGAGAGTAAAATAATATCTGTGAAGTTCTCAATTTAATTTCAACAAGCAATTGTGAGGGTAGTAGGTCTTTATAATTATTAGTATTTTAGAATAAAGTCCTTAGGAAATTTTTTGGGCCAAAAAGAGATGAACAGGTGAATGGAGAACATTACATAATAGAGAGCTACATGATATGTATAGGAAGCCAGATATAATAAGACCAGTTAAGTCTCGTAACCTGCGATGGGCAGGACATGTCGCACGTATGGGGGATGAAAGAGATGCATGGAAGCTTCTGGTAAGAAAAACATAAGGAAAACGTCCAGTAGGTAGACCAATAATGAGGTGGGAGAATAACATCCATTATTTGAGGGAAGTAGAATATACAGGGGGTGATTGGAAATCATTACCTCAGAAAAGGGATGTATGAAGAGTTTATGTCCGTGTGGTCATGAACTTACGGATTCGATAATACCAATTAGTTAGTTTTTCTTGATATTCGCCTGTCTGTTCACCTCTGTTTCGTCCAGATATTTTCCTAAGAACTTTATTCTCAAATACTTGTAATATTCCCTCCCATTTTAAAGTAAGTGTCCATGTTTCGCATCCATATAATATAACTGCGATAATAACAGTGTTATCTATCTTCAGTTTAACGTTTTTTTGAGAGACGTTGGGACGCCAAGAGTCCTTGTAATACACAACAGCATGTATTTCCAATAGATGGCAGCCCCATCACTGGTCTTGCCTTCTTTTGGCCAGCAACCAATCGAAGGGACTATTATTATGCTTTCAAATCTTATATGAGAATTTTCCGGAA
This sequence comes from Diploptera punctata, assembly GCA_030220185.1. NCBI lineage: Eukaryota > Metazoa > Arthropoda > Insecta > Blattodea > Blaberidae > Diploptera > Diploptera punctata. The sequence continues at coordinate 106,835 of JASPKZ010008493.1, read as the reverse complement.
GGATCAAACTATTTACGCTGGAGGGAAAATTTAACTATAGGATCGTAACAGGCCTTGGCCTAATACTTGGAAGGAAGAAGAAGAAGAAATCCTTGCTTAATTGCTTTGTGTATCTCATTCCTGTTCCTAAATTATTGTTCCTATGTATATGAATTCAACCACTTCTTCCAAATTTTCATTTTTCATCAATTGTCCATTTCCATTATAGAATTTATTTAATGTGTGACCATATATTCAGTTTCATTTATGTTTACTTCCAGACCCAATTTCTTAGTGTTACTGAAAGAATGGCAGTGTTTATATATTTTTTAATCTGTCTGATTCATCCGAGGGTGTGTGCCTCTCGCCCTTGCTCTTTATAATATACATGGGTAGAATACTCGAAGATTGGCGACAGATAGGTACGGTTCTATCCAAATTAATATAAATAATAAAATAGAGTCCTCGTTTTTTTGCAGATGATTTGGTATTAATAGCTCCAACAGAAACAGATTTACAGTATTCTATACACAATTTTAATATAATTGCAAAAACAAATCAATACAAAGGAAACTAAAGTGATGGGTTTTGTGGGAAATACCCTATACCTAGCAAAATTGTTTTGAATGATGAAATTTTAGAACGAGTAAATGAATTTAATTATTTGGGTTATAATTTAACATTTCAAGATGAAGCTGATATATCATCAAAGAAAATCACAAATTTCACAAAAAAACGGTGATAATTAACAGTATAATGAAACCATCTTTAGTACAGAAGAGCACAAGATTACGGCTTTATAAGGTTCTCGCAAGACCAGTATTAAGATATGGTAGTGAAGCATGGACATTACGAAGATGAGATGAAAGCCGAATAACAGCAAATGGTATGGGATTTGTGCGTCGTACAGCAGGCTATACAAAGTGGGACCATGAAATAAATGAGGAAATTATGGAAGAGTTGTATGTATAACCCATTCTCCACCATACACAAAACTACCAGAACAACAGGAAAGCCATCTTCAATGAATGCCGTCACATAGAATTCCAAAAGCCATGCTTCGTTACTGCCCCAATGCAAAATATCGCTGGGACGTCCAAAAAAAAGCGCTGGATGGAAAATACCTCTTTGAGACCGTAACATTCCACACGGCCTAATTAATAATACTAATAATAATAATAATAGCTTTATTTTACCTGGCAGAGTTAAGGCCTTAAGGCCTTGTCTACCACTCAACCAGGTTTAAAAAAAATACAAAAGAAAAGTCTTAAATCTAAATTACAATATATATATAAACGATTACAAGTTATGAATACAATACAATTAATATTTATAATGTATTTTGATTTACTCTAAATTTAACGAATTAAATATATATAATATGTACAAGATATATAAAAAAACGAGGAGAAAGATTAATGATATAGTATCAAATAAATAAATAGAGAAAAATTAATTATTAGACAACAGGTAACTGTATAAGCGTGACTTAAAGGTGCCAAGTGTGCGGCAACCCCTGATATCTTGAGGAAGGAGATTCCAGGAGCGGGCGGAGGCTACTGTGAAGGAAGTAGAATAGGAGGAAGTGCTATGAAGAGGAATTGTTAGCAGACTGCTATCTTGTGACCTAGTGTCAATATTGTGGTAGGAGGATAACTTCTCAAATCTGGACGCCAGGTAAGTAGGAATGTAGGAATTCAGAAGCTTGAAAAGTAGCGAAAGAGAGTGCAATTTACGTCTGTCAGTAAGACGGAGCCAAGAGAGGTTATTAAAGTGTTCGGAAATATGGTCATAACGGCGGATATTGAAAATGAATCGAATGCAAGCATTATGAACACGCTGCAGTCTCTGCGACAAGGCATAGTTTAGATCATTATATATAATGGTCACAATAATCGAAGTGTGGTAACACAAGATTCTGCACTAGGATTTGTTTTAACGAAACTGGGAGAAAATTCTTTAAACGTCTAAGATAATGTAAGATGGAGAAAGTCTTTTTACATATGTGTTTCACTTGTGTTTGCCAGGTTAAATTTGCGTCTAGATGTAGTCCAAGATCTATTACTGAAGAAGAATAAGGGATAATTATATTATTATAGTAATGTTTGGAAGTGTAGATATGTCAAAGGTTGTAAGCAGTCTTTGTTGTCCCATTAGAATTACTTGTGACTTGTTAGGATTAGATTTAGACCGATACTTGAAGACCAGTTAAAGATGGATATGAGATCGTCATTCATTTTCATCAAGCTGTTATAGAGAGAATGAGGAGGTGAATGTAGGTAAATTTGGAGATCATCAGCATAGAGGTGATAACGGCAGTGCTTTAGTACAGTTGGCAAATCATTTATGTAGATTGAGAAAAGAAGAGGTCCGAGAACACTGCCCTGGGGGACTCCAGCCGGCACGTTACGCCAAGACGAAGATCTACAGTTTAATGAAACGTATTGTTGACATTCCACACGGCCTAATTCTTGAATGGTTGATGATATTTTTTTCTAATATAACATTTTATGAGGGAAGTTGAATTGAAGGTTATTAATTAATCATAATATTAAATTAATAACAATTGAAATCTACATTCTTAACCTAACACTGAGCAAGACGGAGCAAGACTGTAGAAATATAATATTTTAATGTTTTCTGGTGTAAAACGAGATTTTTTTCCCTCTCGATGAACTCTCATGTGCGCCGTAAAGTGCGATATCACGCAGCACTTTCAGAGTTTGCGGTGTCACATAAATTGTAGGCGCGGCAAGTGTCAGGAAGTTAGGCTTGATGAATTGTCAGTGTGTTGAAGACAAATTGATGCACCTCCCAGATTGCAGCTCCCGCGGGGAGGTGCTATGTCTTGAGAATATATCAAGATCTAACTTTTATACACTCCATCGCCTAATTGATGCCAACTTCTACCATTACACATATTGTAAAAGCTGTATTCTACACATCTTCCAGTTGTAATGTAAACAAACCAAATGTAAGACTGCATTTTCATTGGTTTTTACCTTGAAGCACGTAAAAATATATATTTCGCTCTCCAACACTCCAAGAAAGGAAATATAATAATAAAAATATTTATTTTGAGGAAGTGGCTGAGTTCAAATACTCACAATAATCACAAATAGGAATGAGATGCACAAAGAAATTAAACATAGGCTCAATTCTGGAAATGTGTGTTATTATGTATTGCAGAGACTTTTGATGTCCCAACTCCTTTCAAAAAACGTTAAGCTGAAAATATAAAACTATTATTCTAGCAGTTATATTATATGGGTGCGAAACATGGACTCTTACTTTAAGGGAGGAAAGGAGATTACGAGTATTTGAGAATAAAGTTCTTAGGAAAATTTTTGGACCAAAGAGAGATGAACAGACAGGTGAATGGAGAAGACTACATAACAATGAACTACATGGTCTTTATAGGAAGCCAGATATAATAAGAACAGTTAAGTCTCGTAGACTACGATGGGCAGGACATGTTGCGCGTATGGGGAATGAAAGACTTGCATAGAAGCTTCTTGTAGGAAAGCCAGAAGGAAAACGCCCAGTTGGTAGACCAAGAATGAGGTGGGAGAACAACATTAACTATGATTTGAGGGAAGTAGATTATACAGGGAATGATTGAGCATTGGCTCAGGATAGGGATGAATGGAGAGCTTATGTCCGCGCGGCCATGAACCTACGGGTTCGATAGTGCCGGTGAGTAAGTAAGTAAGTATAGATGACCGGAGTTTATTAGCAAAATCAGAAGACAAATTAAAAAGAATGCTGTATAAACTAAACAAAATATTTTAAAGATAATATGGAAATTTTATTAGAAAAATATAAAACAATGGCTTTCAAGGGCGCTCAACCAGTTCGGATAAAGATAATATTAGAAAATAAACCAATAGATCAAGTGACAAAATATAACTTCCCAGGTTACGAAATATTATACACAACGGAAGCCGATATGAATAACAAACTAAATAAGTTTAATTATATAACAGGAGCACTAAAAATAACTTTGAAAAATAAAGCCAGGAAAGACTCTATAATGAAATTATACAAGATAATGGCAGTCCCTATTATTACTTATGGATCTGAAACATGGACAGTGACATCAAAACAATCTGCCAGAATACAAGCTGCTGAAATGCAATTCCTCAGATCTATAGCAGGATATCAAAGAACATACAAAAAATACAACACAGAAATAAGACAATCGCTAAAAGTAAAGGAATTAAACATAACAATAGAGAAATACAGAACAAACTGGAAAGAAGAACACTCGGCAAGGTGAGAACAGAATACCAAACGCAGCATACAACTATTTACCAAGAGGAAGAAGAAGTTTGGGAAGACCAGTGAAAAGATGGAAAGAGATGCAATTTGGAGCCGGAACAGGCTATTAAAAGCCTAAACCGTGACGAAGAAGAGGATGAAAAAAATTATATCTAACACAAGTGTATATAAGTTATGTCTGCGGGCATACTGAATTTATTGCCAAAGGATCGCAATATAGTAAGAATGCATCTAGTGGAGACATTTACAACCAACATCATCATCATCATCAATTGCAGGCATGGATTAGGCCATTGGCCTCTTCCGCTTCAGGATATAAATTGATCCCTCCATCTCTTCTTAGGTCTTCCTGGGTCTCTTCGCCCTGTGGGTCTGTAGTTCAATAGCTGCAGAGGTAGTCTATTATTTGGCATTCTAAGAAGGTGTTCATGCCAATTATTTTGATATTTTTGAATGGTTTCAGTTATTGCTGGTGTGTTGAGAGCTTCATTACGCATGTGGTCATAAAGCGTATAACCCGCTAAAGGTGTTGATAACTTCATTTCTGCAGCTACTATCCTATTTTATTTACCTGTAGTAAGAGTCCAGGTTTCAGAACCATAAAGTAGAGTTGGAAGAGCCATTGTTTTATAAAATTTTAGAATTGTATCTGGATGTACTTTTCGGAAAAGAATGCTTTTTATTGTTCCTATATGTTTTTGAAATTTGACCAATTTTATAACCATCATTATAGGTATTAATTAATTTATGATGTTCTATGATGTAAATATATCATCATCATCATCATCATCATCATAGTACATTCACGAATTTAGGCCATTTGTTGACCTGTTTCGGCCTCAAGAGAAACACCATCCAGAAGTCTTTTGAGTGGACGTCCTGGTCTTCTTCTTCCTGCAGGTTGATATCTTAACATTTGTTTGGGTATTCTGTGATCTTCCATTCGATGAACATGTTGCATCCATCTTGACTTATAATCAGACATTTTGTTTTCTAAAGATTCCATGTGTAATTCTTCTAAGATGTCTTCATTTTTTTGTGATCTAGTAGTGTGTATCCTGCAGTTCTCCGAAGGTATCTCATTTCAGCAGATCTAAGTCTCTGTATGTCCTTCTGTTTCAACGTCCATACTTGGCTACCATACAAAAGAGTTGGAAGAGCCAGTGTTTTATACACTTTCAGTCTTGAATGCTTTTGGACTAACTGTGGCTTGAATATGTAAATATGTCAATTACATTTTCCTGCAACGTTATGTCCTGGGAAATAATTCGTTTAAGAAAGTGCAAACAGTGCTTTTTTTGTGGTATAATCAATTGCTACGAATATTTTTATATTATAACCCGCAAGCACCATGTGTTTGCATTCGTGCACTATATATATATACAGTCTGGTAGCCACTTGCAGTCATTACAAAATAATGCTGTGACATATTCAGAATGTTAAAAAGGAGGAGATTGATTGTAAAGTTATAAAATTAAACTGATAAAATCAAGGTGAAAAACGACTGTGGTTGGTTGTAAATAAAAACTCACTGAAATGTCATTGATCATTGGTCCCATTTGGTGCATGAGTTAAAATAGTCAATATAATCGGATTTACGCTTTCAGCTGTCACTAAATTGACTTTGTCTGGTATCATGGCCTCCTAAATAATTCTTAGAGTAAGAATAGAACCAATGTATTCTGTTGTTATATTTTTACACTGTAGTGACAGCTGAAAGTCTGGAGAAGCATTGCACCATCAATTTTAGACTGTGCAGTTTCGTGTTTTCGCTCTGCAAGATTTACATGCTTCTATCATAAATTCTGGTACACAAGTTTATGCAGATATATGTGTAGTTAATTTGGACGCTTACAGATGGCGTTATCTGCATAGTGACATGAGCAAGACACTTTGGACATCTGCGTCACACCCCTCGATGTTCAACTGTTTGCTACTTATCGTTAATTGAAGTGCCCGGAGCATCCGTACTGAAATAGCATAGTCCAGTGCCTCTGAAAATACTATTTTCTGAGCAAATAGAGTTATTTATTATACAAGTGATTGATATATGATAATATCCATGAGAGAAGTGTTTAGTTGACAAGAATATTTGTAAAGAAACTCATTACTAATCAACTCACTGGCACTATCGAACCCGTTGGTTCATGGCAGCGATGGAATAAGCTCTCGATACATCCCTATCCTGAGCTAATGTTTTATAATCATTCCCTGTATAATCTACATCCATTCAAGTATTCTTCTCGGGAATCTGTGTTCTGTCATTCTTTTTACGTGGCCATATAATTTTAATTAAGAGTTATTTTCCGACACGATAATCTTGACACTCGATCCCATCAGCACATTGTCCTTTATATCCCTCCTCATCACACTGTATATTATTCATTATCTTTTACGGTCTCGCTTACCAAAACATGGAATTCCCTTCCGCCTATGTCAGAGACTGTCAAACTATAACATCCTTCAAATTAAAGAATTATTTAATAACAATCTAACTTATACACCTCACTGATAGTATTCTTTTAACAATTAATAAATTTAATTATCTATGAACATAATATTAAGATTAACAAATATTTTATTTTGTTTTAAAATTCTACAAACGTAACATTAGTTTTCTATATCTCATTATTTTTCTTTGTTTTTTATATACATTAGACAGAGACAAGTTAATATGTCTTGCTTGTATACATTTTATTATTAGTTTTAGTCTTAATTTTAACTAACATTAACTGGTTGCATTATAGATCATAATATAATAGATATTATCTTTTTGATCAAATTTTTATTTGGTATTTAATATTAGAGTTCATTGTGATTGTTATATTCTGATGTAATATACGTTTGTCCTGGTGAGTGGAAGAGAACGGCCACATGGCCTTAACTCCACCAGGCTAAATAAGTAAATAATAAATCTAATTTTATTAAATCCACAATTGAAGTTTGAACAATCATCTTATATACACAACAAACTAGAAATAACACTTAGCAAGGATGATTGAGAATATAATACCAAAAGCAGCACACTACTACCACGAGGAAGAAGAAGTTTGGGAAGACCAAAGAAAATATGGAAACCAACAATTTGGAAAAAAAAAGAACATTGGTTATTTTTTAATTACATTGTTTCTTATTTATTTATTCTAGAAATTCCAGCTGGAAGCCTAAAAAAATCCATTTATGCATAATTTAATTTACTTGTAGTTATAGATTTTATCCCGTGTTTCTGTACCGTATGTCATTGTCTTTATTATATATTTTTTTGTTTATGCTTTAGAACTTATATTCTGAACCCGCCAAAGCTCGTCCCAAACCAATTTCGAAAAGAGGTCGCGAGAGGAGATAACAACCTCGGTTAAAAACCCAAGGTTCACTAAGCCCGGCAGATAGCACCCTATGAGGGCCCCCGCCTAGGGTTGCAGATGCTTCTGCCTTACACTTAGGCGTTGGTTCGTCAAGGACAAGAGGGAGATAATCTTCATGAAAAAAATCTCCTGGTCCTCCAGGTTGAAGGTTGATGCTCCAGGCTAGCTCCCTGTTAGTTTGAAAAAAGTGTACAAATCTAAAAAGCCTAATAAGAATTTAAAACACGACGAAAGAACCAGAGGAAAAGGACCATTCTTCTAGGAACATGCTATTTATATTTTTGTCAGTTTTTTTTAATGTGTAGGTTAATAATATTATTTTATATTTTATTTGTTTATTTATTTTATTTATAAATAGGTTTACAATGTAATAAAACATATTCCAGTACCCAAAGCTTTTTTAATTTTAATCTTCTTTCTCCATTCGTCTCTATCTTCCAGACTAAACACCCTCATACCTCTTCTTATATCATCCATCCATTTAAATCTAGGTCGACTACTCTTTACTTTCCCAGATGGAATCCATTCTAAAGTTTGTCTGGATAATCTTGTCCCTGGCATCCTACGTATATAATACTTACTTACTCACTGGCACTATCGAACCCGTAGGTTCATGGCCGCGCGGACATAAGCTCTCCATACATCCCTATCCTGAGCCAATGCTTTCCAATCATTCCCTGTATAATCTACTTCCCTCAAATCATAGTTAATGTTATTCTCCCACCTCATTCTTGGTCTACCAACTGGGCGTTTTCCCTCTGGATTTCCTATAAGAAGCTTCCATGCAAGTCTTTCATTCCCCATACGTGCAACATGTCCTGCCCATTGCAGTCTACGAGACTTAACTGTTCTTATTATATCTGGCTTCCTATAAAGACCATGTAGTTCATTGTTATGTAGTCTTCTCCATTCACCTGTCTGTTCATCTTTCTTTGGTCCAAAATTTTCCTAAGTACTTTATTCTCAAATACTTGTAATCTCCTTTCCTCCCTTAAAGTAAGAGTCCTGGTTTCGCATCCATATAATATAACAGGTAGAATATATAATAAATAATAATAATAATAATAATAATAATATTAATAATAATAATAATAATAATAATAGTTTTATTTTACCTGGCAGAGTTAAGGCCTTAAGGCCTTGTCTACCACTCAACCAGGTTTTAAAAAAATACAAACAAAAAAAATAGTCATAAATCTAAATTACAATGTATATATATATATATATATATATATATATATATAAACGATATATATATATATATATATATATATATAAACGATTACAAGTTATGAATACAATACAATTAATATTTATAATGTAATTTGATTTACTCTAAATTTAACGAATTAAATATATAATATGTACAAGATATATAACCATATGACCATACCATTCTAGTTGTCTGTATCTAACAAAATCTAATATTGAATTTTGGACTTCCATTTGTTGTCTGATGATTATATTTCTGATTTTTTCCAGTTTAGAATTCCTATTTCAGTAGAATAATTTTATATTACAGTTTTAATATTGAAGCAGAATTGTAATTTACATTTCTAGGAAGTGGATAGTCGCCCCATTCCCTGGACAGGTTAAAAGGAAGAATTTACAAATCTCTGGATAATTAAAAGTGACAGCCATATTAAATGGAAAAGGGTAAAGACTTTGAAACCTGTTTGAAAGTAAAACGAACATAATTGGTTAAGCGTGACATGAGGGCGAAACAACCCCCACTGCACTTAATTAGAACGACTAATGTTTCATCCCTCGAGTTGAGGGGGTTGTACTCAACTAGACATCGCGGTTTACAACCGTTGTCAAGGGGTGGATTGAAGATCCAATTACAGTGGAAATGACGATAAATTTGAAATTCTTTAATTTAAACAGAAACACGATAGTTTTTTTTTAAGCGGACGGAAAAAAAAATTAGCAGAAAATTTACTTCCATTAGGTAATAGCATTATGTTATCCTAATACAAGGTCATCATGTTTATTAAAGGTCAAATCGACAACCTCTTTAGTATTGAAGTGGATATATGAGATGTACAATTTCTTAATTAAATAAAAATAAAACGTAGTTTTATTTGATTTTCATATATTTATTATATAATTCAGTGACAGCTGTTTCGGTACACTGTACCTTCATTAGACATGTTAACAAATTATCAATTGTGTTCCAACTGATCTAAGCAACAATACAACAATAATTATTTTAATTTTTTAATTTAACAAAGGGGATTCATTCAAATCAAGTTGAGAATTTAACAGTTTTTACTACTTTTAAATATATTAATTTCTACACAGCCTCCAAAAGATCTAACTTCTTACCCTTATCACAAATATGTAAAATTTCAAAATTTGGATCGAAACAATGATTAAATTGGAATATGGTTAGCATATTTTGAATTTTCTAAATTTCTGTTATATGCTCTCATTAGAACATATTTTATTTTTATTTAATTAATAAATATGGATTTTTATCAAGAAAACACCAACTCAATTGATTATGTACAATTTCTGTTTTGTGTTTATTGGATGCTTTGAGTGAAAATTAATATTAATTTAATGGGAGGGCGGTATTGAAGACAAATACAAGGCATTTATTAATCATTTTTATTAAGGATGTTTTCTGCATTACAGTAGCTATCTTTCAGCCCAAATGTACAGAGTGATTCAGAAATATGGCTATACATTTGATCGCATTTTGTGACGAAAATATTATTATTAAAGGAAATGTGATGTTATCATTGGAAAGGGAATCCTTCAAATTACATCAATAGAACAAAACAAAACAAATCGCTGCTCACGTGCAGCTTGGCGGGTTGATTTTTGTGGGCTAACGTCGAACGCCTCCACAATTCTCTTCGTTGTTTCTGCATCCGTGCTAATGCGAGGTCTTCCAGGAGGTTTGATTTTCTGCATCCTTCCCGTTTCCAGCAGTCGTTTTATCCACTTCCCCACATTCGACGGTTGCAATGCTACGTTAAACTCACGTCTTGCCCGTCTTACGACCTCACGATCATTAGCATACGTTATTGCCTACGCAGCAATTGTAATTTGCTGTTTCATATTAAACGCCATTTTGATTAATGACGTAAGATCTACACTGTTTTGTTTTATTCCATTGTAGTAATTTGAATTGAATAATTGCCTTTCCAACAGTAATTTCAAATTTCTTGTAATGGTGATATTTTCATCACAACGCGATCAAACGTATAGCAATATTTATGATTCACCCCGTACGTTGCTCCGCCAAAGATTTCTATCCTCAGCATCTTCTTCTTTGCTGTCCATTTTATCATCACCATCCTTCATGGTAGGCCATCGGCCTGTTCCGCTCTCAGAATTCATCTTCCCATCGTCTTTTAGGACGTCCCACATCTCTATAGCCTTGAGGTTGGTACAACAGTGCTTGTTTTGTTAGCCTAGAAGAGTCCATTCTTAAAATATATTCATGCCATTTTTGTTTATAGTTTTGTTATTTTTTCCATTTAGATTAAAAATTTTGAGTTCTTGCCTAATTGTTTTGTTTATAGTTTTCTATTTTTTTTCATTTAGATTAAAAATTTTGAGTTCTTGCCTAATTGTTTTGTGTATAGTTTTCTATTTTTTCATTTAGATTAAAAATTTTGAGTTCTTGCCTAATTGTTTTGTTTATAGTTTTCTATTTTTTCATTTAGATTAAAAATTTTGAGTTCTTGCCTAATTGTTTTGTTTATAGTTTTCTATTTTTTCATTTAGATTAAAAATTTTGAGTTCTTGCCTAATTGTTTTGTTTATAGTTTTCTATTTTTTCATTTAGATTAAAAATTTTGAGTTCTTGCCTAATTGTTTTGTGTATAGTTTTCTATTTTTTCATTTAGATTAAAAATTTTGAGTTTCTTGCCTAATTGTTTTGTTTATAGTTTTCTATTTTTTTCATTTAGATTAAAAATTTTGAGTTCTTGCCTAATTGTTTTGTTTATAGTTTTCTATTTTTTCATTTAGATTAAAAATTTTGAGTTCTTGCCTAATTGTTTTGTTTATAGTTTTCTATTTTTTCATTTAGATTAAAAATTTTGAGTTCTTGCCTAATTGTTTGTTTATAGTTTTCTATTTTTTCATTTAGATTAAAAATTTTGAGTTCTTGCCTAATTGTTTTGTTTATAGTTTTCTATTTTTTCATTTAGATTAAAAATTTTGAGTTCTTGCCTAATTGTTTTGTTTATAGTTTTCTATTTTTTCATTTAGATTAAAAATTTTGAGTTCTTGCCTAATTGTTTTGTTTATAGTTTTCTATTTTTTCATTTAGATTAAAAATTTTGAGTTCTTGCCTAATTGTTTTGTTTATAGTTTTCTATTTTTTCATTTAGATTAAAAAATTTGAGTTCTTGCCTAATTGTTTTGTTTATAGTTTTCTATTTTTTTCATTTAGATTAAAAATTTTGAGTTCTTGCCTAATTGTTTTGTTTATAGTTTTCTATTTTTTCATTTAGATTAAAAATTTTGAGTGCTTGCCTAATTGTTTTGTTTTTGGTTTTCTATGTTTTAATTTAGATTAAAAATTTTGAGTTCTTGCCTAATTGTTTCACTAGGAATGTGGTCTCTTAGAGTATATCCTGCAACGTGTCTGAGGAACTTCATCTCTGATGTTTCTAGTAAATTAATCTTCTGTTTGATCTATTCATGGCCCAATTCTCTGATCCATATGTCACAATGGGAACTGCCATTACCTTATAAAACTATTGCATTGTTTCTTTTGTTTTTGTTTGTAGTGTTCTTTTAATAATCCCACACGTACTTTGAAATTTATAATATTTTTTTTTCATTTATATAATTTTCCTGAATTCTAAGATATGTGACGTACTAAATATTTAAAACTCTGTACTTGTTCGATAGTTTCATCGTTCAAAACTATTTTCGATCGAACTGCATATTTTCCCCGAAATGCCATTGTTTTTGTTTTTCTTCGTTGAAATCTTGAGATTGTATATATCCATGGGGGCAGCCCGTAGCGTAGTGGTTAAGGCACTGAGCTACAAGCCGGAGGGTCGAGGGTTCAAGTCCCGTTCGGGTCAGGATTTTTAAACCGACCCAAACCCTCTGGCGGCACTATGGCCCTAGGGTCGACTCAGCCTCTAACAGAAATTAGTACCAGGCGCTTGTTCTGGGGGTAAAGGCGGCCGTCACGCTGGGCTGACAACCCGGCTGACATAAAGTGCCGATTGTCTAGAAAAAGTGGGAGCCTTAACCTCCTACTATCCCAAGGGCCTCCGGGCCTGTTGTGGGATCACAAAAAAAATTCTCCATGGTTTTCTTGAGCAGTAGTGTGACTTTTTGTAATTGATTTTCTGATTCTGCACATATGACTTGATCGTCTGCAAACATAAATGTGTCTACAATGGTAGTTCCTATTTTAAAATGTTTAGTTAGCTGTGTTTGCCGTTCTATGAGAGCTGCGTTCAAAATATATTTTATTATTATTATTATTATTATTATTATTATTATTATTATTATTATTATTATTATTATTATTTTATTATTATTATTGCTATCATTATTAGTATCATTATTATAGTTATTGACTTTGGGCTTTAAATGCACAAATGAAAAAATAAATTACTCGCCACTGAAATGGACTACTGGAGACGTGCTGCAAGAATATCCAGGAAGGATAAAATCAGAAATTCATATATAAAAGAAAAAATGCAGGTACAATATTCAATATTAGATTTTATAAAGAAGAAACAATTAAATTGGTACGGACCACATTAGAAGGATGGAAGAAGGAAGACTACCTAAGATAATCATGGATTGGGAACCACAGGGATGGAAAAAGAAGGGTAGACCAAATATTACGTGGATTCAGGGAATTAATGAAACTAAGAGGGAATGGGAAATAGAAGAAGATATATGTATGAACAGACAAGAATGGAAAAATGTGTTGAAACAAATGTGTAATTAACTGTGAACATGGGTACCGGAATAATGTATATTCATTGTAAAAGCCGGAATAATAAAAAAAATTATAGTTATTGTTGTTTTTAGTAAGAGAGATACCAAACTACGGTTATGCAAAACCTTAGCAAGACCTGCATTTGTTACGGCAGTGAGGCATGGACTTTAAGGAAAGGAGAAGAGAGCAGGATAACTTCAAGTGAAATGAGATTCATGAGATATACAGCAGGATATACCAAGTGGGATCACAAACGCTATGATGGTATCTTGAAGGAACTACGTTTAGAACCAGTCATTGAATACATACATAGATACCAGAACAACTGGATGAATCATTTGCGACGAATGAGTTCAGATAGAGTTCCCAAGGTCATGCTTCGTTATTGTCCAACAGGGAAGAGATCTCTGGGCCGTCCAAGGAAACGCTGGACATATGATTAATCAGTGAGATCGTAACAGGCCTATAGGCCTAAGACATGGTTGGACGAAGAAGAAGAAGAATAAAAAATAAGTTAACAATTTTAAAGGTAAAAATTTACTTAATTAATACAAAACGTTCCAATAATATCAGGAAATAGAAAATGAGCTGATTATATTTTATTATAATACTAGCTAATACCCGCTTCTACATGAGAATATGTTTTTGCATTTAGTTGAATAAGTAAAAGGAAAAATAAGTAAAAATTTATATCGTTATTATTTTTAGATACCCCGTGCTGATTACCCGGCGATGCCCGGGAATCTACGCATCCCAATATACTTGGCATAAATGAGCTGAAAGACAAAATTCGTTATTTTGAGTTATCCATAAAAGAATGCCCGCTGTGCGCTGATATACTTGCCCGGGAATCTACTTATCCCGATCTTCTTGGCATCATTGAAAGACTAAAATGGTTATTGCGAGTTATCCTTAAAAGATAAACATATGCTGTCGCGGACTTTTTTGTAGAGGTTTTGAGATATTCAATTCTGTGGACATTCATTTTGTGTATTTCCTAGGTATTTGAATTCAGCCACTTCCTCAAAATTTCCCTCATTTGTCATTAGCTGTCCATATTATTATTATTATTATTATTATTATTATTATTATTATTATTATTATTATTATTATTATTATTATTATTATATACGTCCCGCGCCGTAGCCGAGCGGTTAAGGTAGGAAGCCTTGGCGCAGAGCTACGGGACTTGCGCTGGTTCGAGTCTCCATGGGGGAAGAAATTTTCTCATGGTATTTCGGCCAGTATGGGACCGGTGCCCACCCAGCATCGTGAGGCAATTGGGTAGCTACAATAAGTAGCGGCTCCAGGTTGAGGAACCAGCTATAACGGCTGGGGGACTCGACATGCTAACCACATGTCACCCCTACACTGGCTGTTGATCATCTACCTCTGTGATTGACACATGTGGATGTGAAGGGCCAGCAGCCGGCTAGTAAAAGGGCAACCGCTGAAAAGTGGAAAGACCCTCAATCGGAAATAGATTTATTTAGCCTGGTGGAGTTAAGGCCATGTGGCCTTCTCTTCCACTCACCAGCACAAACATATGTTACATATAAATACAAAATATTACAATAATAGTACATACTAAACAATTCATTATCTGTCAAATTAAATAATAATGAAAATAATGTATGGATCAGAATGTTGGACGATCACTAAAAGAAAAGAACAAAGATTGGAAGCAGTTGAGATGCGATTTTTAAGAAATATGGCAGGATATACTCTGCTGGATAAAAAAAGAAATGAATATATAAGAAAGGAACTAAATATTTTCATACTTACAGACCGAATAATTAAATATAGGAACGACTGGAAAGAACATATTGATAGAATGCCAGAAGGAAGATTTCCAAAATTATTGCTGAATTATAAACCGCGCGGAAGGAGAAATGTTGGTCGCCCACACAGAGATGGTCTGAACAATTCTAGCTTTCATGAAACCGGAACGAGCCAACAGGCTTAATCCCTGGAAGATGATGATGATGATGATGTTGAAAATAATGTCTAATAATATAATAAAATTAAATACAATTAAAATTAAATTAATGGTTAGAATGTATACAGAAAGGAATAACAGCTCGAATCTACTATACATAAAAAGAAAATAAAGAAAAAAGGAAAGTAATAAACTATAATGAATTAATCTATCGCTTATTATACAAGGCAATAGGTCAATATATCAGCAAATCTTAAAACAATTTTTAACTACAAGTTGTGTTTTAAAGGGTGTAGGAGTTGAGTATCACAACTGTCTTATAGCCTATGTTCATCCCAGGAATCTCCTGAACATTTTGGAGAAAGCCCCATCACAATCGGATCAACGGTATGGCCGCGCATAAAGTACAAACAAACAAACAAGCAAACATATATTAATTTTTACATATTAGATTTGCGTCTATGATTTACAAAGAGCCATTTACATGTTGAATCAATTAGGACTCTATTATAATCTCAAAGTCTCAACTTCAAAATCTAAAATTATGGCTTTTCAGGGCAAAGTGCCAGTCAGAGCAAAAATAGTAATTAATAATGAAATAATAGAAGAGATAGCACACTTTAACTATCTTGGTTCAGATATTAACATATAGCTACGAATGGGATATACATAATAAATTAAACCGATATCAAATGATGTGTGGCACCATAAGAAGAACCCTCCGAAAAACTCGAAGAAGAAACTCAGCTCAGGTTTTATAAAATTATGGCTGTTCTTCTTCTTCTACTACAAGGTTTAGGCTATGCAGCCTGTTCCGGCGAAGTTAAAAGTGGAGTCCATCTTCTACGTGGTCAGCCAACATCTCTTGTTCCTCTGGGATTATACAGGAAGGTTCTTTTTGGTATTCTTTCGTTGTTCATTCTCATTAAGTGTTCTGTCCATTTCTCATTATTTTCGCTGATTTTATCTTCAATTTCATATATATTTAATTCTTCTCGTATAGTTTCATTCCTTATTCTATCCGCTCTTGTGCATCCTTTCACATTACGTAAAAACAGCATTTCCGCAGTCTGTATCCTGCTTTTCATCCCTTGATTTCATTATCCAATTTTCACTTCCATACAACAACAAAGGAACAGCCATTGTTTTATATAATTTAAGTTTCGTATCTTTCCTTGTTTTCCGACCTAAGATTCTTTTTATGGTTTCACAAATTGCCTGGAATTTACTTGCTTCATTTTCTATATCTTTATTTTCTCTATAAGTTATATCACATCCTAAATATTGGAAATGTGATATTTGTTCTATTATTTTGTTATCCAGTACAATTTTTGATCTAATTCCATATTTACCAATAAATGCCATTACGTTTGACTTGTTTATTGATATTTTACAATTATATCTATTGGCTATTAATTTAAATTTATATGCTAACATTTGGAGCTCATTTTCAGATTTTGCTAAAAGTACATCGTCAGCGAATAATAAAGCATTTATTTTATCTTTATTATCAATTAATATTCCTTCATTAGTTAAAACCTTCTTCTTCCTTCCAAGTATTAGGCCAAGGCCTGTTACGATCCTATAGAACATGTTCCCTCCTTCTTCCATTATTTTAGGATATCGTCCATATAAATATTAAATAATATAGGTGAGAGTGAACACCCTTGTCGTACTCCTTGGTTTATTTGAAAAAATGTCTTATTTTTAGTCAACTGAGGGTCAATACAAATATTTGTTCCATAGTACAAGCTCTTAACAGTTTCTATAATCTGAATAGGGAGGCCTTTTTTCTTTTAGGACATTCCACAACATTTCCCTGTTTACTTGATCAAATGCTTTATCTAAGTCTATAAATAACAAATGTGTTTCTAGGTTTTTTTCTTGTCTGTTCCTATTCTTCTATATGGATCTGAATCTTGGGTACTTACAAAAGGATATCTCACACATTCAAGCGGCTAAAATGAAATTTTTAAGATCCGAAGGATATACAGAGACTTAGATCTGCTGAAATGAGATATCTTCGGAGGACTGCAGGATACACACTACTAGATCACAAAAAAAATGAAGACATCTTAGAAGAATTACACATGGAATCTTTAGAAAACAAAATTTCTGATTATAAGTCAAGATGGATACAACATGTTCATCGAATGGAAGATCACAGAATACCCAAACTAATGTTAAGATATCAACCCGCAGGAAGAAGAAGACCAGGACGTCCACTCAAAAGACTTCTGGATGGTGTTTCTCTTGAGGCCGAAACAGGTCAACAAATGGCCTAAATTCGTGAATGTACTATGATGATGATGATGAAGATCCGTAAAAGGATGTACACGCATAGATAGATTACACAATGAATCAATAAGAAATTAACTGGAGATATTTTCAATAGTCGATAAACTAGACGAGCACAAATACCAATGGAAAGAACATTTAGACAGAATGGACAATACAAGATTACCTTAAACGATCAACACCTACAAACCACATGGAGAAATATCTTTGGGACGGCCAAGAAAACGATGGACTTGAGACCGGAACTGGTCGCATTGACCTAATCCTGGAAAGTAAGAAGAAGTAGAAGGAGAAGAAGAAGAAGAAGGATAAGAAGAAGGAGAAGAAGAAGAAGAAGAAGAAGAGGAAGAAGAAGATTTGCGTCTATAAATACACTTAACATTTTTTGTAATTTTAGTGTAAATAAAGATTATTACTTTACATGAAGGTGGCAAGCTGAAAGTTTGTGAGGCGTCTTGAGTTAAGGAAAGTTTAGGGTTAGTGCCGCCATCACTCGGAGTAACATCTCGCAATCCATCTCTCCCCAGAACCCCCTTCAATCTCTGCTTTGTGCATGTATCAAAGCCTTTGTCTTCCTATTTCTCTTTCATTATCCGCATCCATCGCAATTCTAACTAAGCAATTACATGCCCACCCCTTTGTGTATTTTCTAGCAATCACAAAAGCGCCGAACCCATGTTTGTCTTGGTTATGGGAATTACATTGGTTACAAGCTCCACAAATTTACTTTTACGCTAAGTTTCATACTTTGTGGCAACTTGTTACAAGTTTCGCCTCTTAAAAACAGAGTTCCTTTATCTACCAACTTTACCAAGTGTTTTCTCGTAAATTTGAAAACTTACCGACCATACACATTGTATTTTCAACAATATTACTAACATTGGCTAATACATCGCTAGCGATACTACGCCTAACTAAATTAAATTCTATGTAACTAACTCACTGGCTCTATCGAACCCGTAGGTTCATGGCCGTGCGGACATATGTTCTCCATACATCCCTATCCTGACCTAATTCTTTCCAATCATCCCTTGTACAATCTACGTCCCTCAAATCATCGGTGATGTTATTCTCCCACCGCATTCTAGGTCACCGACTGAGGGTTTTCCCTCTGGTTTTCTTATAAGAAGCTTCGATGAACCTCTGTCATCCCCCATGGCCGCTCGGACATAAGTTCTCCATACATCCATATCCTGAGCCAATGCTTTCCAATCATCCCCTGTATTATCTACGTCCCTCAAATCATCGGTGATGTTATTCTCCCACAGCATCCTAGGTCACTGACTGAGGGTTTTCCCTCTGGTTTTCCTATAAGAAGGTTCGATGAATCTGTTCCATCCCCCATACGTGCCACATGTCCTGCCCATCGCAGTCTACGAGACTTAACTGTTCTTATCGCTGGTTGAGTGGAAGAGAAGGCCTTATGGCCTTAACTCTGCCAGCTAAAATAAAGCATTGTTATTATTATTATTATTATTATTATTATTATTATTATTATTATATTTAAACTATATAAGGACTTTATTAAACTAAAAGTAAGATACATACAATGTTATTTACAAATATGGATCGCATGGGCAGTAAGCCGTACGTGCTGTTGACAGTCCGTTACAATAAGTTGATGTTTGGTAATAATATACTTAAAACAAAAAACAAAACACAAAAATATTACAATTAGATAACAATACAATTACATTATACATTAACCTAGTTATGTAGAATTATTAAGAATTAATGGTATTGCAATTTGTTAACATATTTATTTATTCATGAATGAGTGTTGTTCTTATTTTCTGCGTTTTGTCCAGAAATCTACCCAGGTTTATCCAATTTTCTGGGTTTATCAGTAACTCGTAGCATGCCAATCTCACGGTTTGAATTTAGAAATATTTCCGGTAATAACTGATATATATGGCTTCCTATACATATCATGAAGCTCAGTATTATGTAGTTTTCTCCATTCACCTGCTTGTTCATCTCTTTTTGACCCAAACATTTTCCTAAGAACTCTATTCTGAAATACTCGTAATCTTCTTTCCTCCATTAAAGTAAGAGTCCAAGTAAATTAAATACTACTTTTACATTTTTGTTTCAGGTGAACTCCTACACCTTATGGTTTTAGAGTATAATATATAGATGCTAAACCCTGGCCGTACCAGGAAACAAAGATATACATTGCGACGAATCAAACATGGTTTCTAGAGTAAATTTTTAATTTCGTGTTTCAGATAAAGGCCCATTTCTAATGATCAGATTTCACTGATATTTTGATAATACCTACCTCGGTTTATTTTAGTAGCATATACTGAGTTTTGTTGTGAAACATCGGAAATTGCGACGGCTAGAGCGATTTTTAAACTATTGTTTCAGGTAAACTCCTACACCAAATGATTTTAAAACATAATAGATAGCAGGAATTACCGTGCTTGAAAATATGTATGTGCAAATTTCGATGAAGATCGGTTCAGCCGTATAGAAGTCTATAGAGCACACACATAAGCCGGATAAACTGTATATATTTATTATATAATTCAAGTTCAAATCAGCAGCCTACACCCTATTCAGAGTGGCTATAAACAAATGCAACAATCAAATTAGTTGATTTCAGTTGTTTATTTTTATTAAAAGTTAGAAAATAATTGTTGCATTTGTTTATCTCCACTCTATAGACATCCGGAATCAAATATACGAGGGCGGATTGGAAAGTAACGCACAATATTTTTTTTAAAAAAGTTTAATAGTAAAAAAAAGGAAAAAAATCACAAATGAACTTACATCTTTTACCTACTTTTCGACATAGTCACCAACTTTCTCAACACATTTTTCCCATCGTGTTGCCAGTTTTAAATATGCCCTGTTCGTAGAAGTCCGTTTGGTTGGAGTGTAGCCATCTGCGCACTGCTGATTTCACTTCCACATCTGTCTCAAAGCGTTTGCCGGCCAGGAATTTCTTCATGGGACCAAACAGATGAAAGTCCGATGGTGCAAGATTCGGACTGTATGGTGGATGCTGGAGCACCTCCAAACCAAATTCGGTGATTTTCTGACGAACGACAGCAGCAACATGGGGGCGAGCATTGTCATGAAGAAGTTTAACGTGAATGT
Organism: Diploptera punctata; assembly: GCA_030220185.1. Classification (NCBI taxonomy): domain Eukaryota; kingdom Metazoa; phylum Arthropoda; class Insecta; order Blattodea; family Blaberidae; genus Diploptera; species Diploptera punctata. The sequence goes on along the minus strand of JASPKZ010008493.1, from coordinate 85,933 downwards.
TGTGACGTTTGTCACGAATGGCACGACGCAACTTCACCAAAGTTTTAATGTAGGCCGCAGCATTCACAGTGGTCCCGTGTTCAGCAAAGTCCACCAATAAAACACCATGCATATCCCAGAACACTGTCACAAGCACTTTCCTGGCAGATTGAGTCACTTTGAATTTTTTCTTTACTGGGGAACCAGGATGTTTCCACTCCATTGATGCCTGCTTTGTTTCGGGCGTGTAGTGGTACGCCCACGACTCATCACCTGTGACGATTCCTTCCAGAAAGTCATGTCCTTGTGCGGTGTACCGCATTAAGTGGTCCAAGCTTGCCATCATTCGCTGGCCCTTGTGGTCGTCTGTCAGGTTCTTAGGCACCCAGCGAGCACTAACTTTACGGAATTTCAAATTTTCATGAACAGTATCGTACACTGCACCATAGGAAATGTTGAACTTCTGCGATAAGGCTCGCAGTTGCACACGCCGGTCGTTCAGAATTACCGCCTCAATGCCTCTGACATTCTGCGGGATTGCTGCTGTTGTCGGCCGGCCGGAGCGTGGCGAATCACTAAGGTTCACGCGTCCCTCTTGGAAGAATGTGCACCACCTGGAGACATTGCTACGGTCCATACAATCATCCCCATACACGCCACGCATGTCCCTGTGAATTTCACTGGGTTTATGCCCTTTGGCCCACAAAAATCGAACAACACTTCTCTGTTCCTCACAGGTGGACGACTGTAGCAGCGCGCCATCTTTGTTGCATAGTTCAAGCTTCTCTCACAAGAGGTGCACCTGAGAAAAAAATACTATCTGTAGTGAAAACTTCAATCTATATCTCTGTGAAATTTCAACATTCTAGCTGCAATACCAAGGCAAAAAAAAAAATATTGTACGTTACTTTCCGATCCGCCCTCGTAGATATCTTATTGGATAAAGTACTGGGGACGCAGATGCAGAGATACTGGAATCAAATCCCGGTTTAGGCTAAATATTTTTTTCTTAAAATATTTGTCCTCTAATATAATTTACAAATTTAAATAAAAATAACGAAAATGTGTTTTTATAGCTAATGGTTAATATTAAAAAGAGAAATAATTAAAACATAGAAAATGAATATATATTAGCTATAAAAGTAATATTTAAATTCCACTATATTCTGCTTGAATAAGAAGCTGCTAGAACGAAGATTCATGACTTCAAATGCACGGGATTGTATAAGTAAGATAAATATTTGTGTCTAAATCAGGAACCTAGGTAGCTTAATGGTTAAAGCATTTAAAAAGAGATCCTGGGTTCAAATCCCAGTTTAGGCAAAACGTTTTCATTAAAATATTAATTTATCCTTTAATATAATTGGAAAAATTAAATAAAATACGGAAAATATGCGCTTTACTAGCTAAAGACGTAATGGGACCTCTTTATTCAGGCTTGAGGTACTTTAAGGAGCCTGGAAGTACTCGGGACCCACGGCTTAAAATCCCTTCCGGAGGAAATGTCCCTTCGATTACACTGAGCAACAAAATATAAACTATTTTTTTGTCTCAGAAAGAAAAATATATGATTCTGATAGTATTTTTTCTCCTGAATTCAAATATGATATCGGTTTTTCTCCATCATGCAAAGTTTCCGAGAGACAGGAATTTATAATATTTCAAACACTTTAATATTTTCTACATTCGTAACTACACAATATTCGAACATTCGGACTCACCTAGAGAGTAAGAAATGGGGATTTTCTCCTATATTTCGCCTCTTGATGGTCCAACAATAACCGGCCAGCATATTAGGATTCTATTTGCCTTGATATCTCTTTTCCATAGCTGAAATCTCCTGAGTTAGCTCATTTGGTTTTATTTTACAATGGACAAATGGACGAAAAAACATTTATTAAAAAATAATTATTTAAATCCATTAATTGAAATTGAAATAAAACATTATTGTGGGTGATGGAGAAATTCCGAATAAATACTTGAAAACACGAGAAAAAACTGCATTAAGTACAACTATTGGTACTCATGAGACAAAAATCATGTTGAACCAGTGTTATTCCATCATAAAAATCCGTCTACCCTCGCCGGGTTTGAACTGGCGTCCCTGAGAACTAGAATAAGAAAGAAATAATAATACTACCCGATAATAATAATATAATAATAATAATAATAATAATAATAATAATAATAATAATAATAATAATAAAGCATCATTATTATTATTAAAAAAATAATAATAATAATACTTACTTACTTACTTACTCACTGGCACTATTGAACCCGTAGGTTCATGGCCGCGCGGACATAAGCTCTCCATACATCCCTATCCTGAGCTAATGCTTTCCAATCATTCCCTGTATAATCTACTTCCCTCAAATCATAGTTAATGTTATTCTCCCCCCTCATTCTTGCTCTACCAACTGGACGTTTTCCCTCTGGCTTTCCTGCAAGAAGCTTCCATGCAAGTCTACCATTCCCCATACGTGCAACATGTCCTGCCCATCGCAGTCTACGGGACTTAACTGTTCTTATTATATCTGGCTTCCTATAAAGACCATGTAGCTCATTGGTATGTAGTCTTCTCCATTCACCTTTCTGTTCATCTCTCTTTGGTCCAAAATTGTCCTAAGTACTTTATTCTCAAATACTTGTAATTCTCCTTTCCTCCCTTAAAGTAAGAGTCCATGTTTCGCACCCATATAATATAACTGGTAGAATAATAGTTTTATATATTTTCAGTTTAACGTTTTTTGAAACGAGTTGGGACATCAAGAGTCTCTGTAATGCATAACAGCACGCATTTCCAGAATTGAGCCTATGTTTAATTTCTTTGTGCATCTCATTCCTATTTGTGATTATTGTTCCTAGGTATTTGAATTCAGCCACTTCCTCAAAATGTCCCTCATTTGTCATTAGCTGTCCATTTCCATTATATAATGTATTTCTACATAATAATAATAATAATAATAATAGTAATAATAATAGTAATAATAATAATAATAATAATAATAGTAATAGGTTTATATAACCTAGCAGAGTTTAGTTCTTTGCTACTGTACTTTTGATATTAGAGTAGGTTATTTGAATTCGTTGAAATTGGATATATAACTGCAGTACCTTGAAGTATGTATTTATTCTCATCAAATGTGTATCCAATTAATGTAACGGGAGAAATAGGTTAATCTCAGGCTAAAATCTGATTTAAATTTAATTGTAGCAGTTAAGATTTAAGTGTTTACAATTACGGAAAATAATTATGCGGATCGTTAAGAGAGGTAATCGATGGGGGAGTGAAATGTGTCTGTAATATTTTAATGGCCGCGCCAGTAATCTGACAGAATTCAACATTTCAAGTAGGTCATGGTCGATACACTCATTACCGTTATCACAAATAGTTATCAGTAGCAGCTATCATCAATCACTGCTATCCTCAAACTGCTAGTTATAATGGATATCAACCCAGCATTTCCTTTATTAAAATATAGTCATTGATTTAATGTATTGGGCATATTTTGACAGGTCGTATTTGTTGACATCATTCAAAAATGTAACACGAAGAAGCAATTCTCTTCATGCCCGCCCGATGTTGTAGTAACAATTTTGAAGAAGGATTTGTGTCGCAAAAAAAAATTACTGGTTCAGGTTGGGTTTAATTTTCAGTAGAGCCGGATTATCTTTTTTAGGATCAGAAGTTGATACACTGGATAGGAAAACACTTCAAAATTACTAAAAAATGTTTCTTGCAGAAATAATTGCAAATTTATTAACTTCTTCAGTTTCCAGCAGATTAAGTAAATGTAGGTGGTATTATTCTTCACCGTCAATTAAAAATAAATTATTTTCTTGTCTCAATTATTCTTCTTGTATTAAATATTAAATTTTATCTTGAGAGCTCTTATTGCTTCTATCTTTATTGAAAGTTGTATGCAGAATGACTAGTGTAATTCTTTTATAATTTTAAAGAACATTATTACATCACATGATGGTAATTTTAAGTTCTATTGGTTAATAGTTATTTAAATATTAGGTTTAATTTGATTTGTTAAATAAGAAATTAATTATTTTAACATCCAATCAGAGTTTAGTTTACTTTTATTTAAGAATGTGAATTAAGCAGTGTTTTTATTACAGTTATAACAGAAGGATTTATAATTTTGACAACAATGACTTAAAACAATTTTAAAAGCATTCTTTACAAAAACAGTTATGTAGTACAATTTCTTTAATTGTTACTGAAACATTTTTATTCAAGATTAACTAACACTAAATTATTTAGATTATTTTATTTATTTAAGTTCTTCTTCTTCTTCAATTCCTGGTTTAGGCAAGAGTTGCCTGTTCCGTCTTCACTAATAGATCTAAGACCATCTCTTCAGAGGACGTCTGGCATATCTTCTTCCTCTTGGAAAATATTAAAAGAATTTTAAAATACAAAATTATTAACTTTAACTTTCATATTTATCATGATATTAAAATCCTGCTATAAACGTAAACTTAAAAATAGAAACCTAGTAATGCGATTTATTGATTTTTTAAAACAAGGTAATACGTTTTCATTTACATTGCGCAGTGGCCTATTTGGCGGTACGTGCATACTCTGTTTCAGGAGTAAAGAAAAAAAACGGTTGAACTTTACAATCTGTGAAACGTTTTGTTTAATTCTTTCATAAACTCTTGTAAAATTGTATTCGTAGGGTTTCATTATTCAAATTATTTCCCACCCTTTACGATGATTTTTTCATGTTTGTTAACGATTATTAAATATATTCTTTTACGAAATTGAACTACATGAAGACGTAGCAGCCATATTGATTTTAACGAATATTCTGTGTTCCAGTGGAGCCAACATAGTCTGTACTAATTAACTTCCCTCTTCTTGTAAGCCAATGTTTCCTTAACAGATATTTAGGCGCTCTGCCCCTACAGGACAGAATTTAAACCATAATAATTTACATTACATCTTAATGGACGTTTCCGGACATGGGTTGCATGTCAAAACGTTATCTACTAAGTCCCCTCTACAACCCCTAAAAGTCTGTAATACTTATTCTGAAACCCAAGACACACGATATCAGCCTACTCTGTGTTGATCTTCAAACTTACTTTACATCGTAATGGACGTTTCCGGACATGGGTTCCATATCAAAACTGTATCTACTAAGTTCCCTCTACAACCCCTAGACGTCTGTAATACTTATTCTAAAACAGCCTGTATAATAAAATACCATATTGAAATTCTTATTATTTACAGAGTGGTTCAGAAATATGGCCATACGTTTGATCACATTTTGTGACGAAAATATTATTATTAAAGGAAATATGATGTTATCATTAGAAAGGAAATCCTTCAAATTACAACAATATAACAAAACAAAACATCACTGCTCACGTGCAGCTTGGCGGGTTGATTTTTGTGGGCTAGCGTCGAACGCCTCCACAATTCTCTTCGTTGTTTCTGCATCCGTGCTAATGCGAGGTCTTCCAGGAGGTTTGATTTTCTGCATCCTTCCCGTTTCCAGCAGTCGTTTTCTCCACTTCCCCACAGTCGACGGCTGCAATGCTACATTAAACGCACGTCTTGCCCGTCTTGCGGCCTCACGATCATTAGCATACGTAATTGTAATTTGCTGTTGCATATTCATTGCCGTTTTGACTAATGACGTAAGTTCTACACTGTTTTTTTGTTCCATTGTTGTAATTTGATTAATTGCCTTTCCAACAGTAATTTCATATTTCCTGTAATGGTAATATTTTCATCACACTACGCGATTAAACGTATAGCCATATCTATAATTACCCTGTATAATACACATTCTCTCATTCATCTATAATTTTGATATCCCTCAATTCCCTTACTGTGCCCAGAAATTTACATGTTTTGTAGCAAGCTTGTTTACAGTACAACTGGAACTTAGCTGGGAAATGGTACAGGGTAAAAAGTAACAAATGAAAGT
>JASPKZ010008493.1:17500-75000 GCA_030220185.1 Diploptera punctata | reverse complement strand
CGCAGTGGGCCCGGGTTCGATCCCCGGTCGGGACAGTTTTTCTGGGAGAGGTTTTTATCGGGTTTTTTCCTCACCTGTAAGACAAATGTCAGGAAACCTTTAAGGCCCAAACGGTCCCCGAAATCATATGGCCATCGCAATCATCATCATTCTTATTCATCTTAGGTCAAGCTTAGGATTAGGGACTCTCCTGGCGCACCATTATCATCATCATCACACATCATATCATCGGGGCAACATAACCCCGCCTTCCAGGCGCCCCAACCTCAAAAGTGGGTTACAAGTACGCCATGCCAGGAGAGAAATCAGGAATGTCGAAAGACAACCTGGGACATTTGAAAAAAAACTATTTATTACAATACAGATAGCATATATTATTCATCTGTTTGTGTGTGAAACCAAGATAAAAGACAATCTAAATACTATTCAACTGTTTGTATGTAAAACCAAAAACAAAAGACAGCCATAAGTCTAACTTTTCATTATACTATGTTGCAATCTTACCTTTTAGTGAATAAAAATCTTGACTCTACTAACAATATCATAGAGCTTGCTGTGCGTGTCTAACTTGGGTTTTCTTTTTATTTCAGGCCGAGTCGACAAGAGCTACTGTTAAGGTAATTCAAGTCTGCACTTTTGCTCAATTGATCTCTAAATGACGCGAGCAGGTACTGTTCTTACTTGCTTTCCGCTCCATGTCACTCCATGCACCACTGCAGCCCCCTCGCTAAATTAAAAGAAATACAGCATAGCGCCAGCTTTCAACTGTTTTAATCAAAATTCAATACTGTGATCGTAAAAGTCAGGAATAATGAACACCTTTCTTTCTTCATTTGTTCCTTTTATTCTTCTTTGTGTTCTTATGCATTTGTGTTTCCTTTTTATTTATTTCATTTCTTACTTTGTTTTACTTTCTTGCCACTCATTCATTTTAAAAATTCCGAAAGAATATAGGTAGTTTCTTGAAATTTCTCACATAAATTTAAAAAAAATGAAATTGTTTACCACCACCAACATAAATTCAATAAAAAGATGGAAAAACACGCAATTCATTGTTACAATATGTGCATATTTATCATAAGTAATGCCACGAGTGATTTCCAAATTATCGATAAATTCACGACTCTCGAAGTGAGGAGTGAATTTATCTAGAGAATTTGGAAATCAAGAGTGGCATTTGTTAGGACTGTTTAACGAATAAAATTAAGCTGTTTACTCACAAATCATTGTTTAACTATAGTTATTTTAAAATATTTATATATTTAATGTAAACGCCGATGTTTGAAAACAAATGAGAAACGATTGGTACGCTTCATTTGCTTCTTTTGTTCATCACTGCAATCAGATCACATAATGTATTGTCAAAAGATCGCAATATTGTACGAATGTACCCTAGTGGAGAAATTTGAAATCAACATTATAGGTATTAATTAATTTCTGATGTCCTATGATGTAAATATGTCAATTATATTTTTTCTGCAACGTCATTTACTGGAAAATAATTCGTTTAAGAAAGTGCTAACATTGATTTATTTTTTTTGTAGTATAATCAACTGCTACAAATATTTTTATATTATCTCCCTCATGCGGTATGTGTTGACATTCATGCACTATATATACAATCTGGTAGCCGTATTTCTTATGAGAGTTAGTCACTGCAAACTGATGCTACGACCTATTTAGAATGTAAAAAGGTGGAGCTTTCTTTATTATGTTAAACTTTGGTTAACTTTTATAAGCTTCATAATGTGTTTCGTTGAGGTATTATTCAAAATTAAAATATAAAAAAAGTTGAGGAGACGGACCTTTCAGGTGAATATTCTATAAGTTTATATTTTAATTTTAAACTTTGGTTGATAAACTCGAGGCAAAACACGACTGATTGGTTGTAAATAAAAAATCATTGTAGTGTGATTGGTCATTGACTCCCATTTGGGGCATGAGTTCAATAGTTTATAATGAATATTCCATAATTTTATATTAATTTTGAAATTGTTGTCATTGCTTGTAGTCATGTTTTTGATAGATCGTAATTCCTTATTGTAATTAATTCTGTTTAATGGCACCGTAACCGAGTGGTTAAGGCAGGAAGCCTTGGCACAGAGCTACGGGACTTGCGCTGGTTCAGTCTCCATGGGGGAAGAAATTTTCTCATGGTATTTCGGCCAGTATGGGACCGGTGCGCACCCAGCATCGTGATGCATTTGGGTAGCTACAATAAGTAGCGGCTTCAGGTAATCATAGATTTATACCAATTGTTATTGAAAGAATTTCAACAAATAAATTTATTAATTGAATTTCTAAATTAAGAGGGTTAAAACCAGCTATAACGGCTGATCACGTGTCACCCCTACACTGGCTGTAGATCATCTACCTCTGTGATTGACACATGTGGATGTGAGGCTAGCAGCCGGTTGGTAGGCTAAGGGCCTTGTAGGCCTGTCGCGCCAGGAGATTTTTAAATGGAAATTTTAACATTATTTTAATTAGGCTCAATTAGACGACATTCTGGCAAAGAAGGGAACTGCATGTGCGGCAATTTCTGAAACCAAAAAGAAATTAAAAGGTTCGAAAGAAACAAAATTATTTATAGTTTTACAGCGGAGTAAATCACAATACAAGAGCAAGAGCTGGGGTAATGCTAATGATACATAAGAAACTTAGATCATCAATAGATAATTACACATTCCATAATGAAAGATATAGTACTATTGGCCGATAGCGAGGAGATACTGAAGGATAACACGCACACACTATTGAGTAACGCTAAGGAATTAGGACTGGAAGTAAATGTAAATAAAACAAAATATATGGTCACACGTAGGAATGCATTATATAATGGAAACGGACAGCTAATGACAAATAAGGGAAATTTTGAGGAAGTGGCTGAATTCAAATACCTAGGAACAATAATCACAAATAGGAATGAGATGCACAAAGAAATTAAACATAGGCTCAATTCTGGAAATGCGTACTATTATGCATTGCAGAGACTTTTGATGTCCCAACTCCTTTCAAAAAACGTTAAACTGAAAATATATAAAACCATTATTCTACCAGTTATATTATATGGGTGGGAGGAAACATGGACTCTTACTTTAAAGGAGGAAATGAGATTACGAGTTTTTGAGAATAAAGTTCTTACGAAAATGTTTGGACTAAAGAGAGATGAACAGACAGGTGAATGGAGAAGACTACATAACAATGAACTACATGGTCTTTATAGGAAGCCAGATATAATAAAAACAGTTAAGTCTCGTAGACTGCGATGGGCAGGACATGTTGCGCGTATGGGGAATGAAAATACGTGCATGGAAGCTTCTTGTAGAAAAGCAAGAGGGAAAACGCCCAGTTAGTAGACCAAAAATGAGATGGGAAAACAACATTAACTATGATTTGAGGGACGTAGATTATACAGGGAATGATTGGAAAGTATTAGCTCAGGATAGGGGTGTATGGAGAGCTTATGTCCGCCCGGCCATGATCCTACGGGTTCGAGAGTGCCAGTGAGTAAGTGAATAATGAAAGAATCATTCAAGTAAGACTAAAACTCTCACGAGGATACTTAACGATAATAGGGATTTATGCTCCAATAGAAGGCGAAGAACAAGAAAATGACAAATTATATTCAAAACTACAAACAATTGTCAATCATGTAAAGAAGAAATCAGATATTCTCTTAATCATGGGAGATTTTAATGGCAGGATAGGGAACCGAAAAATCCAGTGTCGTGTACGAGTATATGGAGAAGATATATTAAATAGAAATGGCCAAAGACTTATTGATTTTGCAGTTTACAATCAAGTAAAAATTATGAATTCCATGTATGAACATAAAGATAGTCATAAGTATAACTGGGAAGCCAGAAGAAGAAGAAGAGACGAAAGCCGAATAACAGCAAATGAGATGGGATTTATGCGCCGTACAGCAGGATATATAAAATGGGACCATAAAAGAAATGAGGAAATTATGGAAGAGTTGGATGTAGAACCCATTCTTCACCATATACGAAACTACAGAACAACTGGAAAGCCCATCTTCAACTAATGCCGTCTCATAGAATTCCAAAAGCCATGCTTCTTTACTGCCCCCAAGGCATAAGATCGCTGGGACGTCCAAAATAGCGCTGGATGGAAAATTCCTCTATGAGACCGTAACAGGCCAAACGGCCTAATACTTGCATGGATGATGATGATGAGGCTCTGGAATGCGCTAATTTCTGTTGGTACGGATGTCGTGATTTGTTGCTGATTGTAAGCTTTAGTTACGTACAACACTACATTAGGATCAGCACCGAGACCTGCTGAAGATGGAATAGAGATTGTGGAAGGCCTTCAGACAAAAAAGCATAATTTTTATAAGTTGAGGATGACGGTTCTGACCTAAGAAGGTACATTTTACCTTTATTTTATTCTAAGAACAATGTCTCTATCGATAACAGTTCCTTACGCAATTCAGTCATATACTTACTTACTTACTCACTGGTACTATCGAACCCGTAGGTTCATGGCCGCGCGGACATAAGCTCTCCATACATCCCTATCCTGAGCTAATGCTTTCCAATCATTCCCTGTATAATCTACTTCCCTCAAATCATAGTTAATGTTATTCTCCCACCTCATTCTTGGTCTACCAACTGGGTGTTTTCCCTCTGGCTTTCCTACAAGAAGCTTCCATGCAAGTCTTTCCCATACGTGCAACATGTCCTGCCCATCGCAGTCTACGAGACTTGACTGTTCTTATTATATCTGGCTTCCTATAAAGACCATGTAGTTCATTGTTATGTAGTCTTCTCCATTCACCTGTCTGTTCATCTCTCTTTGGTCCAAAAATTTTCCTAAGTACTTTATTCTCAAATACTTGTAATCTCCTTTCCTCCCTTAATGTAAGAGTCCATGTTTCGCACCCATATAATATAACTGGTAGAATAATAGTTTTATATATTTTTCAGTTTAACGTTTTTTGAAAGGAGTTGGGACATCAAGAGTCTCTGCAATGCATAATAGCACGCATTTCCAGAATTGAGCCTATGTTTAATTTGTTTGTGCATCTCATTCCTATTTGTGATTATTGTTCCTAGGTATTTGAATTCAGCCACTTCCTCAAAATTTCCCTCATTTGTCATTAGCTGTCCATTTCCATTATATAATGTATTTCTACGTGTGACCATATATTTAGTTTTATTGATATTTACTTCCAGTCCTAATTTCTTAATGTTACTCAATAGTGTGTGCGGCAATTCATTCATATGGCGGGTAAAAATAGCACCACGGTTCCTCCAATAGACGTACTCGGTGAGGTTATACTTTATGCAATTTCGTTCACAGTTCAACTGGAACTTAATTTCAGTTTGGTTTAGTGTATAATTTTTGCTTCAGTTAATAGAGTGAGCAGGATTTAATTAAATTTGAAACGTTTAGAAATTGTGATGACAAGTTTTAAGTGTTTGTTTTGAACGTAGAGCTGTGTTGACTTGGAAACGCGAGTAAGCGCGGCTGAGTGTTTGAAACAGGTGGGTATAGTGTTCCATCTCTGTGACAATTGTTTTGTGGGCTTCAAAGGAAAACCGACTCTCAAGGGAATTTCACTTTGCAATAAGATTCGCACGTTATCAAGTAAATCGTTCTTTGTAACTGGTTTTCATACGTCACCAAACAATATCAGTGGCGTGAAATAAAAAATCATAAAATAAAATTCAGTAAAAGCTCCTTATTATATGGGTGCGAAACATGGACTCTTACTTTAAGGGAGGAAAGGAGATTACGAGTATTTGAGAATAAGGTACTTAGGAAAATTTTTGGATCAAAGAGAGATGAACAGACAGGTGAATGGAGAAGACTTCATAACAATGAACTACATGGTTTTTAGGAAGCCAGATATAATAAGAACTAATAAAACTCTACAAAATATAATAAAAAACAATAAAACCAAAACAAAAAAAGAAAAATTATCAGGTGTATATAAATTGAAGTGTTGCACATGTGACAATGTCTACATAGGACAAACTGGTAGACCTTTTATCTCTCGGATAAAGGAACACATGAGAGCACATAACAGAAATTTAGAAAATTGAAAATATGCTAACCACCTATTCCAATTTAATCATTGTTTCGATCCTAATTTTGAAATTTTACATATTTGTGATAAGGGTAAGAAGTTAGATCTTTTGGAGGCTGTAGAAATTAATAAATTTAAAAGTAGTAAAAAACTGTTAAATTCTCAACTTGATTTGAATGAATCCCCTTTGTTAAATTAAAAAATTTAAATAAATATTGTTGTATTGTTGCTTAGATCAGTTGGAACAGAATTCATAATTTGTTAACATGTCTGAAGAGGGTACAGTGTACCGAAACAGCTGTCACTGAATTATATAATAAATATGAAAATCAAATAAAACTACGTTTTAATTTTATTTAATTAATGAATATGGATTTTCATCAAGTAAACACCAACTCAATTGATTATAATAAGAACAGTTAAGTCTCGCAGACTGCGATGGACAGCACATGTTTCACGTGTGGAGAATGAAATACTTGCATGGAAGCGTCTTGTAGGAAAGCCAGAGGGAAAACGCCCAGTTGGTAGACCGAGAATGAGGTGGGAGAATAACATTAACTATACAGGAATGATTGGAAAGCATTAGCTCAGGATAGGGATGTATGGAGAGATTACGTCCGCGCGGCCATGAACCTACGGGTTCGATAGTGCCAGTGAGTAAGTAAGTAAGTAAAAGCTGCTTATACGCGGGGGATACGTTCTACAAAAATTCCGTGAATACAGAAACCGCGAATATGTATGGGTATACGTTCAAAGGTCCCAAAATAAAATAAAAATTATCAAAGTAGAATCAATTAATGAGAGATTTTGAACAATTTCTTCCTTCTTGTTCATTCCTGGTTTAGGCAAGAGTTGCCTGTTCCGTCTTCACTAATAGATCTAAGACCATCTCTTCCGAGGACGTCCGACATCTCTTCTTCCTCTTCGAAAATAATGGAACATTTTATTTCGAACAATTTCTATGAATTATTATTGTCAGACTTTGGCAAGGGCTTAAAGAACTTAGTAAATTTTTCCTGTTTTGTCGCTTTTAAAAGGTCTTTCAATTTTGATTGATATTCAGCTGTGAACTCAGCGATAGAATTCCTTAATCTGTCTTCAAATTTCTTGATCAATCGTACAGTTGATTCATCAACATTGAAACAGCGTGATATTGATGCAAAAGACTCGCTAAAGCATAAACGGTCAGGCATTTATATTTTTACTTTAAGTGGCAACACTACTTTTTTCCGCTTCCGAACTAATTTTCTTTCCTTTTACTCGACATTGTTAACAAAGCAGAAGAGAAATTATTGCAACAAATGTCAAGTTGAAATAATCAAACACCGGTCCTGGCGAGAATGGTATATATCAAAGGATATCCGCGTGTGAAGTATTATTATTATTATTATTATTATTATTATTATTATTACTACTATTGCTATTATTGTTATTATTATTATTATTATTGTTACAATGAAATAATTGTACACATGAAGGTGAAACATCTACAACCAAGAGATTGGATGCGCCGACAAAATTAGCTATTAGGAATCGGACGATTTTAAAGGCATTAATCAACCGATGATCTATATATTATTATTATTATTATTATTATTATTATTATTATTATTATTATTACAGTTAAGCCTCGTATACTGCGATGGGCAGAACGTGAGACACGAATGGGGAATGGAAGAGATGCAAGGAAGCTTCTGATAGTAAAACCAGAAGGAAAACGCCCAGTTGGTAGACCAAGCACGAGGTGGGAAATTAACATTAACCATGATTTGAGGGATGTATATTAGGCCTATACAGGGGATGATTGCTAAGCATTGGCTCAGGATAAGGGATGTATGGATAGCGTATATCCGCGAGACATGAACCTAAGGGTTCCATAATGCCAGTGAGTTAGTTACTACTGTTATCAATATTATTATAGTTATCATCATTATTATTATCATTAATATCATTATTATTATTATTATTATTATTATTATTATTATCATTATTATTATTATTTTTATTATCATCATTATCATTATTATTATTTTAATTATCATTATTATTATTATCAGTATTATCATTTTCATTATTATTATTATTATTATTATTATTATCATTATTATTATCATTGTTGTTATTATTACTATTATTATTATTATTATTATTATTATTATTATTAATGTTATTATCATTTTCATTATCATTATTATTATCATTTTCATTATCATTATTATTATCATTATTATCATTTTCATTATCATTATTATTATTATCATCATTATTATTATTATCACGATTATTATCATTTTCATTATTATTATTATTATTATTATTATTCATTATCATTATCATTATTAGGTCGTCTTCCGGGCATATAGGCCATGGTCCAGTCGTTCTTCTGCTCAACGTTTCGTCTACTGCTGCGGTAGACATCTTCAGGAGATACTGCGTGCTCTCTGTGAACTCCTCAACAGTCGGCTGCAGACTGGCTGGTCGTTGGAAACTCCCTCCCTATTTATAGGAAACACCCTGGTGGAGAGGCGGTTTTCTGCGCGGTCCGTGTTGCGTGCTGTTTTGTCCAGGCTGTCGCTAGCAGAAGTCATAGGCTTCGTTGTCGTATTGTGCAGTGCCGGGATCCAGATTTTGTTTATCTTCATGGTTTCTTCTTTTTTTTTTTTTTTTTTTTTTAACAAAAAAGAAGAAACCATGAAGATAAACAAAATCTGGATCCCGGCACTGCACAATACGACAACGAAGCCTATGACTTCTGCTAGCGACAGCCTGGACAAAACAGCACGCAACACGGACCGCGCAGAAAACCGCCTCTCCACCAGGGGTGTTCCTATAAATAGGGAGGGAGTTTCCAACGACCAGCCAGTCTGCAGCCGACTGTTGAGGAGTTCACAGAGAGCACGCAGTATCTCCTGAAGATGTCTACCGCAGCAGTAGACGAAACGTTGAGCAGAAGAACGACTGGACCATGGCCTATATGCCCGGAAGACGAACCTAATAGGGATCAAGACGCCGGCCGTGAAAGCCTACAGTTATACATCATTATCATTGTTATTATTATTATCATTATTATTATCATTGTTGTTATTATTATTATTATCATCATATATTTAAAAAATGGATGATAAAATAAGAGGTATGTGGGAGTAGTTCTGGAAGAATTGGAATGGGAAGATAGAGAAGGTAGATAGAAGATAAAATTAAAAAAAAAGCTTTGGGCACAAGAAGATGTTTACATTGTAAACGTGTTTATACAAAATTATTATTGTTGTTATCATTATTATTATTATTATTATTATTATTATTATTACCATTACTATTATTATTAAATATCGTTGAATTAAGTTGATTGATCTAATTCCCTTTTAAAAACAGGAATATTGTGTTTTATCAAACAAATAGTTTTATAATGTGTCTGCAAGAAAACACAACAGAGATAGATAGACATATAATTTCATAGGCTTACATTGCTGGCTATAGGTGTATTCAGTGTAGTATAATTACAGGAGTAGTAATGGCGGTGACTTCTTAATGTCATGTGTACACGTATCAGACATTATCAAAGTGATTTACAGTTGGTAATTGTGTGTCTATTAAAATGTACCTGTCAGCCATAATTTCAGGTTTGCCAACTGTCTTATCAGACAATAGAGTTTCTTGTTTCATTTGTTTCTCCCCATGAGGGTTTAATTGCCCTATATTTCATGACCGCTAGAACATTGATTGTTCTCATTGCTGCCAACTGTTGAATTATTGGAGAGGGTAAACAAAGGGTGTAGCATTACATATATTACAATTACCACATCTTTCATCGTTCCCATATTTCATACTTGATTATATAATAGGGATATAAGCAGTTTTGCCAAACTTGAGATGCGACGTTTCAGGGCTTATTCAGTAAGAACCATGAAAAATGTTTATTTATTTTTTTACTCTAAGGAAAGACCATAGATTTATCCACCTTATTCCAAAATTAAAAAAAATATATTACATGATTATTCAACATCATCATCATCATCACTCCAGGGATTAGGCAATTGCCCGTTCCGACTTCATAATGCATCAGCCCAACGTCTTCTAGGTCTTCCAACATCACGTCTTCCTCTTGCTTGATAATTTCTTGCTAACAATGGATATCTGTGCTTACTCATTCCATCCATGTGATCAATCCATTTCTGTCTGTGATTCGTGACTTTATCCAATAAAGGCTGTACTTTCAATTCTTCTCTTATATCCTCATTTCTTATTCTATCAAATCTTGTACATCCTTTTACTTGTCTTAGGAACCTCATCTCCGCCGTCTGTATTCTATCCTTCTGTTTTTTCACTGGAGCCCAAAGTTTCACATCCATACAATATTGTGGGAACCGCCATAACATTATACATTTTTATCTTGGTTTCTTTTCTAATTTTATTTTTGAATGTTCTCTGTATTTTTCCACACACCGTCGGAAATTTATTTATTTTGGAGTCAATATCTCTTTCCACATTGTACCCAACATCACAGCCCAAATATTTGAAACTAGACACCTGTTCTATACTTTGATTTTCTAAAATAATTTTGGATCTCACTGGATCTCTTCCTCTAAAAGCCATGGTCTTCGTTTTCCTTACAGGAGTCTTTAGATCGTATAATTTACATATTTCATTTAATGCATGCATTGATTTCTGTAAGTCGTCTTCATTTTCTGTATTATGATTACATCGTCAGCAAATTTATTCAACATTCTTTTGTAATATTGAATGTAAGTACACGTATGTTCAAAATTTAGACTGGCTTTCTTCAAAATGCAATTTTTAAATTGAAGAAAAGAAAACACAATATCTCGAGAACATTAAAGAAAAATGCAAGAATAGATACTAGATTCAAGTTTTATAGAACACATTCTAATACCCTGCGTGCGCTGCAACACCTTTTCCGTTGCCCGGGAATCTACTTATCCCGATGTACTTGGCATAAATTAGCTGAAAAACAAAATTCGTTATTTTAAGTTATCCATAAAAGAAAAACCGCCGTACGCTGCTATGCTAGCCGGGAATCTACTTATCCCGATCTTGTTGGCATCATTGAAAGACAAAAATGGTTATTGTGAGTTATCCTTAAAAGATAAACATATGCTGTCGCGAACTTTCTGTAACCTTCCCAGGAAAATCATGAACATTTTGCAAAAAAACCATGAATGGCATGGCAGTACATGCTTGCCCGGGAATTTACTTGTCCCGATCTCCTTGGCTACAACGAAAGACAAAAATGGCTTTCGTATGTTACCTGTAAAAGATAAACATATGCTATCACGGACTTTGTTTTTTAGTTTTTTAAGATATTCAATTCTGTGTACATTAATTTTGTGTATTTGTTATGGTTTAGGCAGCGTAAGTCATTTAAGGGTAAAAAAGGGATTTTATCACGTTTTTTACTGCAAAGGATGTTTTTAACCCTTAAATTGGCAAAACACAGATTTCTTCTGCTAGTTATTTGAATGTGGCGGACCGCAGTGAAAACGGAATCTTGTATAACTGTTATTATTAGGTCATCATTATCATAGTACATTCACGAATTTAGGCCATTTGTTGACCTGTTTCGGCCTCAATAGAAACACCAACCAGAAGACTTTCGAGTGGACGTTCTGGTCTTCTTCTTCCTGCAGGTTGATATCTTAACATTAGTTTTGGTATTCTGTGATCTTCCATTCGATGAACATGTTGCATCCATCTTGACTTATAATCAGAAATTTTGTTTTCTAAAGATTCCATGTGTAATTCTTCTAAGATGTCTTCATTTTTGTGATCTAGTAGTGTGTATCCTGCAGTCCTCCGAAGATATCTCATTTCAGCAGATCTAAGTCTCTGTATATCCTTCTGTTTCAACGTCCATACTTCGCTACCATACAAAAGAGTTGGAAGAGCCAGTGTTTTATACACTTTCAGTCTTGAATGCTTTTGGACTAACTGTGGCTTGAAGATAGAATTTATTAACCCTAAAATTCTTAAAAATTTAGATTTTTTGCATTTACATCCTTTTCTTCTTCATATGAGATATTGCATCCTAGATATGTAAAATTATTCTCCTGCTCCAAAATTTTATTGTCCAGTACAATTTTACTTCTGACAGGATCTACACCTTGAAATGCCATAATTTTTTGTTTTTTCTGTAGATATATTTAATCCATATTCGTCTGTAATTTTGTTAAGTTGTTATTATTAGGTATATTGTATAATTAGATACACGTTTAAGTGGTTTCATTTTGTTCGTTTTCTTCTGATTTATTTAAAACATTAAATTAACTGAACCGAATGATGTATCCAAATGGATACATTATGAATTTAAGGGTTAAGGGTGTAAGAGTTGAGTATTGCAACTCTCTTGTTGCCTATGTTCATCCTTGGAATCTCCAGAACATTTTGCAAAACTCCACATCACAATCGGATCAACAGTATGGCCGCGCATGAAGTGCGAATAAACAAACAAACATTCATTTTATATATTAGGTTGGAAGTTCCTGCATTACTTATGAGAGTGAAACTTGGATAATGACCAAAAAATTATAAAGTAGAATGCAAATCGTAGAAATGAACTTCTTAGAAGAACAAAAGGCTGTACAAGATTGAATCGGATAAAAATGACGATATAAGAACAGATTTAATATATATCCACTGAATTATAAAATCAAGAAATATAGAGATAAATGGTTTAGACATATATTGAACACAAAACACATCAGTTTCAAGCTATTTGTGGTACAATAAATAGAACATTGAATAATAAAGCCCATAAACAAACAAAATTAAAATTTTATAAAACAATGGCTGTCCCTGTCCTTTTGTATGGGAGTGAATCTTGGATTACCACTACCAAACAAGAAAGTAAAATCCAAGCAGCCGAGATGAAATTTTTAAGAAGAGTAAAAGGCTGCGCTAGAATGGACCAGATAAGAAACGAGGATATCCGTGAAGAACTGCAGATCTACTCCATAAAGAAAATATATTAACAACAAGATACAGTGGAAAGAACATGTAGAAAGAATGGAAGAAAGTAGATTACCAAATAAAATCTTTCATTATTTTCCGAGAGGAAGAAGAGATGTCGGACGTCCTCGGAAGAGATGGTCTTAGATCTATTAGTGAAGACGGAACAGGCAACTCTTGCCTAAACCAGGAAGTGAAGAAGAAGAAGAAGATGGTTTAGACATCTAGAAAGAATGAATGTAACAAGATTACAAAAGCAGCATTTTACTACAAGCCTGGAGGTTCAAGGAATATAGGAAGGCCAGTGGAAAGATGGACAGAACAACTGTGAGGCGGAACAGGTTATTTGCCTAGCGTGTGAAATGAAGAAGAAGAAAATAAGAAGAACTCCTAATAAAATAGAGGCCATGGCTCACCACTGGGCTACGCCATTGTAGATAGAGAGATTATTAATTTACACAACTGTAGGGTACATTTGCTAGTATTAAAATCGTCTAAATTTTGGGGTAAGTTATCTAAGTGTGTTTATTGTTACGGACAACAAAGGGAATTTAAATAATTTATGGAGTGAAGGGAGGGTGGTATTACGTCATGGCGTGTGTCTGCAAGCCATGAAATCGCCTACTGTGTCAAAACAAGAGAGGATCGGATGTCAATTCAACACTAGACACCCTTTTGCAAAGTCTCCCTAACCCCTTTGCGATCAATAGAGCACCTCCCTTTTCTTCCCCTTTCTAAAGGTCATAGACTTTTTTTTTATAATTTAGTTGTATATATTGAATAAGGAAGCGTGGCTTACCCTATTCTTGGCATATCGAGTTACCCCCAGGCAGAGAGAACTCTATAATATCACCCACTTAAATATATTTTCTTTATGTCTTCTAAACGAGCCATGAATTTAAAATTGAGATCAAAACACATTTATTGCATAGTAGCCTATATCTCATTTCAACGGCTTCCATAATTTATATTTATTTAGGCTCGTGGAGTTAAGACCATATGGCCTTCTCGTCTACTCACCAGGACAAACATATGTTACATCACAATAAAACAATCAAAATTAACAGTTTAGAAATGTAATATAAAATTATATATATATATATATATATATATATATATATATATATTAGGTCTGTCTCCTCAAGCGTTGCAACATTAAGTTACTGTAGGTCTTTCGGGATTAGTCCCATCATCAGCAGAAAATACGTCTGCAACCACTGGCTTCGAATCTAAGACTGGCTGGTCGCTTATTACTTTAAAGAGTGGGTTTGAATTACTAGGTCTGTTTATGTTTAATAGCAGGTATTGTTCGTCAGTTTAAATATTACCAATTCCTCCAGAAATTGATTCTATTTAGAGTACTCTCTTTGTGCATAATAGTCGGTGTAATATCCATGTCCAGCATGCAATGTGATGCCCGAATTACATATTTTGCAAAAAATTGATTTACCTCTTGCATAAATAAAATCCTTGAAATGTTCTTTGTATGTGATGTTAAAATATGTCCTGGTACTTCCGATATAAAATTTGTTACAGTCTTTGTATGTTAGCATATATATGTGAAAATTAATGTGCTTTTTATGATTAGTTGAATAAGTAGAAGAAAAATAATTATAAATGTATATTTTTAGATACCCCGTGCTGTTTACGCGGCGTTGTCCGGGAATCTACTCATTCCGATCTTCTTGACATAAATGAGCTGAAAAACGAAAATTGATTTACTTCTTATGATTAGTGGAATAAGTAAAATGAAAAATAATTGTAAATGTATATCGTAATTATTTTAAGATTACCCGGTGTTGCCCGGGAATCTACTTATCTCGATCTTCTTGGCATAAATGAACTAAAAGACAAAATTTGTTATTGTGAGTTATCCGTAAAAGAATAACCCCCATGTGCTGCTGTGCTTGCACAGGAATCTACGTATTTGTCTCGATCTTGTTGGCATCAATGAAAAACAAAAATGGTTATTGTGAGTTATCCATAAGAGATAAACATATGCTGTCGGGGACGTTTTTGTAGAGATTTTTGAGATATTCAATTCTGTGTACATTAATTTTGTGTATTTGTTATGGTTTAGGCAGCGTAAGCCATTTATGCGTCCAAAGAGCTACTTATTTCACGTTATCTACTACAAAGGGCGATTTGCAAGGGTGTAGGAATCGAGTATGACAACTCCCTTATAGCCTATGTTCATCGCGGAAATCTCCTGAACATTTTGCCAAAAAGCCCCATCACAATCGGATCAACGGTATGGCCGCGCATAAAGTACGAACAAACAAACAAATAGATAGACATTCATTGTTATATATTAGATAAATCTTATTCTTCTTCCTTCCAAGTATTAGGCCAAGGCCTGTTACGATCCAATATAAAATTTTCCCTCCAGCATTTCATAGGACGGCCCAGTGATCTTCGACCTCTTGGTATATAATTATAAACAGCTTTGGGGATCCGATTTGAATATTAGATAAATAAAGAACAATATTTCTTGCAGGTAGCAGTGCTAGAGCATTTTGTTCCCCCAAAATAAATATAAATATGATCGATAAACGGACGTAATTTTTAAATATGTTTTCATGATAACTACTTCAATGGATTAGTTCGTTGTGAATTCGCTAAAGGAGTGTTTTAAGTATATATTTACCCTTTACTTAACTTTATACCTTCATTGTATATCACTTGTTCTTATGAAGTATTTAGTCCCTATGGTAACGTCAAAGAAACAAATGAAATGTTGGAGTTAGTTGTGGGAATGTGTTTTGTCTGTTCTAACATGATTGTTTTAGCTGATTAAACTTGTGTTTACTTTTGTCTAAACAATTCTATTAATAATTGAACATCAATTACATTGAAGTAAGGAGAGAAACCTTTGCAGAGTAAACACTCTGGTCAGAATGAGGAAATTATACAATTATGAGTAGAGAGTAACATTATGGAGAATCTTACAAGGGAACCATCAAGCATTACCGAAACATACCTTGAAGTTTCTCCCAGAGAAGCGTTGTGATATACCTGGGCCGTGTCTAAAGAATTATCTGCATTTTTAATTGCAAGGCACGGAAATGGAAGACACAATCCAGCTAAGTCAACCCACTGTTTGGAGCGGATGGACTCCTAGCTTGAGTGAGATCAAAGTGGAACGAGGCAGGACGCATCGCGAACGGCAGGTATTGAGGGTAATCTAATCTGCCAATTAGGGAGTTTCATTTCTTCTCTATAGTTTAAATGAGAGATCTGTGACTGGATTTTCGTGTCTTCCAGTTAAAACTGCAGATAATTTTATGAACACGACCTTCATACAGCACAATGCTTCTCTGGAAGAAAGGTAGGTTTCGGCTTGCAATGTTTGACAGTTCCCTTGTTAGAAAAAGCAGCTGTTTATTTTAATTACTAACTCACTGGCACTTTCGAAACCTCAGGTTCATGGATGGTCTCCATAGATCGCTGTCTTGAGCCAATATTTTCCATTCGTTCGCGCAGCAATTATAAGCAAGTAAACATGCTATTTCCGTACTATTTCCCCGCAGTCTGACGAATAGATATTTAAATATACCAGTTATATTATAAGGATGCGAAACTTGTAATCTTACTTTAAGGAATGAGTAACAATTACTAGTGTTTGAGGATCAAATCCTTAAGGAATTTTTTAAAACAAAGACGAGCGAATGGAGAAGACTGCATAACAGTGAGCTACATGTTGTTTATGTGAAACCTGATGTAATAAGAATCCACCGCTGTGGTCTCGAGGTAGCGTGCTGCCTTGTCACGCAGCGGGCCCGGGTCCGATTCCCGGTCGGGGCAGTTTTTTTGGCTGAGGTTTTTATCGGGGTTTTTCCTCACCTGTAAGACAAATGTCAGGAAAGCTTTAAGGCCCAAACGGTCCCCTAAATCATATGGCCATCATCACCATCACCATCCTTATCATTATCATCATCATGATCATCCTTCGCAGGTGTGGAAAGCAACGGGAAGCTACCACACCTGCAATTCCCTAGTAAAGCTGCAAAGCATAGCATGAAAATGCTATGATTGCAGTGAAAGACCTGCCCTCGGGCAGAATTACTATGGATGGATGTAATAAGAAGAGTTAAGTCTCGTAGACCGCGATGGACATAACATATGGCATGAGTGGGACATGTAACATGAGCATGGAGTCTTGCTGTTAAGGAAAACCAGCGCAGCTGTTAGGCTAACAATGAGATGAGAGAATAATATTAACCATGATTTGATGCAAGTATTTTATACAGGTATTGATTGGAAAACAATAGCTGAGGATAAGGATGTATGGAGAGCTTATATCCGAGCGGCCATGAACCTACGGTTTCGATTTTACCATTGATTCAGTTAGTTAGGCAAAATATATGTGGGCAAACCGTGAAAAGGATGTAAATAATAATAATAATAATAATAATAATAATAATAATAATAACAATAATCATCATCATCCGGTATCATGGCGGCTGCCGCCGTCTTCCGGAAACCAAACGCCATTCCTCTCTATCCATCCATTGATCTTCCTCCATTCCTCTGATATTCATAGCTGCTTGTACCCCTTCTATCCAAGTTTTCTTCGGTCTTCCTCCTTTCCATTGGGATCCATTCCATAACAATTTTTGGCAATCTTTGCTCTGGCATTCGTTTGACATGACCATACCACTGCAATCTTTTCTTTTCTATAATGTCTATGATGTCCGACTCCTCTTGTACACGCATAATTTCCCTTATTTCTTTATTTCGTATTCTATCCATTCTAGATTTTCCAGCTGATCTTCTTAAAACATCCATTTCTGTACTTAAAATTCTTTTCATTTCCCTGGTAGGAATTTTTGCCAGACTTCAGCACCATATGTTAAAATAATAATAATAATAATAATAATAATAATAATAATAATAATAATAATAATGCTTTATTTTAGCTGGCAGAGTTTTAAGGCCATAAGGCCTTCTCTTCCACTCAACCAGCGAATAGTAGAATTATACAAAAATTACGTACATATTACAATTTTAAGATATTATTAAAATACAGACTAAACAAAATACAATGATGATGTGATCTAATACTAGCTAATACTAACAAAAACATAACTCGGGTCATCTCCTAATGAATGGTTTGCTATATTATGACGAAAGCTATTAGCCTAATTAAAATAATTTGAAATGTTTTAAACGAATAGTTTTTATTTTATTAACATATAAATGGATTTTCATCAAGTAAAAGCCAAATCAATTGATAACTGAATTAGTTTTCAGTTTATGTATTCCGAGAGGCATTCTTGGATCATGAGAGGTTTACGGACCACAATTTGTAAACTACTTTCTTGATGTAATGAATAAAACACATGAGTCTGCTGCAGTACGGCGCTCTCCCATTGTTACATGAGTTAAGATTTCCTTTTGACGTCACCTCGCGATGAAATATAAGGGCCAGTGCGTGGGACAAATGATCTATTTTTACGATGACTGCCTTCTGACACGAATTGACACATCATGACTGTTTTTATGACCTGTCTTTATGGCGCTACCAATATAGACTGTTTTGTTTACATCTTTCTTCTTGTACATATTTTTATGAGAGGGAAATATTAAATTTAACATCTAGCATAAACATGTAAACATCTTTTGTAGTGTTATTTAATTCATAACACTAAAAACAGTCTATTTGTTAAATTAAAGGCAATTCACACGGAACTGAGAGCATGTATATCCTTAATAGACAAAAATAAAATATTGGCTGTAATTTCATTAACAAGGACCCATTTCATCATATTCAACATTTCGTAGTATTAATACCACAGAACAGTAATCAAAGTCCTAACATTCGATGTTCCTAGGAACATCTCCCTGTGTTTGAACCTTTGGCATGGGTTCCCTGAAGTAGTCCCCGCCCGGAGAACCGAATGGGGGATTATTTGACCTCCGGAAAATAAGCAGACTTACTCCCTATATTGATGACATTGTAGGATATCATCAATGTGCATTTAGAAGAAACAGGTCTACAACAGATCAGATTTTTAGTATAAGACAGATTTTAGAAAAGAAATGGGAATATAATGGTACTGTACATCAATAATAATAATAATAATAATAATAATAATAGCTTTATTTTACCTGGCAGAGTTAAGGCCTTAAGGCCTTGTCTACCACTCAACCAGGTTTAAAAAAAATACAAAAGAAAAGTCTTAAATCTAAATTACAATATGTATATATAAACGATTACAAGTTATGAATACAATACAATTCATATTTATAATGTATTTTGATTTACTCTAAATTATACGTAGACTTCAAAAAAAGCATATGATTCAATTAAGAGGAGAAGTTATATAGTATCTTGCTGGAGTTCGGAATTCCTAAAAAGTTAGTTAGACTTATACGAATGTGTCTAAATGGTACAAAGAGTAGGGAGCGTGTAGGCAAACAGTTTTCGGACAGTTTTGAAATCCAGAATGGGTTGAAGCAAGGAGATGCACTATCTCCTCTACTATTTAATTTTGTACTAGAGCATGCCATTAAATCTTTAGAGAATGAGGATGGCTTACAACTCAATGGTATTAATAAGCTGTTAGTTTATGCTGATGATGTAGTATTGTTGGCCGATAGCGAGGAGATACTAACGGACAACACGCACACACTATTGAGTAACACTAAGAAATTAGGACTGGAAGTAAATATCAATAAAACTAAATATATGGTCACACATAGAAATCCATTAAATAATGGAAATGGACAGCTAATGACAAATGAGGGAAATTTTGAGGAAGTGGCTGAATTCAAATACCTAGGAACAATAATCACAAATAGGAATGAGATGCACAAAGAAATTAAACATAGGAGATTACAAGTATTTGAGAATAAAGTACTTAGGAAAATTTTTGGACCAAAGAGAGATGAACAGACAGGTGAATGGAGAAGACTACATAACAATGAACTACATGGTCTTTACAGGAAGCCAGATATAATAAGAACAGTTAAGTCTCGTAGACTGCGATGGGCAGGACATGTTGCACGTATGGGGAATGAAAGACTTGCATGGAAGCTTCTTGTAGGAAAGCCAGAGGGAAAACGCCCAGTTGGTAGACCAAGAATGAGGTGGGAGAATAACATTAACTATGATTTGAGGGGGAAGTAGATTATACAGGGAATGATTGGAAAGCATTAGCTCAGGATAGGGATGTATGGAAAGCTTATGTCCGTGCGGCCATGAACCTACGGGTTCGATAGTGCCAGTGAGTAAGTAAGTAAGAACAGTAATCAAAGTAAAAGAACAGCAAACTGAAGAAATAACGCTCACAAAGGGCATCAGGCAAGGTGACTCTTTAAGTCCATTCTTATTTAATATTATAATGGATAAAATTATTGAAAACATACCACCACGTTTGGGTTATAAAATGGGAAACATTACATTTCACTTAATATGTTATGATGTCGTTCTTCTTTCAGAATCTGAAGATAATTTACAAAGATCTTTACATCAATTTAATATAAATGCCAGAAAATACAATATGGAAATTAACACGAATAAGACAAAATGCTTAACAATATCAAAAGAACCAGTAAGATGCAAATTAGAAGTGGAAAAAAAAAATCATAGAACAAGTGTCAGAATTTAATTATTTAGGTGTATTAATAACAAACACTAAAAATTTAATAAAAGAAGTAAAGAAACAAGCTGATAAAGCAGCACAAGTATCAGGATATATGAAAGATTTAATTTGGCGCAAAAAACATATGACAATAGAAAGCAAAACCCGCATATACAAAACGATAGTTCGACCAGTTATCGTATATGGAGCAGAAACTAGAGCTGATACAACAAAAACTAAACAAATAATAAGCACATGCGAAATGAAAATCTTAAGAACTATTCAGGGGAAAACATTATTTGATAAAATACACAACACAGAAATTAGGGACAACTGCCATATTCAAGACATAACCAAATTTATTATAGACAGACGAAAATATTGGAAAGGTCATGTAGAAAGAATGGAAGAAAACCGGCTTGCAAAAAAGAGCTAAAGAAGATAGACCAATGGACGGGAGAAGAACAAGAGGAAGACCTGCCAAGAGATGGATAGACAGTGAATGTACGTCTTGTACGTCTTCCTCCGATGAGTGATTTTGGAAATAAACAGGATGAAAATCCTACAAATTAAGTTTAAGAAGAAGAAGAAGAATGTTTCTGCGAACTTGGTGTGATGTGGAGTGATGGGGTGTCCTATGTTGCGGTATATTAAGCAAGAGATTGTGTTGTGATCGTGTGTTTAAATTATGGTTGGGGATAGATACTGGAAACGAAAGGATAAATAATTGGGATTCGAGGTATATATATATATATATATATATATTTATTTATTTATTTATTTATTTATTCTTATTTAAATAATGGAAATCAATACAAAGAAAACTAAAGTGATGGCCTTTTGTGGGAAATACCCTGTACCTAGCAAAATTGTTTTGGATGATGAAATTCTAGAACGAGTAAACGAATTTAATTATTTGGGTTATAATTTAACATTTCAAGATGAAGCTGATATATCAAAGAAAATCACAAATTTTACAAAAACGATGGTGTAATGAAACCATCTTTAGTACAGAAGAACACTAGATTACGGCTTTATAAGGTTCTCGCAAGACCAGTATTAAGATATGGTAGTGAAGCATGGACAATACGAAGATGAGATGAAAGCCGAATAACAGCAAATGAGATGGGATTTATGGGTCTTACTGCAGACTATACAAAGTGGGACCATAAAATAAATGAGGAAATTATGGAAGAGTTGGATGTAGAACCCATTCTTCACCATATACAAAACTACAAGAATAACTGGAAAGCCCATCTTCAACGAATGCCATCTCATAGAATTCCAAAAGCCATGCTTCGTTACTGCCCCCAAGGCAAAAGATCGCTGGGACGTCTAAAAAAGCGCTGGATGGAAAATTCCTCTTTGAGACTGTAACAGGCCACACGGCCTAATACTTGCATGGATGATGATGATGATGATTATTATTTAAATAAGAGAACTAGACAGTGTAATTTTCGTCTGTCCTTAAGGTGGAGTCGTGACAATTCGTGAAAAAATGGAGAAATGTGATCATATTTTCGGACATTAAATATGAATCTAAAGACATATTATGAACACGCTGCAGTATCTGACAATCCGTCATTTGTAATATAATAATAATAATAATAATAATAATAATAATAATAATAATAATAATAATAATAATAATAGATAGATAGATAGATAGATAGATAGATAGATAGATAGATAGATAGATAGATAGATAGATAGATAGATAGATAGATAGATTAGATAGATAGATAGATAGATAGATAGATAGATAGATAGATAGATAGATAGATAGATAGATAGATAGATAGATATAGATAGATAGATAGATAGATAGATAGATAGATAGATAGATAGATAGATAGATAGATAGATAGATAGATAGATAGATAGATAGATAGATAGATAGATAGATAGATAGATAGATAGATCATCGATTTATTAATGTCTTTGACATCGTCCGATTCTCAATAGCCAATTTTGTCGGTCCATCCAATCTCCTGGTTGTAGATGTTTCTCCTTCCAGTTTCCACAGAATCTCTGAAATTAAAAACCTTGCTATCGCTCGGGTTTTAAACATTTTCCTATATTCTGTAAAAACCACTTCCCGGCATAGCTCTCGGGATCATTTCAGCAAGCAAGCCACTCCACCATGACATGGTAAAGATACCATGGCGGGATTAGTATTTAATATTAGAGTTAATTATGATTGTTATATTCTGATGTAATATATGTTTGTCCTGGTGAGTGGAAGAGAAGGTCACATGGCCTTAACTCCACCAGGCTAAATAAATAAAATAATAATACATCATCAGCATACAGTGACAGCTTATTAATACCATAGAGTAATAGGCCTACCTCATCCTTTAAACATTTGATGACATGCTCTAGTAAAAAATTGAATAGTAGAGGAGATAGTGCTTATCCTTATTTTAGTTTTATAATTAATTATAAATTTTTATTACAGTTATTTTCATGACAAATTCTCCATAACTAACTCACTGGCACTGTCGAAACCGGAGGTTCGTGGCTGACATAAGCTCTCCATACATTCCTATCCTGATCTAATGTTTTCCAATCATTCCCTGTATAATCTACATCTCTCAAATCATAGTTAATGTTATTCTCCCACCTCATTCTTGGTCTACCAACTGGCCGTTTTCCCTTTGGTTTTCCTACAAGAAGCTTCCATGCATCTCTTTCATTCCCCATTCGTGCCACATGTCCTGCCCATCATTCTTGGTCTACCAACTGGCCGTTTTCCCTTTGGTTTTCCTACAAGAAGCTTCCATGCACCTCTTTCATTCCCCATTCGTGCCACATGTCCTGCCCATCGCAGTCTACGAGACTTAACTGTTCCCATTATATCTGGCTTCCTAAAAAGAACACGTAATTCATTGTTATATATAATAAGAACAGTTAAGTCTCGTAGACTGCGATGGGCAGGACACGTGACATGTATGGGGAATGAAAGACTTGCATTGAAGCTTCTTTGTAGGAAAGCCAGAGGGAAAACGCCCAGTTGGTAGACCAAGAATGAGGTGGGAGAATAACATTAACTATGATATGAGGGAAGTAGATTATACAGGGAATGATTGGAAAGCATTAGCTCAGGATAGGGATGTATGGAGAGCTTATGTGCGTGCGGCCATGAACCTGCGGGTTCGATAGTGCCAGCGAGTAAGTAAGTAAGTAAGTAATTCATTGTTATGCAGTATTCTCCATTCACCTGTCTCTTCATCTCTCTTTGGTCCAAAATTTTTCCTAAGAATTTTATTGTCAAATACTCGTAATCTCCTTTCCTCCCTTAAAGTAAGAGTCCATGTTTCGCACCCATATAATATAACTGGTAGAATAATAGTTTTATATATTTTCAGTTTAACGTTTTTTGAAAGGAGTTGGGACATCAACAGTCTCTGCAATGCATAATAGTGCGCATTTCCAGAATTGAGCCTATGTTTAATTTCTTTGTGCATCTCATTCCTATTTGTGATTATTGTTCCTAGGTATTTGAATTCAGGCACTTCCTCAAAATTCCCCTCATTTGTCATTAGCTGTCCATTTCCATTATATAATGCATTTCTACGTGTGACCATATACTTAGTTTTATTGATATTTACTTCCAGTACCAATTTCTTAGTGTTAGTCAATAGTGTGTGCGTGTTGGCCGTTAGTATCTCCTCGCTATCGGCCAACAATACTACATCATCAGCATAAACTAACAGCTTATTAATACCATAGAGTAATAGGCCTACCCCATCCTCTAAACATTTGATGGCATGTTCTAGTAAAAAATTGAATAGTAGAGGAGATAGTGCATATCCGTATTTTTACTTAGACTATTAACTGTAAATTTTTATTACGAGTTTTTTTCATTACCATTTCTCAATTAGGAAACGATAAATTTTTATACTGAAGTTAGTGATGCAATGATACAAAACAACTGCATGTACATTACAATATATTACATGGATATAAAGACCCGATTATTTGAATATGAACTCTGCTGTTGCAGAATTTAGCTGATTATTTAGAATCATAAAAGCTATTTCAGTTTTAACAATGACGTCTGTAGATATACTTGGTCATAACTGCAGTAGTTGTGTAACAAAAAGCACAAAATGTATCTTTAAATAGAAATGTTGATTAGCTTTTACAGGCAGAGGGTAAAATAAAACAAGAGCGACATAAAATGGCGTGTGTCATGTGAGAAAATGAAGTCATTTCCATTCTGTTAACTTTGATCAGACATGTTATTACGTTATCTGACAATAAGTACTGCTCACTGCTCTTTCACGTCCCTTTAAACTTCAGGGTAACAATTTCTGTCGTAATTTAATAATACATCAGGTAAATTAAATCCCTCTTTGTGAAACTTCCCTCTGAAAAGTTTTTGAATTCCTTTAAAACCGCAGATAATACAGTGTGTAATAACATAAATGGCTCAAAGAGTAGGGTGCGTGTAGGCAAACAGTTTTCAGACACTTTTGAAATCCAGAATGGGTTGAAGCAAGGAGATGCACTATCTTCTCTACTATTTAATTTTGTACTAGAGCATGTCATTAACTATTTAGAGAATGAGGAAGGCTTACAACTGAATGGTATTAATAAGCTGTTAGTTTATGCTGATGATGTAGTACTACTGGCCGATAGCGAGGAGATACTAAAGGCCAACACGCACACCCTATTGAGTAACACTAAGAAATTGGGACTGGAAGTAAATATCAGTAAAACTAAATATATGGTCACAAGTAGAAATTCAGTATATAATGGAAATGGACAGCTAATGACAAATGAGGGAAATTTTGAGGAAGTGGCTGAATTCAAATACCTAGGAACAATAATCACAAATAGGAATGAGACGCACAAAGAAATTAAACATAGGCTCAATTCTGGAAATGCGTGCTATTATGCATTGCAGAGACTTTTGATGTCCCAACTCCTTTCAAAAAACGTTAAGCTGAAAATATATAAAACTATTATTCTACCAGTTATATTATATGGGTGCGAAACATGGACTCTTACTTTAAGGGAGGAAAGAAGATTACAAGTATTTGAGAATAAAGTACTTAGGAAAATTTTTGGACCAAAGAGAGATGAACAGACAGGTGAATGGAGAAGACTACATAACAATGAACTACATGGTCTTTATAGGAAGCCAGATATAATGGGAACAGTTAAGTCTCGTAGACTGCGACGGGCAGGACATGTTGCACGTATGGGGAATGGGAGACTTGCATGGAAGCTTCTTGTAGGAAAGCCAGAGGGAAAACGCCCAGTTGGTAGACCAAGAATGAGGTGGGAGAACAACATTAACTATGATTTGAGGGAAGTAGATTATACAGGGAATGACTGGAAAGCATTAGCTCAGGATAGGGACATATGGAGAGCTTATGTCTGCGCGGCCATGAACCTACGGGTTCGATAGTGCCAGTGAGTAAGTAAGTAAGTAAGTAAGTAATAACATAACTCTATCGTAAAATATTATCAGGTTGTTGAGGGATGTTGGCTACGTGTATTGATAGAATAGAATGGATTTATTTAGCCTGGTGGGGTTAAGGCCATGTGGTCTTCTCTTCCACTCACCAGGACAATCATCAATATCATCACCACTCCAGGGATTAGGCAATTGCCCGTTCCGACTCCATAATGCATCAGCCCAACGTCTTCTAGGTGTTCCAACATCACGCCTTCCTCTTGCTTGATAATTTCTTGCTAACAATGGATATCTCTCCTTACTCATTCCATCCATGTGATCAATCCATTTCTGTCTGTAATTCGTGACTTTATCCAATAAAGGCTGTACTTTCAATTCTTCTCTTATATCCTCATTTCTTATTCTATCAAGTCTTGTACATCCTTTTACTTGTCTTAGGAACCTCATCTCTGCCGCCTGTATTCTATCCTTCTGTTTTTTCACTGGAGCCCAAGTTTCACATCCATACAATATTGTGGGAACCGCCATAACATTATACATTTTTATCTTGGTTTCTTTTCTAATTTTATTTTTGAATGTTCTCTGTATTGTTCCACACACCGTCTGAAATGTATTTATTTTGGAGTCAATATCTCTTTCCACAATGTAGCCAACATCACAGCCCAAATATTTGAAACTAGACACCTGTTCTATACTTTGATTTTCTAAAATAATTTTGGATCTCACTGGATCTCTTCCTCTAAAAGTCATGATCTTCGTTTTCCTTACAGAAATCTTTAGATCGTATAATTTTCATATTTCATTTGATGCATGCATTGATTTCTGTAAGTCGTCTTCATTTTTCTGTATTATGATTACATCGTCAGCAAATAGACAAACATATGTTACATATAAATACAAAAAATTACAATAATAGTCATACTAAACAATTAATTATCTGTCAAATTGAATAATAATGAAAATAATGTCTGATAATACAATAAAATTAAATACAATTATAATAAATTAATGATAGAATGCATACAGAAAGGAATAACAGCTCGAATCTTACTTACAAACTGGCACTATCGAACCCTTAGGTTCATGGCCGCACGGACATAAGCTCTCCATACATCCCTATCCAGAGCTAATGCTTTCTAATCATTCCCTGTATAATCTACTTCCCTCAAATCATAGTCAGTGTTATTCTCCCACTTCATTTTTGGTCTGCCAACTGGGCGTTTTCCCTCTGGCTTTGCTACAAGAAGCTTCCATGCACGTCTTTCATTCCCCATACGTGCAACATGCCCTGCCCATCGCAGTCTACGAGACTTAACTGTTCTTATTATATCTTGCTTCCTATAAAGACCATGTAATTCACTGTTATACAGTCTTCTCCATTCACCTCTCTGTTCATCTCTCTTTGGTCCAAAAATTTTCAATTACATCATCATCATAGTACATTTACGAATTTAGGCCATTTGTTGACCTGTTTCGGCCTCAAGAGAAACACCATCCAAAAGTCTTTTGAATGGACATCCTGGTCTTCTTCTTCCTGCAGGTTGATATCTTAAAATTTGTTTGGGTATCCTGTAATCTTCCATTCGATGAACATGTTGCATCCATCTTGACTTATCAGAAATTTTGTTTTCTAAAGGTTCCATGTGTAATTCTTCTAAGATGTCTTCATTTATTTTTGTGATCTAGTTCTCAATTACATAACATTAATAATATACTAGTTATAACTGGTTTTAGCGCAAGACTAATTTGATATGGAATTCATAATAAAAAGGTTGAAAAACACATATGAATTTACAAAAAAACAGAATATCTGGCAATAAATAGCAATGAACGAGAAAATTTAATATTGGAAGAAGGAATCCAAATAAAGCAAGTGAAACAAACTAAATATTTTGGAATAATTATGGATAACATTGAAGGTATAGGCAAAGAGAACATAAAACGTAAAATTGAATTGAGTAGAAAAATAATATCATCGTTAAATTCCATATGGTGGGATAAGCATATTTGGAAAGACACAAAAAAATATAATGGTAAAACATTGGTGGAATCTGTTGCAATGTATGGAAGTATTCAATAAGTACTACAAGAATAGACTAATAGCTCTAGAAATGGATTATTTACGGAGAAGTGCCAGAAAGTCTAGATTAGAACATGTCACAAATAAGGAAATTAGAAACATAAGTGAAGCAGAAGAAAGCATAATTGAAAGAATTGAGGAGAAGGAATTAAAGTGGTTAGGACATGTTTTAAGAATGGAAGATGAGCGATGGCCGAAGCAACTATATGAATGGCATCCGAACAGAAAGAAGAAGATAGGGAGACCAAGAGGTTAACATGGAATGAAAACATGAAGATAGTAATGCAAGCTAGAGGGCTAAGCATCGAAGATGCCCAAGACCGTAGGCTTTGGAGGTTTGGCACGGGAAGACGGCAGCAGCTGTAAAAACCCGAAGATAGATAGAGATTAGTTATTATTATTATTATTATTATTATTATTATTATTATTATTATTATTATTATTATTATTCAACTTTTATAAGATTCATGATGTGTTCCGTTGAGGTTTATTCAAAATTAATATAAAATTATAGAATATTCACCTGAAAGGTCCGTCTCCTCAACAAAGTTGAGGAGACGGACCTTTCAGGTGAATATTCTATAATTTTATATTAATTATTATTATTATTATTATTATTATTATTATTATTATTATTATTATTATTATCATAACTATTATTAATAATATAATTACTATTGTTCTTATTATTATTATTATTATTATTATTATTATTATTATTATTATTATATTATTATATTTTGGAATCAACATTTTGAATCACTCTGTAGAAGATATGTTTTCAAAATGTTTACAGCAATTGTTACATTGGAATCGCTTAAAGAATCAAAGCAATAGACTTCAGCTATTTGTACACACGAGTGATCACGTGGCCTCGGGCAAGTAACTCTATATTAGATGCTTTTTTATAAAGATATTTGGTCTCGTATTTCAAGAAGCGAAACATCTTACCCTCTGAGTTTCTCTATATTTAAAATGTAAGGTTTGAAAGTTATGAAAGGAGAATAAACCGATAACATTTATAGACCTCTTAACTGAAAACAAATATTTCAGATTACTTCAATATTGCAATATTTTACTTGTAATGGGAAAGAAAATGAGAAAACGGGACAAAAAAAAATAACCTACACCAACTGGAAACTATTTCTGCTGATTTCAAGATATGTTTTACAGTTCAAAAACAGTAGCCTTTACAGATGATCAGATTTTAATAGAGAAACAGATGACGAACTACAAAAAATCATATATATATATATATATATATCATCATCATCATCATCATAGTACATTCAGGAATTTAGGCCATTTGTTGACCTGTTTCGGCCTCAAGAGAACACCATCCAGAAGTCTTTTGAGTGGACGTCCTGGTCTTCAATTCCTTCTGGATTTTTTCGTGTTGAGACTTGAAAGTAGTTTTGAAGTTCCTTAGGACAGGTTACTGGCCCCAGTGGTAGGGCTGCTACCTTTTAGTCTCTGGACAGACATTAGGATACCGCATTTACTCAGTACCTGATGGAACGGTTATACCGCCGTGACTCGGTCCTCAGAGCCTCGTTTGTGAAAACGGGTTGTACCACGAGAAGGTGAGGATGAGAATTGGGTAGGAGAGGTTATACACACGTCACTGTCCCTTACAACCCTATATATATATATATATATATATATATATATATACATGAAAAGAAAATGAATGCTTGAGTCGGGATTTGAACCCGAGTCTCTAAACTCTGTAGGTTTAGCGCTCTAACCAACTGAGCTACTCAAGAATTCCAACACAAACATACATTTTTCTTATATATGTAGTATTCTCAATTCACACAAGAGGTAGTGGGAATTCGTTCCAACACCATCTAGTGGCCAACATAACAGTTAAGCAATTTTTAAAGACAATATTTTACTACCTCTTGTGTGAATTGAGAATACTACATATATAAGAAAAATGTATGTTTGTGTTGGAATTCTTGAGTAGCTCAGTTGGTTAGAGCGGTAAACGTACAGATTTTAGAGACTCGGGTTCAAATCCCGACTCAAGCATTCATTTTTCTTTTCATATCATATTTGCCTTCATTGCCAAATGTCAAAAATATAGTTATAACATCTAAATATATATATATATATATATATATATATATATATATATTTATATATATATACACTAAATGAAACATAAAAAAATTCAACATGGAAATATCATCAGAAAAATAAAAAACAATGGCCTTCAAGGGCGCTCATCCAGTTCGGACAAAGATAATATTAGAAAATAAACCAATAGAACAAGTGATAAGGTATAACTTCCCAGGTTGCGAAATATCATAGACAGCGGAAACAGATATAAATAACAAACTAAATAAGTTTAATTATATAACAGAAACACTAAAAACGAAGTTCGAAAAATAAAGCCAGGAAAGACTCTATAATGAAATTATACAAGACAATGGCAGTGCCTATTATTACTTATGGATCGGAAACATGGACAGTGACAACACAACAATCTGCCAGAATACAAGCTGCTGAAATTAAATTCCTCAGATCTATAGCAGGATATCAAAGAACAGACAAGAAACAAAATACAGAAATAAGACAACTAAACGTAGCGGAATTAAACAGAACAATGGAGAAATACACTTGGCAAGGATGACTGATAATAGAATACCAAAAGCAGCATACACCTATTCACCACGAGGAAGAATAAGTTTGGGAAGACCAAAGAAAAGATGGAAACAGCAGTAATTTGGAGCCGGAACAGGCTATTAAATAAGCCTAAACCGTGATTAAGAAGAAGAAGTTTTACAGTTTATAGTTAAATATGGGAAATAAAATTACGAGGATCTTATTTTAATGAATTAATGAGTAACTTATTATTTTACCTTATAGTTTATGTTTTCTTAAACACAGGAACTGCCATTTTCAAGAGGACGCCCCTCTCATTTTCAAGTGATAGTACGACTACCGGATTTTCGTTAGGATCTCTATCTATTAACATTGCCATCTGGTGTTGATTTGATGAACTTTGAGATCAGGTCCTGTTCATCGGGATTTTGGAAATTCATGGATCTAAATTTGTTCTTCTGAATATATATCTTTCTCTCAGACTGTCAATTCTAAAGGTTTTTTCCAAATGCTTTAGACGTTTGGCCTCTTTATCAATTTTATGACTCTCCAACAAACTATATGCTGCAATAGCTGGTTTTTCAAGGGAAATAGGTCTGGAAGAATTGGAATACGAGGATGGAGAAGAATGGAGAAAGAAGATAAAAATTAAAAAAGGAACTTTGGGCACAGGAAGATGTTTTATTACATTGTATACCTGTTTATAAATAGATAGATAATATTAATTAAATAAAAATAAAACTCAGTTTTATTTGATTTTCATATTTATTAAGATATAATTCAGTGACAGCTGTTTCGGTACACTGTACCTTCTTCAGACATGTTAACAAATTATGAATTGTGTTATTACAGTACATATCAACTGATCTAAGCAACAATACAACAATATTTATTTAATTTTTTTAATTTAACAAAGGGGATTCATTCAAATCAAGTTGAGAATTTAACAGGTTATTACTACTTTTCAATTTATTTATTTCTACAGCCTCCAAAAGGTCCAACTTCTTACCCTTATCACAAACATGTAATATTTCAAAATTTGGATCGAAACATTGATTTTCATCAAGTAAACACCAACTCAATTGATTAAATAGATAATTATTATTTTTAAGGGAGGAGAAAAGATTAAGGGTATTTGAGAATAAACTCTTTTGAAAATGTTTGGACGATTGGAGATGAAAATTCAGGTGAATTGAGACGACTACATAACAGTGAGATACATGATCTTTATGGGAAATGAGATATAATTAGAAGATTGAAGTCTTATAGACTGCGATGGGCATGACATGTGGGACTAATGGGGAATGAAAGAGGGACGTAGAAGCATCTTGTAAGAAAACCAGAGAGAAAGCGCCTCGCAGTAGGCAGCCCAAGAATGAGGTGGGAGAATAATTGTAACATGATTTGAGGGAAGTAGATTCTACAGGCAGTGATTGGAAAACATTAGGGATGTATTCAGATCATATGTCTAAGCGGCCATGAACCTACTGGTTTTGAGTTAGTTAATTATGCTCTAATTTAATGACTATATGCCGTATGATAAACGAGACAAAGTAGAAAATACAGTAATACAGGGAAATGAAAATAAAATTGGGGCGATGGGCGAAATTTCTACTTTCTACATTTTATGAGCTAGAAGACTTGAGGTTATGTACAAACATTCACTGCATAATACATAATGATGTGTTTAAGTTTCATTCTTGAGGGACATTTATTTTATCCGATCGATTGAGGGTCTTTCCACTTTTCAGCGGTTGCCCTTTTACCAGCCGGCTGCTCGCCCTTCACATCCACATGTGTCAATCACAAAGGTAGATGATCAACAGCCAGTGTAGGGGTGACATGTGGTTAGCATGTCGAGTCCCCCAGCCGTTATAGCTGGTTCCTCAATCTGGAGCCGCTACTTATTGTAGCTACCCAATTGCCTCACGATGCTGGGTGGGCACCGGTCCCATACTGGCCGAAATACCATGAGAAAATTTCTTCCCCCATGGAGACTCGAACCTAAAACTAAATATATGGTCACACATAGAAATCCATTAAATAATGCAAATTGACAGCTAATGACAAATGAGGGGAATTTTGAGGAAGTGCCTGAATTCAAATACCTAGGAACAATAATCACAAATAGGAATTAAATGCACAAAGAAATTAAACATAGGCTCAATTCTGGAAATGCGTGCTATTATGCATTGCAGAGATTCTTCATGTCCCAACTCCTTTCAAAAAACGTTAAACTGAAAATACGTATATAAAACAATTGTTCTACCAGTTATATTTTATGGGTGCGAAACATGGACTCTTACTTTAAGAGAGGAAAGGAGATTACAAGTGTTTGAGAATAAAGTACTTATGAACATTTTTGGACCAAAGAGAGATGAACAGACAGGTGAATGGAGAAGACTACATAACAATACATGGTCTTTATAGGAAGCCAGATATAATAAGAACAGTTAAGTCTCGTAGACTGCGATGGGCAGGACATGTTGCACGTATGGGGAATGAAATACTTGCATGGAAGCTTCTTGTAGGAAATCCAGAGGGAAAACGCCCAGTTGGTAGACCAAGAATGAGGTGGGATAATAACATTAACTATGATTTGAGGGAAGTAGATTATACAGGGAATGATTGGGAAGCATTAGCTCAGGATAGGGATGTATGGAGAGCTTATGTCCGTGCGGCCATGAACCTACGGGTTCGATAGTGTCAGTGAGCAAGTAAGTATGTAAGTAAGTGTGGAGACTCGAACCAGCTCAAATCCCGTAGCTCTGCGCCAAGGCTTCCTACCTTAACCGCTCGGCTACGGCGCGGGACACGTTTATTTTATGAGTTATTAAATATTATATTTTTAAATAAATTGCATATATTATAATTAAATGGGTTCCAAATTTTTTTAGTAAAATGTCTGATTTTTTTACAAGACCTCTAAAATATTTATAAAAACATCATGCATTAGACATCTTAAAACGTGAATACAAAGGGAGAAAAAAATGCTGTACCTCATGCGTGGAATTACAAAAAAATTAATAATTTCATACATTTTATTTTTATTTCTTAAAATACTACTTCAATCATGAAACCCATGCACTACTTTCTTACTAATTGTGTTTAGGAGATGCAGTAAAAATTTGAACCTTCTAGGACAAAATTTGTGAATTCCATTCAATTTTGAATGTACAAAAATGCAGTGAAAATAAAAGTGTGGAAAAACAAGTTTAAAGATTTGCATGCAGTTTAAATACAATATGTAACAAACAGGCCTAATGAGCACTTTAGGGCACTTAGAAGCGTCATAGGCCTCTGAAACTTTGCCAACATATACATAAGAGTACAGGCTATTTTGTAGTACAAAAAAAAACAAAAAAGTGCCAATTTAGATCTCAAATGGTCAATTCTTCACCCATTACCCCCTTAATGAAATGGAATAAATTTGTTTGACAAATCTAGATGTGAGTGTACTAAAAGTGAGGAGTTTTGTTGTTTAGAGACGCGTCTTACGCAGCACATTTGTATGGCAAGTGGTTGGTTTAACAAAAAACGCCTGGTGGTAAGATGTTGAAGTACCTGGACGAGAAGGGGATGAGTCGATACCAACGTGACGTGAGCGAGGGCACAAATTTCCCAGTTGTGCAGATTTGGCACGTACCATACAGAAAAGTTTGTACTGTGCTATTACAGATGATTACGCGCAATTGTGCTGACTCCACAACTACTTGCACACGCACAGTGTTCAAGATGACGCATGACCCACCCCTCTCCCATCCGCAGCCATTTTCTAGTAAAATGCACGTAATCAATGTACAGGACGGTAAAACACATTGAAAATATAACAGTTGTTGTCTAAGAATAATATTTTAATAGTATTTTACAATGCGAGGTTGGGAAGTGGCTTTTACAGAAGTGAGGGTATGATTAAAAACCGAGCGATAACCAGGTTTTTAATTTCCGAGATTCTGTAAAACACTTCACAAACGTGCGTTGTACATTATTTTTTACTCGATGGTGTTTCGAACACAAAATATTAATAGTAAAATAATAACATATTTGTTGGAAATATTGCGTTCATTATAAACAACTGACTAACGTTAACAGTGTGGGCAATGTTTATACGGCAAATACCGAAAAAAATTAGTTGAGACTATAGCAGGCCGTGACACCAATCAGTGTATAATGGCCACAAGTACGAATTTATTATCTTACCTTGTTTCAAATAAAGTTCAGTTCATTTAAAATGCAGTGATTTGTTTCGTATAATGTAACTCTGCCAGAATAAATAAAGTATTATTATTATTATTATTATTATTATTATTATTATTATATTATTATTATTATATTAACACTATCTTTTGGATGTATGTTTGTATATACATTGTACGTAGTATACATAGGCAGTTATTTTACTTCCCGCACTAGGTAGGTAATTTGTAATATTAGAGTATAGTTATTTAGAGGTTGGTAACCCCTAAATTTAGGAAATTAAGATTTCAATCATGGTCGCCATTTCGATAGAATGCACTATCATGCAATAAAATAATTAATTTCTCTCCCATTTTCAAATAGTTTCCTTTTTCAATGTTATATAATATTATACAGAAGCGGTCATTTTGAGACAACTGTAATTTTAACATATTCTGCATTGC
The DNA here is from genome assembly GCA_030220185.1 of Diploptera punctata. Taxonomy (NCBI): domain Eukaryota; kingdom Metazoa; phylum Arthropoda; class Insecta; order Blattodea; family Blaberidae; genus Diploptera; species Diploptera punctata. Next base: position 39,635 of record JASPKZ010008493.1, on the reverse strand, counting down.
GCATGCGTAAGAATAAAACATGGTTATTTAAGCTATTAAAATCGTGATGATATATTTTTAGATTTTCCTTTACAACTTATATAGACATGTGCTGTAGATAATACATATTTTATTATTGCTTTCTCTATTTCGAGTGTTAGAAATGGAACTGATTATAAGTCAAGATGGATACAACATGTTCATCGAATGGAAGATCACAGAATACCCAAACTAATGTTAAGATATCAACCTGCAGGAAGAAGAAGACCAGGACGTCCACTCAAAAGACTTCTGGATGGTGTTTCTCTTGAGGCCGAAACAGGTCAACAAATGGCCTAAATTCGTGAATGTGCTATGATGATGATGAGAAATGGAACTACATTTTCTTACACGCTCAAAGGTAAAATCGTTACTCGACCAATGAAAACGCAGTCATAGATCTGCTTTGTTTACATTACAACTGGAACATAGCTCAGAAGAGGTATAGTACACACATTCTGAATATACACAAATATATAGTGAGATTTTCTCTCCGGTTTTCCCAGAAGAAGCTTCCAAGTCCCCCTTTCACTACCCATTCGTGCCACATGTCCTGCCTGTCGCAGTCTACGGGACTTAGCTATTCTTATTATAGCTGATTATAAAGATCATATACTTCACTGTTATGTAGTCTTTTCCATTCACCTGTCTGTTCATATCTCTTTTTAGTCCAAAAATGTTCCTAAGAACTTCTTCTTGTAAGCCCATGTTTCCCTTAACAGAGATTTAGGCACTCTCCCCCTACAGGGAAGTATTTGAACCATACTAATTTAGTTACACTTGTTTTCGTATAGATGTCGTTTGAGTGGTCTGTGGTCAGTGTTCAGCCTCAGTTTCCTGACATCCAGGAAACCAAGGTAGTACTAGGACGGGAAAATTCGGTAAATTTTGCTTAGAGGCCATTTCATTCAGGCTTAAGGATGTTTTACGAGCCTGAAAAACTTCAGACTCGGGACCCACGGTTTAAATTCCCTTCCGGAGGACTTGCTCCTTGGATTTTTCCATCCGGAAAAATTCCATCGACCCCGTCCGGGTTTGAACCCGCGACCCTCGGGACCAGAGGCAAGAAGCATAATAGCTAGTCCACCGCGGCCAATTCCTAAGGATTTTATTCTCAAATAATCAAAATATTTTCTCCTCCATTCGAGCTGTTATTCCTTCGTTTATACATCGTTTTATAAGTTTAATTTTAATTGTATTCAATTTTATTGTATTATTAGACATTATTTTCATTATTGTTCAGTTTGACCAGATAATTAATTGTTTAGTATATACTATTATTTATCTAGAGAATTTGGAAATCAAGAGTGGCATTTGTTAAAACTATTTAACGAATAAAATTAAGCTGTTTACTCACAAATCATTATTTAACTATAGTTATTTTAAAATATTTATATATTTAATGTAAACAGCGATTTTGAAAACAAATGAGAAACGATTGGTACGCTTCGTTTTCTTCTTTTGTTCATCACTGCAACAGCTTCATTTTCTTCTTTTGTTCATCACTGCAACAAGATCATATTATTTATTGCCAAAGGATCGCAATATTGTAAGAATGCACCCTAGTGGAGAAATTTATAACCAACATTATAGGTATTAACAAGCGAATGATGACAAATCAAGAGCTTCAGAACATTTTAATACTACTATAAAAGTATTAATTATATTCTGATGTCCTATGATGTAAATATGTCAATTATATTTTTCTGCAACGTAATTTCCTGGAAAATAATTCGTTTAAGAAAGTGCAAACAGTGTTTTTTTTGTGGTATAAACAACTGCTACAAATGTTTTATATTATCTCCCGCATGCACTATGAGCTGACATTCATGCTCTATATGTATGATCTGGAAGCCGTATTTCTTGGAGAGTCAGTCACTGCAAAATAATGCTATGACCTATTCAGAATATTTTAAAAGAGATACTCTCTTTAATATTATAAACTTTAGTTGCTAAATTTCAGGCGAAACACGACTGCGATTGGTTGTAATTAAAAAATCATTGAAATGTGATTGGCCATTGAGTCCCATTTGAGGCATGAGTTAAATAGTCATAAGTAATGCCACGAGTGATTTCCAAATTATCGATAAATTCACGACTCACGAAGTGAGGAGTGAATTTATCTAGAGAATTTGGAAATCAAGAGTGGCATTTGTTAGGACTATTTAACGAATAAAATAAAGCTGTTTACTCACAAATCATTATTTAACTACAGTTATTTAAAAATATTTTTATATTTAAAGTAAACGGTGATGTTTGAAAACTAATGAGAAACGATAGGTAGCCTACGCTTCTACTGCTTCTTTTGTTTATCACTGCAACCAGATCATACTATTTATTGCCAAAGGAACGCAATATTGTAAGAATGCTCTCCTAGTGGAGAAAAAATGAAACACATCAATCTGTATATTAATTCATTTTTGATGTCGTATACATTTAAGAAAGTGCAAACAGTGGTTTCTTTTTTTGGTGGTATAATCAATTGCTACAAATGTTGACATGTAAGCACTATTATATACAATCTGGTAGCCGTATTTGTTATAGGCTCAGTCACTGCAAAATAACGGTCAGACCTGTTCAGAATATTAAAAAGGAGGAGCTTTGCTTAATATATGATATCCTAACGTTGATAATTATTTCGTGAAACACGTCTCTGATTGGTTGTAATACAGAAATCATTGAAACGTGATTGGTCATTGACTCCCATTTGGGGCATGAGTTAAATAGTCAAGATAATTGTTTAGTACGTACTGTTATTGTAATTTGTTTGTATCTAAATGTAACAAATGCTGGCCATGTGAGTGGGTGAGAAGGCCATAACTCCACCAGGCTAAATAAATGTATTCTCTTCTAAAAGCTATTCTATTCTATTCTAAAGTAACAACCCTTTTTCGCATCCATATAACTGGGAGAATAATAGTTTTATATATTTTTCGTTTAACGTTTTTTGAGAGAAGTTGGGACGATACGATTTCATGTAATGTATAATAGCATTAATTTCCAGAATTGAGCTGTTAGCGTCTTCAATTAAAACAGACAGAATATCCTTGCTGCAAAGAAAGGAACTTTTTTTAAAAATAAAAATAGAATCAGAAGTTTGAAGTAGTACAGATTCACGCTTAATATATTGCCTATAGAACTTCTCTCTCTCTCTCTCTTTCTCTCTCTCTCTCTCTCTCTCTCTCTCTCTCTCTCTCTCGTGAGAATGGGGGAGAGGTACACATTGTGAGACTTGGAATAGAATCGTTCATAAAATACACAAAAAGGAAGGAAATGCTCGGGGGGGGGGAGAGGAAAAGCGGAAACTTTCAACTTAGGAGAAATGAGTTCGTCATTATTCAGCGTCGATCAGGATTGCTGACAGGACCTCCATTAGTTCTAAGTCATCATTTCCTTATTTCCTTTACGACTTCAGTTTCTAAATGAAATCAAAAACTATCATGAAATACTCGTTTCAGAGAAATTTCCTTTTGTTATTCAATTGTTTAATCTCAAACGTGATAAAAAAACTCTTAAGTCGCGAAACATATTTTAGGAAAGTCTGTTTTAGAAAAAGTCTCGTAGACTTGATCTGGGACGAGCATGGAATGCAAAATGGGCATGGAAACTCCTTGACGAAAAACCACAGTGATAATGTCGAGTAGATAAGCCAAGAAAGAGGTAAAAAAGTAGTAGTAGGACTTTATTAGACAAAAGTAAGATATTTACAATATTATTTACAAATATGGGTCGCACGGGCAGTAAGCCGTACGTGCTGTTGACAGTCCGTTACAATAAAGTAATAATTGGTACTAGTGTGAAGAAAAATAAACAACAAAACAAAAAAAAAAGCAATAACATTACAATTACATAAAGAAAACACAGTAATATTACAATTAAATAATAACACAATAGCACTATACACTAAAAAAAACCGTAACATTGCAATTACTTAAGAAAACGGTAAAAAAGTAAAGTAAAGTGATCCCACAACAGGCCTCAGGAGGCCCTTGGGGTAGTAGGAGGTTAAGGCTCCCACTTTTTCTAGACAATCGGCATTTTATGTCAGCCGGGTTGTCAGCCCTGCGTGACGGCCACCTTTACCCCCAGAACAAGCGTCTTGTACTCATTTCCGTTAGAGGCTGAGTCGACCCCAGGGCCATAGTCCCGCCAGAGGGTTTGGGTCAGTTTAAAAATCTTGACCCCAACGGGACTTGAACCCTCGACCCTCCGGCTTGTAGCTCAGTGCCTTAACCACTACGCTACGGCGTGCGGGAGAATAATATTAAGTATGGTTTGAGACAGGTAAAGTATACAGGAGAAAACACAGTTTATCATCATCCGTCAGGAATTAGGCCTTTGTATACCGGTTTCGGCCCCATCTACCAGTCTTTAAGTGGTCTTCCTGGTCGTCTATGTCCTTTGGGCTTATATTGTATCATCATATTTGAGATTTTTTAATTATCCTTTCTTTTTACATGGTATAGCCAGTTTAATTTATATCTGTTGAGTTTTTCTTCTACTCATTCTAGTTCTAATTTTTCTAAAATGTCTTCATTCTTTTTTCGTTGTAAAAGACTGTATCCAGCTGTCCTGAAAAATAATTCATTTATGTTACTGAACTACACTCTAATTCAACCCAGGAAGTTACTACAGACCGTATGGGCTACGCTAATGTCCCCCTACCTACAGAGGGTAGATGTTGCAAAACTCATAACGTATTTGTTTTTAGGGAGAGGAGGAGGGGCAAGGTTACTAGTACTTTCTCCAAATCTATGTACTATACATTTAAAGAACTTTTTTTTTCTTTTACGGCATGCAAACTAGTTTTATAGTAAATATGAGAGTCGACACATTCACACAGGCTAGTACAGGTCCGCATGAGCTCAGTGACAAGTCGTAACTGTTTCTTTCTTTAAGAGGGGGTGGCTTGGACGGCTACTATTTACAACTATGTACCTGCTGTGTTGCAATCTTCAGTTTTATATAAGGATTTCTCTCAAGAAAATACTGTTAAAATGGCAACCCAGTTCCCTATTCCAAACACACAGCAACTTCCTGGATTGAATCTGACTGTACCTAGCTATAAGGCCATTAATCTATCTTACGGAAAACTGAATTACTTTGAAGTGTTAAAAAACACAGTTTAATCTCTAAAATTCACCATTTTACACGCTGTATAAGTAGTCTTGATAAAACGTGTGTTGTATGTATTTGATTTAATAAATTTATAGGTAAGCTTTTCCAGGGTATGAACCACTAAGAGTAAAATCTCATTAGAGAATAAAACAATAGAACAGGTGATAAATTTTAATTATCTGGGATACAATGTATCGTATAGAAATAAATAATAGTTTAAAAAAACTATAAAACAACACACTTTATTAGAAAACCGAACTAAAAATTTAAAAATAATTTTAATCTCCAACACGCTTGGGATAAAATTAAAGTGGCCAACAAAAAAGTCATCTCCAACACATCTAGAATAAAACTAGAGTTATCTACAAAAAAATAATTTTACCATCAAAAGCGTGGGGTGTTTTTTATGGTTTTTAAGTTTTCTTCTTAGAAACTTTACTTTTACCAATATCTGTTTATTATCAAATATATTAATTGATATAGAGCACGCCACACTTTGGATGGTAAAATTATTTCTTGTAGATAATTCTAGTTTTATTCTAGATGTGTTGGAGATGATTTTTTTGTTGACCACTTTAATTTTATCCAAAGCGTGTTGGAAATTTAAATTATTTTTAATTTTTTAGTTCGGTTTTCTAATAAAGCGTGCTGTTTTAGATTTTTTCAACTATTATTTATTTTTCATTTTTTAGATTGGTTTTCTAAAATGTAAATATCTTTAAATTCGATACTATTGTAGTATGAGCTAAAAGTAATACTCTTCTAAAAAATCCTCCGAGCCGGATTTGAACCAGCGACCTATGGATTACTGAAATTATATACCACTACAGTCCACCACTTTACCAACTAAGCTGCCACAACTATAGACTAAAAAGTCGATACGTCCGCAACCTATTATACCGGTATTTATTTCTTTGCTGTCCTCATGATCCTGAGCAGGATCTTAGAAAACATTTATGGAATTATTGTATTGTCATTGGTCCTTTACAAGTATACGAAGTTTCAAGTCGATTCGATGTTTTAAGTGGGTGAAAATCGGCGTTGAAAGATTCCGTTACATAGATAGATACAGGTCAAGCTAATGTAAAGCGTGTAAAAATGAAGACGTTGAAAACAAAGTAAGTAAATTTAATTATATGCGTGGCACCATAAAACGAAATATCAAGAGGACTAGAGGATAGTGGTAACGTAATTGCTTAAGGCAATACCTTACAAGTCGGAAGGTCGGAGGTTCGAGTCTCGAAGTCAGGATTTTTACACTGTTCCAAACCTTGTATTGTATTTGCAAGTCTTTTGATTTTGGTTTCTTAATTGTCATGTGGGGCTTACCTCGCAACTACCGTTGCTGCTGTTACTGTCGTCTGTCCTCGTCACTGCAAGGTTGTCAGTTTTCGTTTTCTCACACCATGCACGTGCGGCCTAGCAGACCAGTGCGAATTGTGAATTAAATTTGTTTCCTTTCTTTCAAAATGGCAAAAATATCCATTACATATCTTCTTTTTCTTCTTCTTCTTAATAAATCGCTACAGTTTCGATTGGAGAATGCTCTGGTCTTCTCAAAGAGTTCTTTTTCTTATTTTTCTATTCTGGACACATTTTTTCCCAATTTTTTATCTTATTCATGAAGCTTCTCAGTAAGATAAATGTCTCCTGGAAGCGTTACGAGCGCTTCGCAGGACAAGGATGGTGGAAGGGCTGCTTCCTCTGAGCCTCCAAACATGCTCCTCTGGGTATCCACCCCCAAGAGAGGGCTGCTTCTTCCGCTCTTCAAGCCCTACAAGTTTAGCTGTGCTATTCCTTGTCGCCCTGTTGACCGTTGAAGACTTGACGAAGATGTGGCCGCCCAATATGGATATAGACGCCATTCCCTCGTTGTGAGCTATACTTAGTTCCCCTCGCCTCTTACCCACCAGCAAGATTAACCTAAGTCAATCTTCCCCAGTAGAGTCGTCTGGTTCATCGGGTACTAAGCCCCCCCACCACGTCAAGGTGATAGCTAGAATTGAAAGTACAGCCTTTATTGAATAAAGTCACGAATTACAGACAGAAATGGATTGATCACATGGATGGAATGAGTAAGGAGAGATATCCATTGTTAGCCAGAAATTATCAAGCAAGAGGAAGGCGTGATGTTGGAAGACCTAGAAGACGTTGTGCTGATGCAATATGATGTCGGAACGGGCAATTGCCTAATCCCTGGAGTGATGATGATGATGATGATTATCTTATTCATCTTCACTTGACGGACTAAGCAAATTGCCTGTTCCACCTCACAGTTGTTCTATCCATCTTTTCACTGGCCTTCCTACATTCCTTGAACCTCTTAGCTTGTAGTTAAAGCTGCTTTTGGTAACCTTGTTACATTCATTCTTTCTTCATGTCTAAATCATTTATATCTATATTATTTTATGCTATCATTCAACGGATAAATATTTAACTCTATTCTTATATCTTTATTCTGTATCCCATCCAATCTTGTGCATTCTTTTGCATTGCTTTTATCTTCATCAATTTTTACGTCATTTACATCATCTTCCCATTTTTTTTGGTGCGTCCAATATATTTAGGGTTTAATGACTTTATTTGTAGATACGTTTTAGCATTCTTTCATCATCCATTCTATATATGTGTCCAATCCAGCTTAATGGTTTTGTTTTAATGAAATTAATTATATTCTGTTTTTGATTACACTGGTCAACATGATTTTTGTCTCATGAGTACCAATAGTTGTACTTAATGCAGTTTTTTTTATCGTGTTTTCAAATATGTATTCGGAATTTCTCCATCACCCACAGTTTTTTTATTTCAATTTCAACTAATGGATTTAAATAATTATTATTTTAATAAACGTTTTTTCGTCCAGTTGTCCATTGTAAAGTAAAACCAAATGAGGTAACTCAGGAGATTTCAGCTTTGAAAAAGATATATCATATCAAGGCAAATGGAATCCTAAAATGCTGGCCGATTATTGTTGGACCATCAAGAGGGATTCTCCACAGGCGAAATATAGCAGAAAATCGTCATTTCTTACTTTCTAGGTGAGTCCCAATGTTCGAATATTGTGTAGTTACGAATGTAGAAAATATTAAAGTGTTTGAAATTATAAATTCCTGTCTCACGGAAACCTTGCGTGATGGAGAAAAACCGATATCATATTTGAATTCAGAAGAAAAAATACTATCATAATCACATTTTGTTTCTTTTGACACAAAAAAATATTTTTTGTTGCTCAGTGTAATTATATTTATTTCTTCGTTTGTTCGAATTCTCCATGACCCGTTCTGATTCCTTATTGCTCCAAAGATTTTTCAAAGACAAAACTTTTGTTTCTCTGCTTCTTTAAGTGTCCAAGTTTCAATAGAATCAGTTACAACTGGTCTTATAACTGTAGAGTATAGTTCAAGTTTGGTATTTATTGAGATTGTGTTTCTCTTATGTAATGGTAAATTTGCATTAAAAGCATTACCAAATGCTATTCGATTTTTTATTTCTTCTTCAATTGAATTTGGGTTGTTTATAGTTCCCAGATACTTAAATGAATTCTCTTGTTCTACATTTATTCCATTATCCATTGCTGTTACTACTAATATTTTTCTAAACAAAGTACTATTTAATTGACATAAAAGGATAAGGGAAATTTGTGAAGGTTTATTTGAAAACTAATAGTCCGTACCTATTTACGTATTTTTAAAACTCGTTTTAATTATCAAGTTTGGTTGGAGAAAATCCTCAATGATGAAGAAAATTCATAAAATGAAATAACTTCGTAAAAATTTCATTTAAAAAACAAGCAGGTAAGTCGCAGGGTTCCCTTGTCAGACAACAAACTCTAAACAAGCTCTGAAAATTTGTTGGGAGATTTCGCATGCAATCAATATAATTTATATAATTAAGTTCTGTGAACAAGTTAACATCAATGACAGTGAGAATAGTACTTTTTTGCAGTGGTACCAACTGCATGAAACTCTTGTTCGTGCTGTGTATTGCGCCCTGCGGATGACATGATCCTGTTTACACTCAACACATGTATTTTTGTTCCCATTGATTTACCGTTATCAAACATAGTTGTGACCCAATTCCCCATCGTCACGTACGACAATTATTTCCATCAACATGAGCTATAAATCACTCCCCAAAAGATCAACACTCCTTCTAGGTCAAACGTAGAGCTTAAAGAGGACCTTCTAACTAACTAACTAACTCACTGGCACTATCGAACCCTTAGGTTCATGGCCGCGCGGACATAAACTCTCCATACATCCCTATCCTGAGCAAATGTTTTCCAATCATCCACTGTATAATCTACTTCCCTGAAATCATAGTTAATGTTATTCTCCCACCTCATTCTTGGTCTACCATCTGGGCGTTTTCCCTCTGGTTTTCCTACAAGAAGCTTACATGCACGTCTTTCATTCTCCATTCGTGCCACATATCCTGCACATCGTAGTCTACGAGACTTAACTGTTCTCATTATATCTGGCGTCCTATAAAGACCATGTAGTTCATTGTTGTATAGTGTTCTCCATTCACCTGTCTGTTCATCTCTCTTCAGTCCAAAAATTTTCCTAACAACTTTGTTCTCAAATACTTGTAATCTCATTTCCTCCCTTAAAGTAAGAGTCCATGTTTCGCACCCATATAATATAACTGGTAGAATAATAGTTTTTTATATATAAAGATGACCTTCTTCTATACTAAATTTATTTCTGATAGTTTTACAAAAGATTGGTGTTAAATCTTCAGCAGATTTCATAAAAACAAACAATTAAAACGGTATGGTCATGTAAAAAGAATGACGGATGACAGATTCCCAAAAAATATTAGTAGAATGGGTGCCACGTGGTAGAAGAAGAAGAGGACGGCCATAATTAATGTATTTTGGTGGTTTTTGAGCAGAGTGAGGGGGAAAACAATTGGGCGATGAAGATTGGAATGACAGAGAGATGTGAAGGAGAATGACAGAAGATCAATTGACACCAGGAACGTATTTTGAAACCTTCTAAATAAAACTATATTCGACAGGCGAAAGGAGAAAATTACATAACTGTAAATATTTCAAGGCGTTCGCTACAACGTTTTCGCAATGGCGGGTTTCAAGGTTAGTTGTATTATTGTTTCCTTCATTTCTGCTGTTATATTATTATTTTAAAATTGAAATTAACCCTATAATGCCCATTGTTGCATATGTGTAACATATGGAATTTATCACATTATTTCCACAGTAAATTAATATTTACTACGAATGCCTGATTTACAGTTACGTAACAACGTTAGGAATGCATTTGATTTCGTTACAACTAGGCCAAAACGTTGTGTAACTTTTAAGCCGTAACTAGAGTAACTTTAGGTTTTAACCGTTAAGGGGTAAGTTAAGCAAAAGTAAAGTGATCCCACAACAGACCCGGAGGTCCTTGGGGTAGTAGGAGGTTAAGGCTCCCACTTTTTCTAGACAATCGGCACTTTATGTCAGCCGGGTTGTCAGCCCTGCGTGACGGCCGCCTTTACCCCAGAACAAGCGTCTGGTACTCATTTCCGTTAGAGGCTGAGTCGACCCCAGGGCCATAGTTAGGTTAAGGTTATTAAACCTTTTGCTTGGAAGTAAATTTGATACATGTCTACTGTATGTATATTTAAAAGTCAATGGTTCACCCAATCAACCTGCAGGAAGAAGAAGACCAGGACGTCCACTCAAAAGACTTTTGGATGATGTTTCTCTTGAGGCCGAAACAGGTCAACAAATGGTTTAAATTCGTGAATGTACGATGATGATGATGATGATGGTTCACCCAACTCAGATCGTTGTAGAATGGGTTCGCTAGTCGAAAAAGGTTAGGAACCGCTGGCCTACGGGTTCCATTCTGCATGTTCATTAGTTAGTTCGTAAGAAATTGGTGAAAGAATTTCTTTGGGCAATATAGCTTACTATGCAAATAGAATACTATTCAAAAGTAAACTTGTCTCCGGATTAACTAAAGTTAAGCTGTATAATACAGTAATAAGACCGATTGTAACTTATGGCTGTGGGTACTGAACGAGTCTGATAAACAAAAACTATTAATCTTTGAAAGGAAGATCTTACGGAGAATTTTTGGACCAATTAGAGAAAGCGATGGCACATAGCGTATATGAATGAACTCTGAATTAAATAATTTAATACGAAATAAAAATGTAATAAACCACATTAAAACTCAAAGACTGCGCTGGTTTGGACATATAAATAGAGTGCAGGAAGACAAGCGTGTAAGAAAAATATACAAATGAAAACCAATATGCACCAGAACAGCTGGACGCCAAAAACAGATGGCAGGATGATGTTATAAAATATATATTACTTCCTTACTCACTGGCACTATCGAACCCGTAGGTTCATGGCCGCGCGGACATAAGCTCTCCATACATCCCTATCCTGAGCTAATGCTTTCCAATCATTCCCTGTATAATCTACTTCCCTGAAATCGTAGTTAATGCTATTCTCCCATCTCATTCTTGGTCTACCAACTGGGCGTTTTCCCTCTGGCTTTCCTACAAGAAGCTTCCATGCAAGTCTTTCATTCCCCATACGTGCAACATGTCCTGCCCATCGCAGTCTACGAGACGTAACTGTTCTTATTATATCTGGCTTCCTATAAAGACCATGTAGTTCATTGTTATGTAGTATTCTCCATTCACCTGTCTGTTCATCTCTCTTTGGTCCAAAAATTTTCCTAAGTACTTTATTCTCAAATACTTGTAATCTCCTTTCCTCCCTTAAAGTAAGAGTCCATGTTTCGCATCCATATAATATAACTGGTAGAATAATAGTTTTATATATTTTCAGTTTAACGTTTTTTGAAAGGAGTTGGGACAACAAGAGTCTCTGCAATGCATAATAGCACGCATTTCCAAAATTGAGCCTATGTTTAATTTCTTTGTGCATCTGATTCCTGTTTGTGATTATTGTTCCTGGGTAATTGAATTCAGCCACTTCCTCAAAATTTCCCTCATTTGTCATTAGCTGTCCATTTCCATTATATAATTTATTTCCACGTGTGACCATATATTTAGTTTTATTGATATTTACTTCCAGTCCTAATTTCTTAGTGTTACTCAATAGTGTGTGCGTGTTGTCCTTTAGTATCTCCTCACTATTAGCCAACAATACTACATCATCAGCATAAACTAACAGTTTATTAATACCATTGAGTTGTAAGCCTTCCTCATTCTCTAAAGATTTAATGGCATGCTCTAGTACAAAATTAAATAGTAGAGGAGATAGTGCATCTCCTTGCTTCAACCCATTCTGGATTTCAAAAGTGTCCGAAAACTCTTTGCCTATAAAAGATATATTAGAAATGAAAATTGGAAATTGGCCAGTCTGTATCCAGAATATATCTACGTGGAGAAAAATTGTTGAGGAGGCCAAAACTTCAATGAGGTTGTAGTCGCCTGCTAAAGAAGAAAGAATTAGTTAGTTAGTTGGTAGGTGGCAGAGTGGAATAGAATCCCAGAACATTTAGATTGAGTGGATTGAAAAGTTTGCTTAATCCCTATTTTTTTTACATTTTCCAGCTTTGACACCCTGTATATAAGCAGCATATTTGTAACCAGTGGAAAGATTGACTGTATAGATGTTTTAGATTATGTATTTCGGAAAACATTTTGTTCCAGTGAATTGAAAAGACAGTTTAATCTTTAAAATCCGCCATTTTACAGACTTGACACTCTGTATATGCAATCTTGATAAAACTTATGTTGTCTGTATTTGATTTAATAAATTTATGAGAGAAGTAACGTTGTTTTACAGCAGCTAAGTGGATTACGCAGCTTAGCCACTGTGCATTACAAGTAGTTTCACAGTGATGGCTATAACCTATTTGTCCATTGAATGCATCGCTGCAATGCAGTGAAATGATACAACATGAGTTATGACATTTATCGGGAGTTTGTCAAGGGAGGGGGGGGCGAATACGTATATAATAAACCTTATCACATGGAGAGAGAGATGTTATAAAAATATATTCCATGTATACCATTGCATATGACGTCACAATTCATGTGAAGAGAACCAGTTTCATGCTAAAATGATCAACAAGGAAGATCCATCTAGTTTACCATAATAGAAATTTACCAGATTTTAGTGAATTCCGAAGTTATGAAGCAATTGAGCTTGATGTCATGTAAATATATTTTTTTAAACAAGGAAGAGCTTCAGCGATCTTATTTGGTAGCGACCGAAAATTACCACGTCCAATATATAATATTCTAGCTAAAATCCGGCGTGCGCTGCTACTCCTAAATAAATGTTAATGTTAATTAAATAAAAAATAAAACTTAGTTTTATTTGATTTTCATATTTATTAAGATATAATTCAGTAACAGCTGTTTCGGTACACTGTACCTTCTTCAACAAATTATGAATTGTATTATTATAGTACATTTCAAATAAATGTTAATGTGTTTTTACTACCAGCCGTGCGCTGTTATACTTGCCCGGGAATCTGCTTATCCCGATCTTCTTGGCATCAATGAAAGACAAAAATGGTTATTGTGAGTTATCCGTAGAAGATAAACATATGCTGGCGCGGACGTTTTTTGAGATATTCAGTTCTGTGTATATTAATTTGGAGTATTTGGTATGGTTTAGGCAGCGTAAGACACTTAAGCGTCAATATAGGGACTTTATTTCACGTTTTTCACTACAAAGGGTGATTTTTAGGGATGAAAGGTTTGAATATCTCAACTCTCTTATAACCTATGTTCATCCCGGGAATCTCCTGAACATTTTGCAAAAAGCCCCATCACAATCGGATCAACGGTATGGCCGCGCATAAAATACGAACAAACATACAAACAAACAAACAAACATTTATTTTTGTATATTAGATATATATACTCTTCTTCTTCTTCTTAATAAGAAGCCTCAGCGTCATTTACTAAATATATTGGACAACCAAAAAAAAAAAAAAAGATGGGAAGATGATAATGTAAATGACATAAAATTGATGAAGATAAAAACAATTGTAACAAACGCATCCAGAATAGAAAAATGTGGAAAGAACTCGTTGAAATCACCAAAGCATTCTTCAATTGAAGCTGGAGCTTCTTATTACGAAGAAGAAGAAGAGTATATATATGTATATATGACATAAGAAAAATAAATCCTCGGGCGGGATTTGAACCCGGACTTCTGAATTGATACTCCAGTGCGCTACCGATTACGCCACCAAGCAAATATAGTACAAACTTTTTTCTTATATATATATACTCTGTTATTACGAGATGTAGCGAAAACTCGGTCTCCACTGCCACCTAGTAGCTCCCATAACACGTAAGCAAATTAATGAGAGTATTTTTACTTTATAGCAGTGACGGTTTATCGATGTTATAAAATATATAACCCGGACCTCTGGATGGATACTTCAGTGAGCTGCCAGTTACGCTATCCAAGCAATCCTAGTACAAACATTTATTTTTCCTTTTTACAATCCATCCATAGTAATGCCCGAAGGCAGGTCCTTCACTGCAATCATAAAATTTTCATGCTATACTTGCAGCTTTACTAGGGAATTTTGTAGGTGTGGTAGCTTCCCGTTGCTTTCCACACCGGTGAAGGATGATGATGATGATAAGGATGATCATGATGATGATGGCCATATGATTTCGGGGACCGTTTGGACCTTAAAGTTTTCCTGACATTTGTCTTACATGTGAGGAAAAACCCCGATAAAAACCTCACCCAGAAAAACTGCCCCGACCGGGGATCGAACCCGGGCCCGGGCCCGTGACAAGGCAGCACGCTACCTCGAGACCACAGCGGTGGACTTTTACAATAAGAAAGATAAATGTGCAAACTGAAGAAAGTAATTAAATATTTTATATATTAATATAAAGCAAACCCTCCATGGTATCTTTACCTTGTCGTGGTGGAGTGGCTTGCGTGCTTAAATGATCCTGAGAGCTATGCCGGCGGTAGCATTGCTGCCGATAGGGTTACCCATGCCGGACTGGTCGAAGGTGATAAGCCAGACGAAAAAAGTACCTTGGGCGAAAGACTGACGATCTTTCACCGTAAAAATACAACAGTCAAGAAATGCGGACATGGGTTCATCTGGGGTAAAATTTTCCGGAGGTCAAATAGTCCCCCATTCGGTTCTCCGGGCGGGGACTACTTCAGGGAACCCATGCCAAAGGCTCAAAAATTATACAGGGAATGATTGGAAAGCATTAGCTCGGGATAGGGATGTATGGAGAGCTTATGTCCGCGCGGCCATGAACCTTCGGGTTCGATAGTGCCAGTGAGTTAGTTAGTTAATTAGTTAATATAAAGCAAAACAAATTTAGGAGAAAGTTTCTAAATATAATACTCGCTCTAACCCACGAAGAATTAGAGCGAGTTTAGAATGTTATAAACAAGGTATTTTTTTCTAATCTCGTTTTTCTGTATCAAAACAAAATCCATCTCTGTTGTGAGAAGTTTGTTTCTTATCTGTGATTTAACTTCCATACGTCACCTCCATTTACTCTAACATTTTAAAAGATATCTCTTCATATGTTTTATATATTTATACGTTCATTTTTTTCTTGTTTGAATTTTATGACATCTGTATAGCATGTGACGTGATGTTTCAATTTATACTGTAAGTTAGTCTACACGTAACGTTTGCATGCTGTACTGACCTCTACAATTACGTATAACGTGTACGTACAAATATGCGGGGCAAGTGGGATATCAGAACGCTTTTTGTAAATCTCACATAAATGGGTCACTGGATAGAATATTATGCAAGGTTAAGGGCGCATTTATACAGCCAACCCTATTTCACCAGAGGCCAGTTTCCTCTTTGAGCGATTTTCCATCTAAACGATTACCTTCCTTTGTTATTCCATTCAAAGAAGCTTTTAAAATACCTCTTTGTCCACTTTACTGACGTCATACGTGTCGTTTTTAATATCTTCAAAATTTGAAATATCGTTTTAGCGAATTCTGAAGGAATTATTGAGGTTGTTTTTATAAAAATATTTTTAATCAATTGAGTTGGTGTTTACTTGATGAAAATCCATACGTATTAATTAAATAAAAATAAAACTTAGTTTTATTTGATTTTCATATTTATTAAGATATAATTCAGTGACAGCTGTTTCGGTACACTGTACCTTCTTCAGACATGTTAACAAATTATGAATTGATAACACAATACACTGTACCTTCTTCAGACATGTTAACAAATTATGAATTGATAACACAATTCATAATTTGTTAACATGTCTGAAGAAGGTACAGTGTACCGAAACAGCTGTCACTGAATTTATCTGAATAAGTATGAAAATCAAATAAAACTAAGTTTTATTTTTATTTAATTAAAAATTTTTTTGAAACTTTTTAAAAATCTTTTCCGATGCAATCTTGTAGACACCTAAAAACACCATTATGGAATTGTGTCAACAAATTCTTCACGGATTGAACTGCAAAAGATTCGTTCCGGTGTCTTGCAGAAAACTGATCTCTCCAACGTGCTCTTGGCCGTCCCACATACCTATACCCCTCTGGATTATATGTGTATAAATTTTATTGTACTAGTACAGTCATTAAGTTCTGAGACTTTACGCCTGAGGATAGGCACCCAGAAGAATCTGAATGCCTCACAAGTTGCCGATAACTAGGCGTACACTTAAATAGAATCACATCCTCCCTCAAAATAGTCGCCTTTGGCCGTCATGTATGTTTGCCAACGGTAGGTATTATTGCCTCACTATGATGGTTGTCCGTTTATATAAAAGCGGGTGCCGCAACAATGCTTGATAATGATTAACATTCACGTAGCGGTAGTCGGCATCTTTGTATGTAATTATATATAACAGCTGCGGGGAAACAAAGTGAGCCGCTGGACAACCATCATAGTGAGGCAATAATATAGCTGTTGGAAGCACCGCTGAAAGATGTTGGCAGGTAGGTCCCGTATGGCTTCTCTTGTGGCAGTCATGACCTCTTCGGAAGAATTAAATATACACCCACGTAGGATTGGTTTTATGCGAGGAAAGAGAAAAAAATCGTCATGTGATCATCACGTTGGTCTTGCGACAGGATTCCTGGCACATTGTGCTGGATAAGGTAACACGAGACATGTCCAGGTCATCAGACAGGATTTTGTAACAAGTACCGTGGCTGACCCCTACCACTGCTGCCAGATCGTCTACTGATTGGCAGCGGTTAGCACGCACCAACGTTACAACTTCTTCGATCTTGCGTTTAGTTCGAATTATTTCTGGCTGACCAGTGCGCACATCATATTCCAAACTGTATCTTAATTGCGAAAAATGTCGGTGCCACCTAAACACAACACTGCGACTCAATGCTTACTCACCGTAATCTTACTGCATCATTTGAAACGTTTCGACAGCGGTGTTGCCTAATTTCTGACAGAACTTGATGTTGCTCTAACTGTGACATCTCGAGTTCCGACATGCGCATTCAAATCACCGTCACAACAAAGGCCGTGGTTCTGCTTGCAGTGCATGCACTCAACTGTCTCCTGCTGGAACGAGAGACTAACTGACAAGGTACCATACCACGGCGCCACCTATGCGCTGCAGCGTAATACAGCGCCACTATGCGCTCAGTCTCAAAAATGTAATGACTGTACCACGTATGTTCTTGATCCGTTCTTTGAAAGTGTTCGAACCTTCATTGTTGGTTCTTTGATTCGGTCTGTTAAGCTAAATATGTTAAGATCATTCGTAATATATTTGTTATATTTTTATCTTGTAAGTATATCCAGCTACATGTATCAGGAAACTCATTTCTGCAGATTTTATTTGTTTAGTTGATTTTTAGCAAAAGTTCAGTTTTCGGAGCCATATAACAACACATCAGCAGCCATAATCTTATAAAATTTCAATTTTGATTTTTTTATCATGTATATAAAACCATTTCTAATTGTTCCCCACATGTATCTGGATTTATTCGGTATTTTTTCGACACCCCTTTGTTTATCGTGTGTACCTCATATCCCAGGTAATTAAAAGTATTTACTTGATCTATTACACTGTGCAACAAACAATAAACTTTTTTTGTCTCAGAAAGAACAATATGTGATTCTAATAGTATGTATTCTCCGGATTTCAAATATGATATCGGGTTTTCTCCATCACACAAGGTTTCCGAGAGATTCAATCCTATTACCCGGGAACCAAGCATGGTTTTTGGATAACTTTAAATCTCGTATGAGATCGTTAAGATCTTCTTGAGTCAATAAATGAGGCTCAGATGAACAGCTTTGTTCAAAAGTTGTATCATCAAAAATCTGTTTCTTCTTCTTCCTTACTTCCATCAGAATCTGAGCTCTCTTCATCTAATGTCACATGTTCTGGAGGCTTTGGAATGGGCAATTCTTCGCTGTGTGGAACTGGTCTCATTGCAGATTGCAAGTCAGGGTACACCACTGTATGTTTGATTTTGACGCAATCCCTTTAATGTTTGTTAAGCAGAAAATAATTAAATCCATTAATTGAAATTGAAATAAAAAAAACTGTGGGTGATGGAGATATTCCAAATACATATTTGAAAACACGATAAAAAAAACTGCATTAATTTCAACTATTGGTACTCATGAGACAAGTATCATGTTGACCAGTGTTAATTCACCAAATTTTATATAGGCCTAGGCATTATGTATATCCGTTAATGTTTTAGCGAAGACAATTTATGTTTCATCGAAACCAAACTTGGCATATTGCGATTAATTAAATAAGTAGAGCCGAGTTCGTTAACCAGAAAATCAGACGAGTTTGGTTTTCTAATATAGCGTGTTGTTTTAGTTTTTCTAAATTACTATTTATTTTTTTTATATATGGTTTAATTGTCATAAACCGGAATCCCATGAAAATGTAATTGCTTAATCCCCTTCTAAAAATCATCCGGGCCGGATTTGAACCAGCGACCTATGGATTACTGAAATTATATACCACTATAGTCCACCGCTCTACCAACTGTGCTCTTATAACGATTGACTAAAAAGTCGATAAGTCCGCAACCTATTATACCGGTTTTTATTTTTTTTATTTACTGATGATTCTGGCCAGGATATTAGAAAAAATATGAAATTATTGTATTGTCATGGGTCCTTTACAAATATATAAAGTTTCAAGTCGATCCAATGTTTTTAAGTGGGTGAAAATCGTGTTCAAAGATTACATTACATAGACAGGTACAGGTCAAGTTAATATAAAGCGTGTAAAATTGTATTAAAAAAATACTTATAATGAGCATATATAAATAATATTTATATTAATTTGTGCAGATTATTTCTAACTATTTAGAAGTACAAAAAAATTGATAATTTTTTACTAAAATCACCTTTTGATCTCCCCTTAAACCACAAAAACGGATTTAATGTCTAATTGTCGATTTATTCGCTTGATATACACAGTTTCTACGCGCCAGACTTCTTAACAGCAGGCTTAGAATATGTTTAATAAAATTCGCAACAATTTGCAGTGTTATTCATTTGTTATTCTCTGAATGTTACGTCAAATAAAAATAGAAACATAAGAAAACGAGGTTGTATTACGTCACTACACAGCGATTCATTTATCTTCTAAGTTGAACTTTAAAACAATGCAAATTACATTCCAATATTAATGTCAACTAACGACATTTTAGTTGAAGATTAATCGAATTTGCGCTGCAAACTTTATTCTGCCGAGTAGTTTGCGTGGATTAGATACAATCACCAACAGAAATTAAAATATTGGACCATTCTTTAATCTTCTCCATTTAATTCAAACTTTGAGCCATTTATTAATCGCTAACTTGATATTATTTTTATGAACAACCTCATGGGCTACTGGTCAGCGATTCTGACTATTATTCGTGAGGTCCAGGGTTCGGTTCCCGGTCAAACCATAGGACTTTTTTCTTAAAGGGAATCATTCGTGTGGTTGTCCATTGGTCTCGAATGTAGGTTAAGTCATCATCAATGGCAGTCATGGATTAGGACATTGGCCTGTTCCGCTTCAGGAAAGAAATTGATCCCTCCATCTCTTCTTAGGTCTTCCTGGGTTAAGTTCAGGTTGAAACTCTCCTGGCGCTTCATTATCATTTATCACCCATCATATCATCGGGGTCCGCCGCTGTGGTCTCGAGGTAGCGTGCTGCCTTGTCACGCAGCGGGCCCGGGTTCGGGGCAGTTTTTCTGAGTGAGGTTTTATCGGGGGTTTTCCTCACCTGTAAGACAAATGTCAGGAACACTTTAAGGCCCAAACGGTCTCCGAAATCATATGGCCATCATCATCATCATCTTTCACCGGTGTGGAAAGCAACGGGAAGCTAACACACCTACAATAGTAAAGCTGCAAGCATAGTATGAAAATGCTATGATTGCAGTGAAGGACCTGCGGTAACTCCGCCTTACAGGCGCCCCAACTTCACAAGTGGGTTACAATTAACCCAATGTCAGGAGAGAACACCAGACATGTCGAAATGACAACCTGGGACATTGAATAATATGCATATATATTATTATTCTCTATTGTGTAAAATAAAAATTAAATTAAATTTACAAAAAATGTCACACCAGGGGTTCGGAGCAAAAGTGGAATATGTCCATATTTTATTATTTTGAGAAAACTGATAAAAACTGATAAAGCAATACATTTAATTGTTGGGGTGTACAAGAGAAGAACATATTAGAAATGTGAATATTAGAGAGCCCCTCAGGGGTCCTCATCTAGGGGATATGTGGATGGCGACCACAAGGTGCCCAAGCTGTGCAAAACATTTCTTCCACTTACTTGTGTTTTGCACTCTTTTAACTTTACTATCTAACCTCTCTTGGTTAACGCTTATTTTTTTGACACCGATGCTATTAGCGCATCCGAGGGCTAGGGAGTCTTTCCTTTCTTCCATTTCTTCTTTCTTTATTTTCTTTTCTTCTCCAGAAAAGCTTGACCAGAGGCTATAAGATGGCAGCCCCATCACTGGTCTTGCCTTCCTTTGGCCAGCAACCAATCGAAGGGACTATTATTATGCTTTCAAGTCTTGGAAGGAAGAAGAAGAAGAAGAATATTAGAGAGGAACTAAAAGTACAACCACTTCTTCAACAAATAGAAAAACACAGGATCAATTGGTTAGAACATCTGCAAAGAATGACAGAGGATAGGATACCAAATTTGGCACTGATGTATAATCCTGGAGGACGAAGATTTGTAGGAAGACCAAGAAAGCGCTGGACTGAACAAATGTGAGATCCAAGTCAATCATTCAGATGCTGGACTCGTGTGATTTGATTTACGGAGGTTGCGTTTATAACATCCACAAGCATTATGAACTCGTTGCAGTCTTTGTCCGAATGTAATACTCTTGTTACCTACATTCACCTCCTCATTCTCTCTATAACAGCTTGATGAAAATGAATGACGATCTCATATCCATCTTTAACTGGTCTTCAAGTATCGGTCTAAATCTAAATCCTAACAAGTCACAAGTAATTCTAATGGGACAACAAAGACTGCTTACAACCTTTGACATATCTACACTTCCAAACATTACTATAAATAATATAATTATCCCTTATTCTTCTTCAGTAATAGATCTTGGACTACATCTAGACGCAAATTTAACCTGGCAAACACAAGTGAAACACATATGTAAAAAGACTTTCTCCATCTTACATTATCTTAGACGTTTAAAGAATTTTCTCCCAGTTTCGTTAAAACAAATCCTTGTGCAGAATCTTGTGTTACCACACTTCGATTATTGTGACATTATATATAATGATCTAAACTATGCCTTGTCGCAGAGACTGCAGCGTGTTCATAATGCTTGCGTTCGATTCATTTTCAATATCCGCCGTTATGACCATATTTCCGAACACTTTAATAACCTCTCTTGGCTCCGTCTTACTGACAGACGTAAATTGCACTCTCTTTCACTACTTTTCAAGCTTCAGAATTCCTACATTCCTACTTACCTGGCGTCCAGATTTGAGAAGTTATCCTCCTACCACAATATTGACACTAGGTC
>JASPKZ010008493.1:0-12500 GCA_030220185.1 Diploptera punctata | reverse complement strand
TCAAAATTTCCCTCATTTGTCATTATCTGTCCATTTCCATTATATACTGAATTTCTACGTATGACCATATATTTAGTTTTACTGATATTTACTTCCAGTCCTAATTTCTTAGTGTTACTCAATAGTGTGTGCGTGTTGGCCTTCAGTATCTCCTCGCTATCGGCCAGTAGTACTACATCATCAGCATAAACTAACAGTTTATTAATACCAATCAGTTGTAAGCCTTCCTCATTCTCTAAAGATTTAATGGCATGTTCTAGTACAAAATTAAATAGTAGAGGAGATAGTGCATCTCCTTGCTTCAACCCATTCTGGATTTCAAAAGTGTCTGAAAACTGTTTGCCTACCCGCACCCTACTCTTTACCTATCTAAATTAACTTGTTGAATAAGTTACTGTCCCCCTCCTTCTCATTATATGCCCACACCATCTTAGTTGGATTCCTTCAATCTCTTGTACAATATCATTTTCTACATTCATAAGAAGTATTGAAATGGATACCTCCTGGAACAGGGAAACATGGTAGACCAAAGCCAACGTGGATAAAGGGAATTCAAAACAACATGAAGAAGAGAGATATGACAGAAGCAGACACGCAAGATCGGGAAGTGTGGAAGAAAATAAAGTATATCTTGGTTAAGGATACCTGTGTTAATAACAGAAACAATCCTGAAATAATTAAAAAATAATAAATTTCGATTAGGGAGCGCTCTATTCCTGGCACAGGGAAGGAAAGGGCTTAAGAAGAAGGAATGCTATGTATGCCAACTTGTGTGAAGTGAAATAAGACCACCTTAAGTTTGGATTCAGTTACGATTTGTTTATAAGTCATTAGATGTTATGTTTAAAAAGTTCACTTCATCATGTGTTATGATTAATTTTATTATATTTTGTCGGTCCACTTTACTTGTTATTATTTGAGTAAAAGAAAAAATTAATAATGATTTTACTTTGTTATATCTTACAGAGAGGCGAGAGCAGGGTCTTCATCAAAAAGATGTAAAACAATTATTTTCCAAGTTGAAGTTCTTTATAGATCTTTTTGAAGCTGTATTGCTTTATTAGGTTTATTTTTACAGTAAAGCAAAACATATACATGGTGGAGAGAACTCTGTAGATAAACTTTCACGGCCTGTTCACAAATATTCATTATCATGAAGACCATGTAGCTCACTGATAAGTAATCTTCCCCATTCGCCTGTCTGTTAATCTCTCTTTGGTCCTAACATTTCCCTAAGAACTATATTCTCAAATACTCCTACTGGTAATTATTTCTTCTCTCTTAAAGTAAAAGTCCATGTTTCACATCCATATAATATAACTGGGAGAATAACAATTTTATGTATTTTCAGTTTAACTTTTTTTCGGAGACTTTGGGGCGACAAGAGTCCTGTAACGCATAATAGCACCGCATTTCCAGAATTGAGCCTATGTTTAAATTCTTTGTGTATCACTTTCTTATATATATATATATGGTATGATAAGAAAAATAAATGCCTGGACGGGATTCGAACCCGGATCTCTGAGTCTCTACCTCAGCGTGATATCCATTACACTACCAGGCGAATCCAATTCAAACACTTATTTTTCTTATATATGTATTATATTCTCCATTATTACTAGATGTCGCGAGAACTCGGTCTTTACTGCCATCTAGTAGCTGACTATAACAAGTAAGCAAATTAAAGAGAATATATATATATATATATATATATATATATATATATATATATAATTACACTGAGAAACAAAAAAGAAACTTTATTTTTGTCTCAGAAATAAAAATATATGATTCTGATAGTATATTTTCTCCTCAATTCAAATATGATATCAGATTTTCTCCAACGCGCAAGGTTTCCGAGAGACAGGAATTTGTAATTTCAAACACTTTAATATTTTCTACATTCGTAACTACACAATATTTGAACATTCGGATTCACCTAGAAAGTACGAAATGAACGATTTTCTGCTATATTTCCCTGTGGAGCATCCCTCTTGATGGTCCCAAGAAAAAACAATAATCGGGCCAGCATATTAGGATTCCATTTATTTTGTATATCTCTTTTTCATAGCTGAAACCATTTGAGTTAGCTCATTTGGTTTTATTTTACAATGGACAAATGGACGAAAAAAAGTTTATAAAATATAATTAATTAAATCCATTAACTGAAATTGAAATAAATAAACTGTGGGTGATGGAGAAATTCCGAATACATATTTGAAAACACGATGAAAAATGGCATTAAGTGCAACTATTGATACTCATGAGACAAAAATCATGTTGACCAGCGTAATTGTTTCTAGGTATTTATTTCAGCCACTTCTAAATTTCCCTCCTTTGCCATTAACTGACCATTTCCATTATATATTTTTAAGTGCAAACGTACATTTAGTTTTAATGGTGTTTTATTGACTATTTATATAATAGACAGAACGAAGAAAACTATATTTCAAGTTCTGTTACAAAGCATTTTATTACATGGGTCCGGAACCTGGACAGTAAGTAGAAAAGTTATATCTTTAAAGCGTGCATATGAAACCCTTACACTGAGTGAGAAAATTCAAGCTTGTAATTTTGGAATCCTTTATCATCATCATCATCATAGTACATTCACGAATCTAGGCCATTTGTTGACCTGTTTCGGCCTCAAGAGAAACACCGTCCAAAAGGGTCTTTGAGTGGAATGTCCTTGTCCTTCTTCGCTCTACCGGGTGATATCTTAACATTTGTTTGGAATCCTTTATAAGAAGGAAAAGTGCCAAGGCGGAAATATATTTAAAGAACCGTCATGTTCCTTCATAGACAGGTTTTACTGTATAAAAACAACATTTAAGTCTCGTAGACAACGATGGGCAGGACATGTGGCACGAATTTGGAATGAAAACGTGCATGGTAGCTTCTTGTAGGAAAGTCAGAGGGAAAACGCCCAGTTGGTAGACCAAGAATGAGGTGGGTGAATAACATTAACTTATGATTTGAGGGGAGTTAAGATTATACAGGGGATGATTGCAAAAAAATCTTTAACTCAGGGTAGGGATTAATGGCTAGCTTAAATCCGCTGCGTGCCATGAACCTAACGGGTTCGATAGTGCCCAGTGAGTAAGTAGAGTAACTCCTTAAAAACAACGTTAAACTGAAAATATATAAAACTGCTATTCTACCAGTTACATTATACGGATGCGAAACATGGACTCTTACTCTAAGGGAGGAAATGAGACTACGAGAATATGAGAATAAAGTTCTTAATAATTTTTTTGGACCAAAGAGAGATGAACAGACAGGTGAATGGAGAAGACTGAATAACAGTCAATTACATGGTCTTTATAGGAAGCCAGATATAATAAGAACAGTTGAGTCTCGTAGACTGCGATGGGCAGGACATGTGGCAAATGGGGAATGGAATATGTGCATGGCAGCTTCTTATAGGAATACCAGAGGGAAAAAGTCAGTTGGTAGACCAAGAATGAGGTGGGAGAATAACATTAACTATGATTTCCGGGAAGTAGATTATGATGGAATCGGCCGCGGTGGACTAGTGGTTATGTTCCTTGCCTCTGGTCCCGAGGGTCGCGGGTTTAAACCCGGCCGGGGTCGATGGATTTTTTAGGACGGAAAAATCCAAGGAGCAAGTCCTCCGGGAGCGACTTTAAGCCGTGGGTCCCGAGTCTGAAGATTTTTACAGGCGCGTAAAAGTTCCTTAAGCCTGAATGAAAAGGCCTCTAAGCGAAATTTACCGAATTTTCCCGTCCTAGTACTACCTTAGTTTTTCTAGATGTCAGTATGAGGCAGAACGCTCACCACGAACCACTCATCTGTACGAAAACAAGTGTAACTAAATTAGTATGGTTCAAAATCTTCCCTGAAGGGAGAGAGCGCCTAAATCTCTGTTAAGGAAAACATAGGCTTACAAGAAGAAGAAGAAGATTATAGGGATGATTGGAAAACATTAGCTCAGGATAGGGATGTATGTAGAGCTTATGTCCGCGCGGCCATGAACCTACGGGTTTGATAGTGCCAGTGAGTTATTTAGCTTACACAATATAAAGTTGACAAGGGAAAGAAAGAAATTTCTTCATCGCCTATTGGATTTTGTTGATATATACCTCCAGTCCCAGTTTCTGCTGTTTCAATCATTAGTTCCCTGTTAAGGTGAAAGTGCTGTCAATGTATATCTGTGTCACAATTTGTATGAGAGATGAGATATGGAAAGTTAAGACGGAGCGGAAATCGAAGCGATGGCATAAAGTTAAGAGAGGCGCGATGTATTCTGTGATATAAAACGTTATGTTTAACTGCTGTCACATTTTATGACCAAATAAAATTATATCTGTGAGAAATTATTGATTGTCCACAGGAAACCAGGTCAGATATACATATCGCTGACCGGTATCACGTCTACAGGGTGGTAACCAACCTTCCAAACCACTTTTTTTTTTTAGAAATCACTGGTTTTTCACTACACTTTTCATTTCTAAGTCGGGGGCTTGTTCATTGTTATCTGATTTTGTTTCTCTGAGTGTTTCTCTCTCTGTCAGTTCATTACAATAATTGATAATAATAACTAACTTGGGTAAAGACCAAAAATTACAAACTAGAATAAAAAGTGTAGAAATTAACTTTTTAGAAGAACAAAAGGCTGCACAAGAATGAATCGGTTAAAGAATGAAGATATAAGAACAGAGTTAAATATATTATCCATTACTTACTTACCTTACTTACTTACTTCACTGGCCCCCGTAGGTTCTATGGCCGCGCGCTCATAAAGCGTCCTCCATACAAATCCCTATCATCTTAGGTGATTCTTTTCGCGCACATTCCCTGTATAATCTACTACGTTCCCCTCAAATCATAGTAATATATATCCATTAAATGATAAAATCAAAAGATATAGAGATAAAATGGGTTTAGACAAGTGGAAAAAATGAACGTAACAATATTTATCAAAAGCAGCTATTTATCTACAAGCTAAGAGGTTCACGGAATGTAGTAAGGCCAGGTTTTGGGGGGGGGGGGGGGAAAGATGGACAGCACAACTATGAGGGCGGAACATTTATTTTATTGCCTAGCCCGTGAAGTGAAGAAGAAGAAGAAGAAGAAGAAGAAGAAGAAGAAAAAGAAGAAGAAGAAGATGATGTTGATAATAATAACTAACAAACTTACTTTCACTATCGAATCTGTAGGTTCATGGCCGCATAGACAACAGCTCTCCTCACATCCGTATCCTGATCTAATGCTTTATGTGTAGGCCTAATCCCATGTATAATCTCTTTCCCTCAAATCATGATTGTTATTCTCCCACCTAATTTTTGGTCTACCAACCCGGCGTTTTCTTCTGCTCTTCCTACAAGAAACTTTCATGCCGCTCTTTGATTCCCCTTTCGTACCACATGTCCTGCACATCGCAGTCTACGAGTCTTAACTGTTGTTATATCTGCCTTGCTATAAAGACTATGTAACTATTGTTATGCAGTTTTCTCCATTCACCTGTCTATCTATCTTTGTTAAAAAAGTCGTGTGACCTTTATTTTCAAATACTCCTAATCTCTAATGTTGAGTGATTCCGGGTTATGTGGCCGTGGTCCATAGTTGGTGTTGATACCAGACGTTTCGCCCTCAACTGCGGAGGGCATCTTCAGTGGCAAGTGCTTCTATGCGTGTTTCCTGGTCGGAAGATCTACTTAGAATGAGCGCTGTGGACGTAGAGGACGTTGTATTAGTGGTGGGTGCAGGGTGAGTGGGCGTGGCTCTTGCTGATTGGCTAATAGTCGTCTCCTTGTTGTCACTGGTGTTAATGCATTTATTTTCTAGTGTATGAAACCAGGCCTTAGACAGTTTGATACCTTCTTCTTTTCTGTTAATATTTCCCTTATGCTTGTGTATTTCTATAGCCTCTCGGTATAATCTAATTACCGGCCGTGAAAGCCTGCATTCAACTATTAAACTAGATTATACCGAGAGGCTATAGAAATACACAAGCATAAGGGAAATATTAACAGAAAAGAAGAAGGTATCAAAACGTCTAAGGCCTGGTTTCATACAACTAGAAAATAAATGCATTAACCACCAGATGACACACAAGGAGACGACTATTAGCCCAATCAGCAAGAGCCACGCCCACTCACCCTGACCCCACCACTAATACAAAGTCCTCTACGTCCACAGCGCTCCTTCTAAGTAGATCTTCCGACCAGGAAAACACGCATAGAAGCACCGTGCCACTGAAGATGCCCTCCTCAGTTGGGAGGCGAAACGGTCTGGTATCAACACCAACTATGGACCACGGCCACATAACCCGGAATCACTCAACATTACGATTACCGGACCGGCCGTGAAAGTCCTGCATTCACCTCCTGATCTCTTTTGCCTCCCTTTAAGTTCCGAGAGTCCATGGTTTCGTGCATCGCATATAATATAAACTGGTAGAATTAATATATTCAGTTTAAAACGTTTGTTGAAGGTAGTTGGGGACAACACGTGTCCAGGTCTTATCTTTCTTCTTCTTCTTCTCTGCCTTTCCAGGATTAGATCAATGTGGGACATGTTACGGTCTCAAGTCTAGCGGTTAAGCAGTGCGTTTGGTCTTCCCAAGATTCTTTTTTCCTGTGGTTTGTAGGTTGTAGGTCTTTTTGGGTAATCTTGTATTGTCCATTCTGTCTAAATGTTTTTTCCATTGGTATTTGTGTTCTTCTAGTTTTTTCTGTATACATTAAAATATTCATATACATTTCCTTATTAATTTGTATTCCTATTGGACGATTTTTTCCATTTTCGTATAACATCGTCAAAATATATATTAAACAATGTGGGTGATAATGTACACCCTTGTCGAACTCCTTGATTTATTAAAATTTCTCCTCTGGAATAATTATCTAAATTAAGGATAATTTTCGTGCCATTATAAAGACTTTTTATTCCTTTCTATAAGTTGAGCCGGGACCCCCTCTTGCCTGCATTATTTCCCAAAATTCTCTTCTTATCACCTTATCAACGGCTTTTTGAAGATCAACGGAAGCTAAATATGTGGTGGTACATTGAATTCCTCGTTCTCTTTTCTCATTATCTGTCCTCTTAGTGGATATATTGTCAGAGCAGGACCTTCCTTGTCTAAAAACCTTCTGTTCTTCTAACAGCAATGCATCTGTCTTATTGGTTTTTAATCTATTAGTTGATAACCCCCTGCAGATATTTTATGGACATAGTTCAAAAATACTGATTCCTCCTCTATAATTACTTGGTTTTATATTTGTCTTCTTTTTTAAAAATTGATATAACATTTGCAATGAGTCATATTTTGGGAATTTCTTTGATTATCCAACACATACAAGTGTCCCTGTAATGTATAATAGCACGCATTTCCATAATTGAGCCTATTATTAATTTCTTTGTGTAATATAATCTTCAATCCTTGGTCTTGGAGAAAATAATGAGTCATTTGTGGACAACTGTACGTCGGTTTCGAGTGAATTCGATAAATAATCTCGTGGAAGGATCATACTATATTCCTGTATTCATATTTTGTCAGCATTATCTAAATTGCTTCGTTTGCACAAAAAAAGTGAACCCACTATCAAGGATTTACGCAACCTTAACCCACCCTACGTCCCACACATATTGTATTGTAGGTTTAAGAGCCCTCATTCGCATTCAGATAAGACAACATGCTTATCGTTACGTATAGAGGAATTCTTGATAAATATATCGATTGTTATCCCCGGGCTTCCTTCCGTTCTCGCACATAATCGATAAATCGTTTAATATTTTCAGTATTGTTCAGAGTCAAGGGGCGTTTTATATTGTCAGGGTCGAGTCCTAAGCGGCTTTTGGAAGCATTAATCCAAAATCTGACAGCTATTTGTTTGAAACGAGAGTGTTTTGTTAAAACAAAATAGACTCTATGAACAAATGCCCATTATTTATTCATTGTTGAGCTGTGTATTATTACAAAATGGCTGAATAAAATAATAAATATATTATTATAAAGGGGTTTCCGGACGCTAGAGGTTATGTTCCTTGCCTCTAGTTACGAGGGACGTGAGTTTAAACCCGGCCGGGGTCGGTGAATATTTAGGCTGGAAAAATTAAAAGGAAAACTCCTCAGGGAGGTAATATAAGCCGTAGATCCTGAAGCTGAAGAATTTTTAGACATCTTAAAGAACCGCAAGTCTTAATAAAGAGGCCTCTGTGCAAAATTTATCGACCCTTAACCATCCTAGTAATACCTTAGTTATCCACTAGGTGTCTCACTGAGGCGATATACTGACCTCATACCACTCATTGACATCTGTCGGTAATTAAGCGTAATTAGATAAGCTTGATTAAAATACTCCACTAGGGACCACCCTAATCTGCCACACGTGGAAAGAACGGGGCAGGAGGAGAGGAGAGGAGGAGGAGGAGGAGGGAGGAGGAGAGGAGGAGAGGAGAGGAGAGGAGAGGAGAGGAGAGGAGAGGAGAGGAGAGGAGAGGAGAGGAGGGGAGAGAGGGAGGAGAGCGAGAGGAGAGGAGAGGAGAGGAGAGGAGAGGAGAGGAGAGGAGAGGAGAGGAGAGGAGAGGAGAGGAGAGGAGAGGAGAGGAGAGGAGAGGAGAGGAGAGGAGAGGAGAGGAGAGGAGAGGAGAGGAGAGGAGAGGAGAGGAGAGGAGAGGAGAGGAGAGGAGAGGAGAGGAGAGGAGAGGAGAGGAGAGGAGAGGAGAGGACAGGGGAGAGGAGAGTACAGGAAGGACAGGAGAGGACAGGAGAGGAAGGGAGGAGAGGACAGAGAGGACATTAGAGGAGAGGCGAGGAAGAGAGGAGGGACGGAGAGCAGAGGAGGGGAGGAGAGGAGAGGATGTAGGAGAGGCGAGGAGAGGAGAGGGAGAGGAGAGGAGAGGAGAGGAGAGGAGAGAGAGGCAGGAGAGGAGAGGCGAGGAGAGGAGAGGAGAGGAGAGGAGAGGAGAGGAGAGGAGAGGAGAGGAGAAGGAGAGGAGAGGGAGAGGAGAGGGAGAGAGATGAGAGCGAGAGGAGAGGAGAGGAGAGGAGGAGAGGAGAGGAGAGGGAGATGAGAGGGAGGGAGAGGGAGAGGGAGGAGAGAGAGGAGAGGAGAGGAGAGGAGAGGAGAGGAGAGGAGAGGAGAGGAGAGGAGAGGGAGAGGAGAGGAGAGGAGAGGAGAGGAGAGGAGAGGAGAGGAGAGGCGAGGACAGGAGAGGACAAGACAGGAGAGGAAGGACAGGACAGGACAGGACGAGGGACAGGACAGGACAGGACAGGAGGACTGGACAGGAGAGAGAGGACAGGAGAGCCAGGACGGACAGGACGAGGACCGGACAGGACAGGACAGGACAAGGACAGGACAGGACAGGACAGGACAGGACAAGGACAGACAGGACAGGACAGGGAGAGACAGGACAGGACAGGACTAGGACAGGAAGGAAAGGACAGGAGAGGACAGGAGAGGACAGGAGAGGACAGGAGAGGAGCAGGAGAGGACAGGGAGAGAGGATAGGAGAGGACATGGAGGGACAGGAGAGGACGGAGACAGGAGAGGACAGGAGAGACGGAGAGGACAGGAGAGGACAGGAGAGGAGAGGAGAGGACAGAGAGGACCAGGAGAGGACAGGAGAGGACAGGGAGGGGGGAAGGCGAGGACGGACAGGACAGGACAGGAGAGGACAGGACAGGACAGGAGATGACAGGATGAGGACAGGACAGGACAGGACGGGACAGAAGTACAGGAAGGACAGGACAGGACGGACGAGGACAGGACCGGGAAGACAGACAGGCATGACAGGACAGGACAGGACAGGACGGACAGGAAGACAGGGACAGGACAGGACCGAGGACAGGACGGAGAGGACGGAGAGGACCGGAGAGGACAGGAGGACGAGAGGACAGGAGAGGACCGGAGAGGACAGGAGAGGACAGGAGAGGACAGAAGGACAGGAGAGACAGGAGAGACAGGAGCGGACAGGAGAGGACAGAGAGGACATGAGAGTACAGGCCAGGAAGGGCAGGAGAGGACAGGGGACGACAGTAGAGGACTGACGACAGGAGAGGACAGGAGAGACCAGAGAGGACAGGGGAGGACAGGGGGGACAGGAGAGACAGGAGTGAGAGGAGGTAGAGGAGAGGAGAGGAGAGAGAGGAGGAGAGAGTAGAGAGAGGAGAGAGATGGAGAGGAGAGGCGAGGAGAGGAGAGAGAGGAGAGGAGAGGAAGGAGAGGAGAGGAGAGGGAGAGATAGAGAGGAGAGGGTGAGGAGAGGAGAGGCAGGAGAGAAGGAGATTACATGAGAGTCAGGAGAGACATATATTACATTATAGGACATTATATGACCTGAGAGAGAGTAGAGTATATATATAGGATGTGAGTAGTATATTATGTTTATTATAGATATGATATATATTATTTTAATTATATTATTGGATATTTAGATATTATATTATATTATATTATATTATATTATATGATATTATTATATACATTTATATTAATGTATGTAATACATTAAGTATTACATACGTTACGTTACATACATACATTACATTACGTTACATTACGTTACTTTACGTTACGTTGCGTTGCGTGAGTTACGTTACGTTGAGCTGCGTTGCGTTACGTTAATTACGTTACATACGTTACATTACGTTACATTACGTTTACATACGTACATTACGTTCATTACGTTACATTACGTACATTACGTCTATATTATTATTATATTATATTATATTATATTATATTATATTATATTATTATATTTATTATTATATTTATATTGAAGATGTCTACAGGAAAAACGGAAATTATGGCATTTCAAGGTTAGATCCTGTCAGAAGTTAAATTGTACTTGACAATATAATTTTGGAGAGGTGAATAATTTTACATATCTAGGATGCAATATCTCATATGAAGAAGGAAAGGAGTAAATGTAAAAATAACTACATTTTTTAAGAATTTAGGGTTAATAAATTCTATTCTACAAGCCACAGTTAGTCCCTAAAACACTCAAGACTGAAAGTGTATAAAACCTGGCACTTCCAACTCTTTTTTTATGGTAGCGAAGTATTGACGTTGATGAAACAGAAGAGACTTAGATCTGCTGAAACGAGATACCTTTGGAGACCTTAAGGATACACCACTAACTAGATCACAAAAAAAAAAATGAAGACATCTTAGAAGAATTACACATGGAATCTTTAGAAACAAAAATTTCTAATTATAAGTCAAGATGGATGCAACATGGTATCGAATGGAAGATCACAGAATACCCAACCAACTGTTAAGATATCAACCTGCAGGAAGAAGAAGACCAGGACGTCCCACTCAAAAGACTTCTGGATGGTGTTTCTCTTGAGGTCTGCCGAACACGTCAACAAATTGCCTAAATTCGTGAATGTCCATTATTATTATTATTATTATTATTATTATTATTATTATTTATTATTATTATTATTATTTAATCAATTGAGTTGGTGTTTACTAATGAAAATCCTATCGATTAATTAATAAAAATAAAACTTAGTTTTATTTGATTTTCATTTTATTAAGATATAATTCAGTGACAGCTGTTCGGTACACTGTACCTTTTTCAGACATGTTTAACAAATTATGAATTGTGTTATTATAGTAGATTTCAACGATCTAAGCAACAATACAACAATAATTTATTTTAATGTTTTATGTAACAATCATTCAAATCAAGTGAGAATTTACACTTTTATTACTACTTTTCAATTTATTTATTTCTACAGCCCAAAGGTCCATTCTTACCCTTATCCACTAACATGTACAATTTCAAAATTTGGATCGAAACAATGATTTAAATGGATTAGGTGGGTTAGCATATTTTGAATATAACAGAATTTTGAATAACAGAAATTTAGATTATTCAACATATGCTAACCACGTCATCCAATTTAATCATTGTTTCGATCAAAATTGTGAAATGTTACATGTTTGTGATAAGGGTACCACGTTGGGACCCTTTGGAGGCTTGTAGAAATAAATAAATAACTTGAAAGTGTAGTAATAACCTGTTTAATTCTCAACTTGATTTGAATGAATTGTTATTAAAAAATAATAAATAAATTATTGTTGTATTATGCTTAGTCAGTTGATATGAGCAACAATGACTATTACAAAGATACCTACCACAGATAGTATCACTGGCACAGGATTGAGGTCGGGCAGAGGTACTATCCGGGATTCTTAGCCAAATTTGGAATTCCTTAAATTTGACATGGTCTATTTTCTAGAATTGCCATCGCTGCCATTAGAGGATCAATTTCAATTTTAAGAAACCATATTTATAAAATTACTTATAGTATGTTTCTTCCATTAGGCCTACAATTGAATTTTTTAAAATATATTACAAAATGTATTTCCATCAATTACAAATAATTGTCTGTATCCTTTTGTCTTGAGGCAATCCTCTAATGAGAAATGTTTATATAATAAAAAATTATCACATTCATAATTTTGTAACATGTCTGAAGAAGTAAGTTTACCGAACGCTGTCACTGAGTT